>VWZN01021157.1:35844-58400 GCA_013396955.1 Regulus satrapa | reverse complement strand
CCCGCTCTCACTGAAGCCCAAAGAGCAGCAGTGGCAAGGAAAAGGCTGTCGCATAGCCCTGGTGCTTGTCAAATGCATGCAACCCCCACAGATTGAAAGAAATAAGTCTTTCTTAAGGTTTATAAGGAAAGTATTATAAGCCTTTTTTAAGGTCTATTAGGAAATGAGGCCTATATAATTTTAAGGGGTCTTGTCTCTCCTTTTAAGCCACTTTCCTGCTCATTTTCTCTATTTCTGGCCGTGGTTCAGCAGCTCATCAGAAGGTGGGCTAGTCCCTCATTGAAGATTCAAATGTGCTTCTCTGCCAAATTGACCTGCTGTTATCCCCCCTTTCAGCTACTGTAACTAACACCGCACAAACAATGAATTATGAGATTAGAGTTAGAGAAAAATGGCCTCGTTCTGCAGATGTTGTGTCTGGAACTGGCTGCTGCGGACTCGTGTTTGTTGTGTCATCTTCCTCACTTCCCTCCCTTCCTCCTCCTCCTCCTCCTCACAGTCCCACTTTCACCAGGTGACGGTGCATGCCACAGACCCTGTTATGCAAAGGGTTAATTAGCATCTTCCAACTCTGATTCACCCCCTGAAAAAAGAAGAAAAAAAGAGGGGAAAGGAGTGAGACAGAAAAACATCATCGATAAGAGAATAGCCATTGTACTACAGAAGACAAGCAAATAATTGAACTGGAATTTAAAAAGCCAAAGCAGAATTATTTTAAGAGATATTAGTTTCACATGGGAGCTACATGGTGGGGACAGCACAATGTGAGGAGGCTGGGGAGGGCACACGGGGTTCCTTTGTTGTGTGGGTGTGTTTGTGAGGGTGCATACGTGTGTGTGACAGTGTCACACGTGTGTGTGCTGGAGCTGGCACGCTGCCATCGGTGGCTCGGTGTCGCAGCACCCAGTACCTGTGGACTGAAAGCCCCACACCACAGCAGCACCAGAATACAGCCCTGCAGCCTCCAAAGTAGATTTGCTACCTGAGGAGCTTCAGGGTGCTCTGGCTTATTTTTTGGGGGAGGTTTTTTGGTTTTTTTTTCTCCACAGCAGATCCAAATTTTCAGGTTTAAAAGTGGTGCTTTTAAAGGATATTTGGGGACAAGAAAATATAGCAAAATAAAGCAAACACCTTAAACTCCCGATGCTACTGAGAGTTTTGCTGTTGACTGCAGCTGGGAAAGGAATTTTCCCGGGAAGCCAGTGACTGATGTGGATTGAGCCTGGCAGATACACTTCATCATTCTTCTTTTTCCCACTATGCAAAGATTACACAGCTCAATAATTATATCCTATATGCAATTTTTAATGCACATTAGGGAGTGATGAATGGAAATAAAAGCTTCCTGCATGCTGAAGGACCAAAGTTATGCTCTTGATAGTGGTGGGACAGCTTTGTTTCAAATCAGTTGGAGCTATTTGGCAATTTCATCATATTTTTTGGAATAGCTTTGACAAATAAAATAAAAATTCACCAGCATTTAATTTGCAGTTTTCATATGAAAGTATCTACAATTTTCAAAATAATAAAAAAAACCAAACCCAAAACTCAATTCTGTCTTTTAAAATTCTGTTTCACCTTGGAAATTATTTATTTAATAATATAAGGACTTTACAAGGCAAAATAAAATGAAATTATCTTCTTCAGAATAAAATTAATCTCTATTTCCTGTGTTGCTGAACATTTTTTTTTTCCCAGTTCAGTGAAACCTTTTTGTTGTTGTTGTTAAATTTATGTAATACAGAGTGATGGGTGCCCCAGCCCAGCTGGCTCTCTCCCCCAGAGCAAAAGGTGTCATTGCAGGAAAAGGTAATTGCCCACGTGGTGACAGTGACTCTGAGTTCATCAGGATGCAGCCAGGTATCCCTATGGAATCACAGGTCAGGCACCGTGGAAGTGAGTGCAGTGCTGGCCAGGAGAGGGAGGAGGGCCACCAAACCTCTCCCTCCTCCACTGCTCACTACCCAGCCTGGGTGTCCCAGCCTGCGTGGAACATCCCCTCTGCCCCTGCAGAAAGAGCCTGGGGCTCATCTTGCACCAGGAAGCTGGGAGTTTCTGCACTGAAGAGCAGATGGCTCCTTGCACCAAAGTGGGGCAGCCCCATGTCCTCCAGAGAGGACACAAGTGTCTCTCTGAATTGCCTCGGGTGGCTTCCATCCTTCCGCTGCCCCCCGCGGGCACCGTCCTGGCACGCTGTGGTGCTGCCGTGTGCCTTTTTAGTAACTGGGACTGCCGTGACACTCCAGAGGATGGGAAAGCACAAGACAGGATAGGAAAGCGGCTGCGAGAAGAAGCCCCATGGAGATGCTGCATCTGCTCCATCTCGTTCTTTTCTGCTGATATTTTAATCTCTCAGCTCAAATGAACAGCAAGTTGTAGGATTTGGCTTGATCTTTCGTGTTTTCTGCAGATTTCTCAGCCTATCATCGCATCCTGTTGTGCTCCAGGCAATGTGTACTTCTGGGCTTTGTTTGACACCAGGCTGCACAGGCTGGAGCTATAGGTAGGCTACGGTACATCAAAAAGAGGTAGTAGTGTTCCTTGAGGAGAAACACACTCTTCTGAGAAGCTGCAGTCCTGTTAGGCAGCAGGTTCAAGATCCCCTTCTCCCTGTGTCTCTGATCTCAACTTCTCAACGGCATCAGTTCTCTTTCCATGCAAGGCTTTTGCCCATTGTTTTTATTTCCATTTCTTTAAGGCAAACTCATATTGACGTCCTCATCCCAGTCCTGTGCTGGTAAGACAGGTTATAAGCATCAGCCTCCCTGTTAGCAAATTCAACTAATAATATGACAAAGCAACATTTGATAAACACCAGTTATTAAGATCCAGCAGTGACAGAAAAGGACGTTAGATTCCAGCAGCCTGAGGTCCTTATCCCCTCTTTAGTTCCTTTGTGTGTATTCACAGCAAGTGTTTTCTCCTATGCCATTGAGAGGTTTTGTATCCTCCAGTCCATTTGCCTTGGACATTTCAGTAGAGCTTAAGCTTATGTACTTCAGTGGAGTTTGAAATGATGCTCAGAGGCAGCCCAGGAGAAAAAGATGGGGAGAAAAAAAAATTAGAAAGGTGCTCAGGAGCTGAATATGTTCACAGCTGTATGGTAGCTACTCCCCAGCCCATTAATCTGGTATTGCCATGTCCATACAGAAAGAATTACTTCCGTTTTCTTGGAATTTTGATTGTTCCACAGGGATTTGTGAGGCTGTGCTATGGCTGAACAAAATCCATTTGGTTTCATTTGGAATATTCAGGTCAAATGGTTGCATTTGGTTAAATCCCTCTATAGGAATCAAAAAGGAGACTGGATTTCTGGTTGCATTCCTGCTTTTTTTCCCTCCCCCACCCCTTCAAACAACAAGTCACTCATGAGGAAAGCTTGAGCAAGAAAACCTAGAATTAATCTGAGAAAGTTACAGGGAACGATAAAAAGGTCTAGTAATGGAAATTGCATTAACTTGAGTGCTCAAATCCACTATTAATCGCAATCCCCATGCTAAGAAGACACCATTTGGTGCTACGATGCTCTCAGCAATACCCACTGGTAGGTCAGAGGGGTCACTCCCAGCAAGTGGACCATGGTGGCCACAAGTGTTTTGGCTGGACGGTGCCAGGACTGCCGTGCCATCACCTTGACTCCATCTGCTTTGTGCTGTAGCCCTTTTCCTTCATTCAGGTAATATATGAGCATTCAGGCACTTGAAAGCATCCATTGCTTGATTTTAATCTTTTTTTTTTTTTTTTAATCTACATTTGAGTTAGAGCTTTAACTTTTGCAGCAGCACCTTTTTTAACCCTTTTCAGAATTACCCCATGGCTCACACGGGCATCTCTATTTGGTATTCTGTCTCTTTGTTGCTACCCACACGCATTTTAATCTCTCACTGCTCATATTGTCCTTATATAGATGCCATACCAAACTCCTCCCCATCAACTACAGCAGTGAACACCTGTTCTCACATCATTAACTTTATGTGCTTAAATTCTTCAAGAATATCACTCCTGTCCTGTAGCACTGCTGTGTGTTGAACCCTGATGGATAATCTGTACAATCTGCAAAATAGCTTTGAGGATGTAATACAAAGGATTCTCCATCCAGATTCACTTGCTGGTTCCCAAACATCCAATTTTAATTTGTAATATATATGCTTGCCTGTTTGGGAATAAGTTTATTATGCACCTGGGGTTAAAAAATAATTTTAAAAATTAAAAATCCCGGTTTATCCATCCATTATTCTTCCAGCTCAACTGGTGGCAAATCAATAGCTTTAATAAAGTGTTGCGGTTTCCAAATGAACAAAACCCGCTTCAGGACTCCTGAAGGACAGCACAAGAGTCTTTCTAAATGTCCATACAGCCAGCATCAACTTCATCACTTTCAAGGCACACAATTTTTTAAATTTTTTTTTTTTTTTAAATTTTTTTTACTTGGGTGGCAATTTTGCCCAGCAGCACCTTGACGCGCAGCCTGGCGCTCGCTGCCCCTCATCCGACATATCTGCTTCCCGTCAGCGGCAGTATCACAGATCCCGGGGCCAGCCCCCTCCCTCCTCTCCTCCCTGCTCTTTCCTGAGCCTTCCCCAGGAGGTGCCTGGAGAGTGGGCTCTCTCCACGTGACGGGAGCAGCTGCACTCCTGCGCAGCCCCCCCTCACTCCCCCTGTGCTGCAGCTGCAGCCCATCCTGCCTACAAAGGACGAGGAGCTAACTTTTTGTGGCATATGCTGGTACAGTCGGCTTTGCTGCATCTTTTGTCTGGATTTGTTGTCTTCAAAATAGCTGAAGCCCCTTTGCTTTCTCAGCATTCACTGAGCCTGAGCGTTCAGCCAGCACACGCATTAGTATTTTGTCTTTGTAAGCACAAGTGGTTGCTGTGAATGCGGCCAGGAGCTGTTAGATCTGGGACATCCTGGCACCCTCTTCCCTTCTCTCACATCACAAACTGGTGCTTCCTGCTCAGAGAACTGACCTCAGTCAGCCACCTGCTTGACTATCGGGTCATCCCATCCTATCCCATCCTGTCCCGTCCCATCCTGTCCCCAGGTCTTCACCAGGGGCTTGCACCTTCACCTTCACTGTGTTGGGGTCCCTATTCAGCCCTCCAGAACTATGTGATCATCAGTGACCTGAGACCCTTCCCTTCCCAGCATCTCCCTGGCCTTTGCCCTTGCAGTGTTGCAAAGACTCAAGGGATAGCAAGAGCCAAGCTTTTTCCTCTCCTGTCTGCAATGCTTTCCAAAAGGTTTAGGAAGACTCGCTCAAGAATTATTTAGGAACGACAAATGTGCCTTCTTCACGGCCTGAAGTGCAGGGAGGTTTGCCCATGATGTAAAGGTCACCTTTACAAAGAGGGTGGTGCTGGCGGCCCTCTGGCATGTTTCACAACCTGCGTGCCTCCCAGGATTTTGGGCATGTGGGTGTCGCAGCGCTCGCCAGGAGTCCTGAAAGCAGCACACCACCTGGGTCGTGCACACCGGGGGGTTTTGGAAAGCTTCCACAAGCCACAATACTCACTGTGACTTCTGGGGAGCGTATCCGCGAATGTGATCCCAAATTATCTATGCTCTCAAGTATTTTTTAAGAGTACATAGAAAAATATTGTCCTTTTCTAAACTTCTGCAGTATTCCAAAATGCAACTCTTGCTTTTCTCAGATCTGTCTTTAAAAGCCAGAGGGGGTGGGAAGGCTTCCTTACACCCACAGACAAATGTGGCTCATGCGTAGGAAAAGAGAGACTTTACAAAATAACACCAAAACACCTCATGTGGTGTTGTCACATATGAGAATACAAACACAGCTTTGGTGCAAAACTGTTTTATGCCAGGGAGTCTGGAAGTAGCTGGTGTAGATAAATGAGTTTCAGAGGCGGTTAAGTATGTGCATATTAGGTGAGAAGTCTTGTGCTCAGGAGAGCCTTACAGCACTGCCTTGCACAGGTTAGCAGCTGCAAAAGTCACAAATGTGCATTTAAAAACAGGAATTGGAGGAAACGATGGGTTTTGGTTTTTTTTTTCTTCAACATGCATGGAGAAAATAAAACGTTTTTCACACAAACTTTTCGTGATGCCTCATTTATTCTGCATACTCTATGCATAATACCAGTCTTATTAACCTCTGCCTCCTGCACTCACCCATCAAGTACAATAAAATGGCTCCTCTGATGTCCTTGGTCTGCAGGGAGTTTCCAGAAATGGCATCTGTGCTGACATTGAAATAATCTGCAGTCTGAGGCAAGTATGCAAGTTATTGACGAGGCTGCCTGGCAGTGGCGGTCAGCTCTGTGAACTGCTCTGTTCTTGTTTACTTAAAATCCTTTTCCTTCCTCTCTTTCTTTGAGAACACAGTATGGCATGCCACAATGCTATCTCATAGCAGTCCCACACACAGAAGGGCTGGCCAGGGACCGTGGCCCGATATTCACAGTGTCACAGAGGATTCATTGCTCTCTGCTCCTCCAGCAGAAGCTGTGGGCTTTCACTGCCTCTGAAAATCCGGTTTCTGCTCTTGGTCTCCTGGCATCAGTCCCACAGCAGGGTCACAGTGAGAGCAGATTATACCCACCACATGACAGGAGTCAATTCCTACTGACTCCAGGTAGCCGGCGCTGCCACCGTTTCAATCAGTGCGCTGGTAATTAAAAATTGGTCAAGATCCAGCCACTTCCACCTGATACATTGGGCAAAAGCGTCTGGATGAGATGGACGAAGGGGTCCCGAGGCACAGATGGCTTTTCACAGGTCCCGCACAGGCTCCACGGGGAGCTGGAGCCCTGTGGAGGCTGTGCACAGCTCAGCCCATCTATTCCAGCAGCCTGCAGGGCAGGAATGAACCCAAAACAATGCACACTGGGGACCACACCACGGTGGGACACAGCGTGGACTAGAGCAGAGCAGGACACAAGCAGGCACACAGGCAGCAGCAAAAAGTCATGGGGCTGAATTTGGCCACCCTTCAGTTGATGCAGACCACAGGAAGTACAGCTCTATCTCACAGTAGCTCTCTGCACTTCTCAGTACAACAATAAACATGTATTTATACAAAGACACCAGCATGAGACTTTTCTCTGATAGCACTTGTAGTCTGCTATGGCTGAGAAATACAGAGCGTAAAGCAAAACCCCCGGAAACATCATTAGCAAGCCATAGTATCTGGCCTCTCAGCACACCCCTGACTGCTCCCCACTTATTCCTTACAGAAAGAGGTACAAAACCAGAACAGCGAGCCCAGACCCCGTACAGCCACTTCCAGCTTGTCAAAAACCACGGCTCAGTCACAGCATATTGAAATAAACCTGGCGCTCCAGCTTTGAGCCTTTGATCTTCGGCTGGTTTACAAAGAGGGAAAGAAGAAAAAGGTTAATCACAAACAGCTGATGGAGAAGTTGCTGGTCAGATAGAAAAATGGCAGATTCCCCTGTAACCGTGTACCTCCCAGAACAGGAGTTTTCACTAGAAAGCAGTTGCCTCCCCATCGCAGGAAATGGCTGCATGACAGGCATTTCCAGAGAGAAGAGCAGATTTAAACTAGTTTTCCATTTAACTTGACCACTGGCTGATTAGGGATACCAAGGAAGGGCATTCCTTGGTAGGAGCCTGCAGTTCTAGTGGGCGTTTGTAACACATGCTGCATGATTTTTCCAGCTAAGCTGCAATTTCATTTTCTACACTGAGGGTTACACCCAGAGAAGTTAAAAGGGATGCTGAAAGGTCTCTAAGTACCCAGTGTCTCTGTGTTTCCCCTGGATCTCATCCCGCTTATGCATAGGCTCGTACACCTATGGGTAGAAGCAGCAGCCTGGCCCTCACTACTCCTTCCATTAGCTCTGGCCAAACCTGTGCTGGGTGGCATGCCAGTGCTGTCCTCTTTACCATGAAACCTTTCGCCAGTGCCTGTGTCTCTTCTCCATTATATCCTTGTGGGGAAATGGTGATGACTGGAGCTTAGTGGCCTTACAAGAGAAGTGAGGGTCGCCCTCGTTCCCAACGTGGTGCCTGGCTGGCGGCACTGGCTGGTCCACTGCCCCAAAAGACCTTGGGCTGGTTGCACAGGACACTCACCAAGGAGGATTTTGGTCTCAACAGGCCATTCAGTCAGTACTGGAGGCTGAGGCTAGCATGGAGGAGAAGGGGCAAGGCTGGTCTCTGCTCACCATGGTGCTCACGAAAAATCCTGTAATGAGGAGAAAACCTGGACTTTGCACCAGGCTTAGGCTTTCCCTGGTTCCATCACAGTTTGCTGCTGTGAGATAGGCTGCACCGGGCGAAACAAAGAGGGAGCAAGAGCAGCTGCAGGAAGAAGAGAATAAATATTTCTATTATTTCCCAGCCTGACTGGAAGCATTCATGGGCTGTGAGGAGATGGTTACTCCCTCCACTGCCTCACTTATCTCAGCCGCTCTAGGTGGTGGTTGCAGCAAATGGTACGCTTGCAAGATAACAGCAGCTTTAAAGGGCTGCTGCCTCCCAGGGAAAGGGAGATGCTGACTCAGCTGCTGGAAATATCAAGCAAAACATGGAAAAGGCACAAAAGTTTGTTCACAGCCTGAAGAGGAGAAAATAAGGGAGGGATTCTGAGAATAGGAAGACGCTGAATTCAGGGTGCATCCGCTGGCGAGGGGAGCAGGGGGGCCAGGCCAGCCAACAATGGAGCAAAACAAAACAACACAAAGGCAGGAAATGCAAAAGTTCAGGTTCACACCAAAGTTCAGGTTCACACAGTGTAGCTGGGACAGCTGCCCCACGCATGGCACAAGTACAGCACCTCCTGTGGCCACTGCACCCCACAACATGGCGGTGCCCATCTGGGGTTTTGGGGGGGTCTGTCCCCACACAATTAAGTTGGTTTTGTTTTTGTTTTAAATAAGTATGTAACACCTAGTAAGCGGGCTGTGGAGCTAATCTGGTGCTGTGAATGGCACAGCATACAAAGGACCAACACTAAGATTGTTTTATAGTACACTGGAGAAGCAGAGTATTTTATTCGAAGACAAAAATGTCAAAACAGTGGATATTCCCTGTGACTTCTGCTTTCTTAAGATTTGCTCACTAGGCAAGTTTTGCAGTCCAGCTACTTTAGCTTTGATGAAATAGCCAGACGAGTGTAAAAGGTGAAGTCCACAGTATTGTACATATTCAATGCTCATATTTCAATAAGTATTTAAGGAGGTAACGTTAAGTACTAAAGCAGGGGCATATTGTCAGTTAACTTTCACTCACTGCTAATTGGGGGTGGAGGGGGGATGGTGCTATAATGTTCATATTAAATAATGTTTACAGAGGCCTCTTAACCAGAGAGTCTTCACAGTTTTATTTCCATTGCAGAAACCAGCATCTCTGGATGCTGAGCAAGGCAGCAGAGAAATGGCTGCGGGCATAAGGGACAAAACCTCATGAAGCTCGACTTGGTTAGCAGGTGTAGCTAGAATCAGAGATAAAATGGTTGATGTAGACTTCCAAACAAAATATATATGGGAACTGAACTCATCTGCGTGGCTGAGCTCTGAACAACTGCCCTTGGCCCTCCAACACGGCGACGGTGGTTCCCAGGGCTACGCTTCGTGAAACCTCCGCAGTCAGCAGAGAGGAAAGGACGCTGCCCTCAGCCCACCGGGAACCACTCTTGCAGAGTGGCATCTCCCTTTGCAGCATGTCGGGAAGGTGGGTTACAGCTCTCAGAGACCGAGCAGGGAAGGGCTGGTTTCTACCCTGGGCTTCTCTCTGTGTCTTTTTGGAGATGCTGTTGCCAGTTTTTGGGGCCGCATGCAGCTCGCAGCTGAGCCCCCCGCCCAGCTTTGCTGCCGCCAGAGCAGCTGAGCTCATTAGCATGTAAAGGAAACGAAACAGCAGCTTCTGCTCTGCTTTGAGTGCAAACCAGGGGACCACAGCTCCCTGCGCATCTCAGACCCCCGTAGAGAAGCAGGAAGCTGTAACCATTTCTGATGGGGCGGCACCATTTGCCGAAGGGACCCTGGCAAGAGAGAGATACTTTGCTCCCATTTGGCATCCGCACTGCCTCTGGAAGAGGGAGGGTAGAGCCCTGTGGAGGGGACCCTCTCACTGGAGCCAAGCAGCCCAAGTCCCCTGGGCAGCCGGGGGTCTTATCCGGTGTAAATCTCCACATAAATTTATGGCACTATATAAAAGTTTTTAGAAATAAGGAAGAGGCTTCTGTTCTGTAAGAAAAGGAAGTGGTGAGGAAAGGAGTAGAGACAGGCTTAATTTGTGCAGTAGCCTGGAAAGAGTCCATAGGGAGTTTAAAAAGCAATTGTATTTTGGATCCTGAAATTAAGCAGCAAGCCGCTCGCTGTTTGGCTGAGGGTGAAGTGGTCAAATGTCATGACATGTGAGGGAAAACAGCAGCTTTCCATCCCCTGTGGGAGTGCTGGAGCGAGGGGTTTGGATGGGGAGGGAGGGTTACCACACCAGAGAAATTAAAAAAAAAACAAACAAAAAAAAACCCAAAAAAACCCCACCCCCCACCAAACCAAAGAAAAAGCCCCAAAAACAAAAACAAAAAAAAGAGGACAGGAAAGCATGGATGGAAATTTCAGCAGAAGGCCCAAGCCTGCCACAGCAGCAACAAATACAGAGGCTGTACTGTGGTTAGAGAAAGGAAGAGGATGCATGGGGCAGAAGGGGAAGGGTGAAGGGGGAAGGAGGGCAATAATTCTCTGTCAGCCTAATTTCATTTCCCAGGAAAATAAAAAAAACAAAAAAATATTTGTCGGCACACAGATGAGAACAAGGAGATGAGATTCAGCCAAGATGGGTTTGTTAAGGACATATTGCATCAAATCAAATTAATTTCCTTGTGTGGTAAAGTAATAGGCTTTGTGGATATACTTGAGGTTAGCAAGGCTTTTGACAGAGTCTTCCAAACATCCTCTTGAGCAAATTGGGGAAGCATGCTCTAACTCGGAGTCCTGCAACATGACGGAAAATCAAATTTGAAACTGTATGAAAAGAATTAGTTTATAGTTAAAAGCAGATTCTTCCAGGTCTCTCCCAGGACCTGGTACAAACAGCATTCTGCAAGGAACAGGGATCATGCCTTCATGGAAAGGCTTAAAATGTTTTGAACAGCAATATTCACGTTTGAAAAAGGTCTTAATTCAAAATTATGCAGTGGAGATGCATCCACGCAATCTGGTGAGAAACAGAATAAGACTGGAATCAGGCAGAAATAAGACATGGAGGGGTGACCAGCCAGGGGATCACTGAGAGGACATTCTGGCAAACAGGGTCACAAGCTGAATACAGAATGGCAGGACACCATGGCAGGAGAGGAGAGCTGGTTAACGGGAGGTGTGGATGGGAAGAGCTGAAGCCACAGATGAGGCAACCTGGCTTCATGGGCTGTCCTAACCCAAACAGGGGGCCAGTATCAGGATGTGCCTTAAGACTGACTGAGGGAGCAGTCTGGAAGGGACAACCTGTAGAGGGAGACTGGGCCAACCATGGATCATTCTGAAGACAAAAGGCTGAGGGGAAACACAGTGGGTTTCCAATCTGGAAAATACTGTTGGCAAGGAAAAGGGATTGTTTGCTTCTCCATGATCACAGAGAACAGGAGTAAAACAAATAGTTAAAACTACAGCAAGGAAAGCAAGGTAAAATGCAAGAGAAGAACAGCATGATGTGTGGGATCTCTGTCTCTCAAGGTCTTTATGAACAGGTTAAGTAAATATGTACAGAAGAGCATGAAGTGTGGGTTGGTTCTCTTTTAGGACATTGGGCTGGTTAAACCTTTAAAGACTTCTGCCAGGCACATGAGACGCCTTCACACTACTCTTTGACATAGTAGTGAAACAAAATGGTTGAGCACAAGCCCTTCAGTAATAACTCCCAGTATGCATACAGTCTAATAGCTTAATAGGACGGTTTAGGTTATTTTGTTTGCTGTCAGACCTGGATGCTGTAAACCAGAATCCATTGTTAGGATTAGTTGTACTATTACCTTCAATATGGCTGAATTTTCAACCTGGGATTCCAGCTTCCTCCAACATCTCCTGCAACTCTCAATAAAATGTTTATATGACCTATTTTTATTGGCCTTTTCTCTACTTTCTGGTCAGTTGCTTGCTGAAAGAGAGGTCTAAGAGAACCTGGCCTTTTAAAGTCACACACAAACATGTAGGGGCTCAAAACAGCTTTTCCTGTACCAATAGGCACTACTGCTTACACCCAGGTCAACATATCCTGTTATCTTCATGTTTTGCTTTGCTGACAATTATGAATGCCACTGCTTAGTTAAAGAAAATTTTATTGGGCTAAGAAAGCATGATATGGTGATGTTCATTACTGATATGACTTCTCCTTTCATTCATCATAGCCATAATTAATTTTCTAGCATGGATATAGGCTGAGATTTAAAGCCATCCTTGTGAAATGAATTAGCCTCTTTTCTCATCTTATTTGGAGTTCCCTATTGTGAATATACTCCGAGTGTAATAAAGAGGCAATTTATGAGAATGAAATCTCATCTGTGTCCTATTCCTTGCCCTCTCTCTGGTGATTTTATTATGCCAGGGTGCCTCTTGCCATTTGTTTAGAGGCTGGGCTGCATTTGTTATTATAAGTTCAACAGGTTGCTTAGCATGCATTAATGCATGGTGGGGAGCAGAGGCAGACCTTGGATATTTGTCATCGAACAGTCAAAGCATGCAGTTGGGATCTGTGGGTGAGGGGTGTTGCTGCATGGAACATTCAGCACCAAGGAAATCCTTAGCAAAGGCTCACAGTGGTCCAAGACTCAAATCCCAATAAGCCACAGATCAGTCCTGGAGGTGGACACAGCAACTTGCGGACGTGAAGCTTGACCTCACCCTGGCACCAGCACACCTCCTATCACACCCAGTGGGATGTGTTAGCACAGCTGAAAATGCAAAGATGGGGTGGAACAACTCTTTTCATCCAAAAAGAAGTCTGCTCTCAATGCATCTAGTAAGATTTAAGGACACCTCTCTGAAATGAATTAGCCCCATTCTTAACCTTATTTGGAGTTCCCTGTAGTGAATATAATCACAGCAGTGTGTGGAGAAAGCTGCTGACTTCCCAGGGATGAGCATTCAGCTTCAAGGGAGCTCAGGAAAGCTGAACGGAAGAAGCAAAAGGTTTTTGTAAAGCAGGGCACTGCAGTGACAATTCTCCAAGGTCCTGCTCAGAGACTCAGGTGTTTGCAAGCAGTACAGGTCCCCAGGCCTCAGCAGAAGAGCTCGTACTTTTGGCTTAAGTCAGAAAGTTCCAGTTCCCTTGGTAAACCAAGGGGTAACTATTCAGCAACTTTAAAAAGGCTCATGGCATCAAATGGTAATTTAGCAGATTTTAAAAAACAAAAACCATCTTGCATAGAAGAGTAGATCCTGACAATCACAGTTACAAGAGTCCTCTTGCAGGAGGATGTGGATATAGCTGGATCCAGAGGGGAAACATCCATGGTTCCCTGCAATGCCCCTGCCAGTGGCTGGAGGTGCTGCACAGGGTGATGTTTGTGACTCCATGCTGAATTGAAAATAAAATTATCCTCGGTAACTTTTCACACATTTTTTACCTTTGGAAAGTGGCTGCATTTGATTTTCCAGAAAACTGGCATATAGCTAATTAAAACTGCACATATCATCCTAATATCATATCCTCACTACTGAACTTCTAACCTGACATAAATACATTGCATACTATAACCTGTTTCTCCTGATTATTAACCTTGAACATGGCAACCTATAAATCATCAGTGAAACAGCTGGTGCTCAGCATTGCCCCAAAGGTGTATGATTACGATCATTTTATATATATCTTGCTATGCAGACATGAAAAATTCATTGAAGAGCTTGGTATTGTAAGACTTATTGTAATGAATTTTCTTTAAAACATAGATCATACTTAAAATAGGTGTCTGCTCATTATAATGTGGCCATTTATATCTTCTTTAATTACTTGTGTGGAGTTTGGCAGATTTCTAAAATTTAAATCTAAACAAATTCAGAGTGGTCACTTTGTCTGTACTTCAGGTGACATTTTCATTTTTAGTTTTATGCCTTTATTTTTATGAAGGTAAGGACTCACACCTGCAAAAATATTGGGAGGATTACAGATTTTTTTTTCCCTGCAACACTTGGTGTTACATCCATCACTACTGGGGTTTCAGTAGCTGCTGTTGGCATTTTAGCTGTGGGGATGGTAGCAGCAGATTATTCACCTGAGGTTTGGTGCCAAGCAGGCACACAGATCGTACAATTGTAAGTCACTAATAGAACCAAAGGGAATAAGCATAACCTAAAAGAGGATATAAAGCCAGAACCTGAAAATAAACTTTTAAAAGCCATAAAATCTGTTGGCCAGGACCTCAAGGAACATGGGGAGGTAGCCCAGAGGTAGCAGGTCATCCAGTGACATTTTGGTTTTCGGGATGGCATCCTCAGCTTTTCCCTCCTCCCAACAGCCATGTGCATAAACACAGCCCATGTCAGCTAAAAATGTGCTCAGTGATTTGAAGCTACCCAGCACCCATCTAGTGAGCGCTGAGAAGCCTGTGCCACATGTTCCCATCCTACACACATTTTACAGAGAGGCTCTAACTGTTTGTGTCTAAACGTGAGTGGTTGTTGGCAGGTGGCAGGAATCATGAGAGCGGTGCTGTATTTTGCTAATGATTCATATCACCAATCTATCACCTTGCAGACGAAACCATTGTTTTCCACGAGGTTACGAGAGGATGATTTTGTCACCTCTGGCTCCCCTCCCTCCTGCAGCTGCTCTGCCAGAAACCCTGCCTAGTATGGGATGGCGTGAGAGCCGCTCTGTGCCAGCCCTTCCCATGCACTTTACCCAAGATCACAGTGTCAATGAGTGAGGCTCTCCCTGCCCTTGCTGTAGCCTCCATTAACAAAGTTCAGGAATACCTGCAGAGCTCCACTAAGGTCTCCTGTACTACATCAGCCACAGACCCCTTCAGTCTTCATCTTGCATCCCAGGAGCATCATTGCCATCTTGAACCTGGCAAAGAAGCCACAGTATTCCCACAGAAATCTCCCTGAACTCCTGGTTCTGATTTTGCCTATGACAATTTTTGTTTGCTGCAAGCAGCAGACACAAAGACATTTGCGTGCAACCTTATTGCACATCGGTCATCAAAGAGATCTGTGCAGATTTAATTTGCTTTTGCCTGCTCACAACATATTCTCCCTTACCTCTCAGAAAGAGTGAAGACAAGCATAAAAACCAGCTCCACAATTGCTTGCAGATTATTTCTGTAGAGCAAACAGTAAAGGCTCAGCAAGAAAACCTGATACCACTGCACGCAAATGTTGCTTGGGTCACCAGAGGCATGAGGCCTAAGAAGAGATCTAAAAAGCCACCTCTCTACGAGGAATAAGTGAAGCACATGGCAGAGAAGAAGAATTTGTTCCAATTTAGTTAAGATTCTCTTGGCATGTGAACGGGCAACTGCTTTAGGGAGACTTCATTAAATGGTGTGCAAGGAAGCCCACTCATCCTTTAACTTGTATACCATGAAAGCCACTGATAGAAACAGTTTTGCAAATCCCATTCCAAATCCAGGTTAAAAGCAGCCACCTCTGAAATGGTGGTGTTGAAATGCTGCACACATTGGAGTGCTGTTACTGCATGGCGTGATCCCTACTAGCCATCAGCAGCAGAGAAGCTGATCCAAAATCATTAGAGGCTGTTACACAGAAAGGGTGCCAAGAAGAGCTGACAAACATGAGGTATTTAGCAGCACGTACTGAAAACAGGCTGAAAGATATTTTGGAACTTGCCTCTCATGGTTTTGAGAAAATTGCTGTTTTCCTTTGGATTAAATATAAGTGTACAGTAGGCAAGAAATTATGGCAGTTCTTCACATGGCAAGGGAAACTAATAGGGCAATGAAAAGCTTGTTCAATTCAAACACTGAGTGTTAAAGCCAGCAGATACCTTTTTCTTTTCCTGAATGCTCCTTTCCAGTGCAGTTGTAGAGAGCCAATAACAGACGGTCCTTGGTAGAAGCTGGTGCTCGGAAAGCTAGACTTTGGGCCTTTTTAAAACCACTGATTTCTGCTAGAAGACCAGTGGACACTGGAAGCATCATCTAACCACTTCTTGCTATCTGATACAAAGTGAACAAGAGTGGGAAATTCAGGAGTATTATCCTCTCTCTGCCTGTCCCTGATGTATCCACAAGCTCCCTTACTGAGGTTGCTGTAAGTAAAGCCAAGGAAGGACTAAGGGAGGGCTTTTCAGCACACCCGCATGAGCAGGGAGAAAGAGAAGCTGTTAGCTTAGAATATATAGAAGCTTTAGCAATCTACCATCTTAATTTCACATCTACCCCACCAGCAGAGCAATGTGTGCAGCAGAAGCCTTTTGAGGAGAACACTAAGCTGTAATGATTCAAATCTTACCTCTCAAAACCAGTGCCCAATCTTGCAGCTTTGCTCACTGTATTAGTCAGATGAAGCAGCTGCACCATCACATCCAGGGATGACCAAAGGAATATTAAAGAAACATGAACTACCACCATCCTGAAGAAGTCAGTGTACTGATTTATGTTCCCATTTCTGTGATGTACTATGCAGTCAGAGCAAAAAGCGGCCCCAAGGTCAAGCGGTGCACCAAGTTGTGCAGCAAGAGCAATAGCGTGGCCCTGCCTTGACAGTGGGAACTCAATGGGACAACGAGAAGCGAGACCCCCGCCTTGGCACGCAGTTTTCCATGGAGGTGGGCGGCAGAGGAGAGGAGGTGGCAGATTTGGTACCTCACAGCAGGGTAGCATGTTTGCTATCATACAGTGGCAGCCATTGATTGAGGGGGGCCGTACTACGACAGCCCAAGATGTAATGAAGATTGTCATGTTCAAGGATGAGCTGGAGTTCTACCCAGGCAGTCCTAATCAGGGTGGTTTGAGTGCAGCATGATTGTTGCTAACATTAGCCTCACAACATCTCTGTGAAGAAGGCAAGTGTCATTCTCCATTCGGGAGATTGGAAACCGCAATTAAAGCAACCGCCTCAGGGAAGCAGACAGAATTAGAAATTGAATCTGGAGTCCTGGTCTGCTGATTCGCCCACGGGTTCACCTTTCAAACTTAGGAGAAGGCAAGGTAAAACAGTCAGGGAGCACCTTTTACCTGCAGCCCGAGAGACGCTCCCTCAGACTCCAGCGCTAGCTCCAGCCTAATCAAACAGGCACAAAAGAGCAAACGCTGCTTGCAAAACAAAGCACATACCCCACTGGTCACTGGAGTGCTACAAGCTGGAATCAATGCGATGATTGTGACAGCTGAGAACAAATTCAGCTATGTTTGACAACTTCCAGAAAATATTGGCAGAGGACAGGGAGTCTGCACTGCCCAGCAGCACCTTTGTGAATTGATTAGCCATATAGCAGATGGCAAGCCTGCTGCAGACTGAGACAGCAGAAGATGGCCAGTCTGGTTGAGAAGAACTTGAAGACGACTGGGAAGAAAAAGCATGTCCTTACAGTGACAGCCCAAAATGATATTTCAGAAATGTCACATGCATGGCAGATGAGGAACAGGACTGATTTTTAACATTTTCTTCAGCCATTTATTACCAGCACCTGTCTGGCTCAGAAAGCAAAATTATATAGCTTAGTTTAAACCCTCCACTTTTACTTCTTTCCTTCACAAAAAAATCCTTAATATTAAAAAAACCTTTTTTTTTTCTTTTAAAATATTCTTTTAAGCAGGACTCAAGTTTAAGTCCTCCCAGAATCAACTTATATGCTTGAGAGAACGACACTTTCTCTGAAAGCAGGCATGCCTTAGAAGTTTCATTTTAGGAAAATATATTCTGGACAAAGGGCAAAGACTTTGCTCTCCTCCTCCCACCACGTATTTTGGGGAGGGGTTTGGCACATGTTTGGGGAAAATTCATATTTTTTAATGGTTTTAGGAAATGCCTTAGGCGATTCAGAGTCTGCACAGCTGCTCATCAGTAGCAAGCCATGGCTGAAAGAGCAGAAACTATGGTTCAGAAAAATATGCCATCTTTGTCTGGTGCAGAACAATGCTGCTGCAGTGAAATACAATGGCCGTCTCTCATTTTCTACTAGCCCTTAGAAGGGCGGGGGGAGGGAGGGAGGAAAGACGAGGAAAAAAAAAAGGAAGGATCTCGGAGTTTCCTTGCAGGGCCTCTGAGCAGAGGGAGGGAACATCAGCTCTGCACTCACAGATATGCAAATCCTTCCCCAGGCCCAACAATAGCAGAAACCCTGTGGGAGGAGGAGACCGATGGCACTGCTGCTCCCAACTCCTTTGCCTACAAAGCCCACAGGTTCCTGGCACTTCCCGAGAACTGGAAGAGGAAGAAAGGAATAATGATCCAAGAAGAGGAGAGCTGTGTAAGCTGTGGTCTCTGAGAGCTGACCACTCTTTGCCCATGGAGCCGTGCACCATCACTGGACATTTTAAGGCTTACAGCTCACCTGTCATTCAGTTCAGGAGTGTACCAGCCCAGAAGGTTGATGAATCCATGGGTAACATCTTCATATTGCCCCTTAGGTTAATAAGGACCCCGTTCAAAAAGCTGGAACTAAAAGAAGACTTTCTGTGGCAAGACCCCAGTTAACAGTATTTGCATCGACATACACCAAGCAAACTTACTAAATGGAGGGATGGGGTCTCTGTTTCTAATGTAACTACAATTACCAGGATTTCCTGAAGTCTTTGACTTCCAGCTATCACTAATATCTAAATTTCTTAAGCAAAGTCTGAGGCAGGACAAGTAACAAATTGGAAACTACCTGTACTAAGCTACTGAAACAGAAATAACTCAAATGATTAAGTTTTGATGGTTTTACCAGTGCTGACAGCAATCTGTAGGAGCTGGAAAAACAAAAACACCCAGTAACATGAATTTATCCCCTTCTAGAAAATATGTATTCTGCACTATAGTTCCTTATAATCGTGTTTGCTTTTTTGCATCAAATCTATTATCTAAAACTGCATGAGCTGGGACATTCACCCAGCATTCCAAGGGAAGTTTGCAGAAGCCCCATCGAAGTTGATCATAGCAACCATCAATCATATAATTGAATTTTTCTTCACACATTCTCCTCAGAACAGGTGACTCAAGCTATTGACTAGACTAGATGCCTAAAACATCACCCATCTATATAAGAAGCTGTCTCCAGGTCTCTTCAAGACATCACTTGAAGCCAAAGGGGTACAACAGGTTATTTGCACAGCACAAAAGCTGTAGCCAGCACTCTTTCCCACTGAGGAGTCAAAAACACTCATGGGCTGGCACCTTTCAGGTGCCCAGAAAACAGTATGGAAGCAGTGGGGTCTGAGTGCTCTCGCATATCCTGATACTTCCTGACCCCAGCCCTGATGTTAAGGATTCAGAGGTAGCTGAAACGTGTGATGCAGAAGCAACAGAAGTCTCAAATGTCCCAAGCAGTTTTGTTCACAAAAGACAATGAGAAGCTTAATACTAAAAATACAATCGAATGCCCATTCCTCCCCTCAGTCTTCAGCCCTTCTCAAATGAGGCAGTGCTCAATGGCAAAGGTCCTCAGTACAAGTGTGCAATTCCAATAAGCAATACACTTTGATATTTGACATCAATACAAAACAAGAAACTGAAGCTGACTGAAAAAACCTAGGACTAGCTTAGGAATTTGTCCACTGTTTCATCAGCAAGGGTTTTCAAGACTCACACTTGAACCAGCTCTCCTTCATGGTCCCCTTATTAAAAATTGCATCTGCAGTAGCCTGAGCAGGTTTGTCACTGTTCGGTTCTTTCCCTCGGCAGGACTGCACACCATGCACACAGACCAGGCTGTGTTAGCATGCAGACCAGTGCGGTACTTTGACACAGGTACTTTCTTTTTGAAAACAACACAGAAAGTAATTTATATCCCTTGATAACCCCATTAGCATTTCCATGGCCATTAGGAGGTCCAGCAAAAAATGGTTGGTGGCAAACAAAAGGCTCCTTATCATGAGTGACAGAGAAGGTGCTCCAAATGTGAATCAAGTGCAGAATAGTTTCTTATCTATGCATCTTACTCACGTAAGCTTTTATTCATTTAGACACACTTTTAAAACTCCGTAAGAATCTTTGCAATAATTAACATGTAAAAACTCTGTCAAATCAAAGAAAAACCTTCATATTTTCATGTAATACATTTCTCGGACATTAGATGGCAATCCCCCCACTTCATTTTTCATACCAGGGGCCCATATCCCTTCCCAAAATCAAATGTCACCACCTTTCCAACAGGTGAGGGGTCTGTTTGCCTTCTAGGAAGCAAGGCTGTTTGGAAAGCACAGAGAGAGCATGGAGGTTATGCCATTCCTATGGCATTTCTTCTGTTGCAACAGTTCTCCAGTTTTGCCTCTTTTTTTCTTAAGTAAGAAAGGTAGATGAGTAATGCCATCATGCAAGATGCTTGTACTAGGGGTAAGATTCACTTATTTGTCACTTGGACATGCCACATCACGAGTTGGATGTTTCCATTGTGAAAAACCTATAGGCAAAATAGAAATGACCAGAACTCTCCCATTTTGACAGAGGAGAAAGGGACTTAGTATGACATTTAACAATATAATTTCTAGTCTTGCCAACTAAAAAGGGTTCACACAAGGGATATCATTAGTCTGGGTAAATATTTTCTGGAAATTATAAAACTGAACTGAAAGAAACCCCTGCTGTTTGGTACCATGTGTGGAATACACACAATGGAAGCACCTACAAACTCTTACAGTGGGAATTTTATAGGTAGGGGAAAAAAAAAAAAAAAGAGACAAGGCATTTCATATCAACTTAAAAAACAGCACAAATTAATTCAACGGAGTATGTAACATACCTGCCCAAGTTAATGTGCGTTTGCTTTCAGCCTCTCACTTTTTGTCGTGGTCTACATGTTATGTTTTAGAAAGGGGCAGGAATAACACACCTCATCAACCATTCAGTGACGTCCATGCGGGGGGAATCCTTCCTGACCTTCATTAACTCCCTATGATCTATTTAAGTGGCAGTACAAGACATCCTGACATCTATTCATTTCAACAGTGTGTGCCTGTGATTCATTCACACCGAAATCACTTCCTAAGCCCTCATTTCTCATCTACTTTCATCGTCCATGAAATATCCTTTTCAAGCCAAGTTCGCCGCTTTTCATATATCCCCCTCGGGACCAAATTTTGGCCTTGCAATACTTGCCTGTTTGAGCTCTCGTGCAAATTCACAGTGTACATGAGAGTGAGGTTTGCAGCTCTCCAGCATTCCAAAAGCACAGATAATATTAGTCCTAAAGACAGGGGTCCACCCACAGCTGGCTACTGAAATAGCTAATTTTTCATGTACTCCACTGAAAATCTAACCTTTTATCCTCACTCTGGAGCTCGTTGTGTATGAGTGTGTCAAGGTGACAACACCATGAAAACAGAACTTCTCAAATGGTACATTATCTCGAATATCAAAAGGTCACAAAAGGCTACAAATCGGTAGCTCTCCAGAAGAGACACTGGTTTTTATAAAAAGTGGGTCAGTTTTAGTTTCATGTAGGTTGTTTGACACAGTGGTTTCTGGCATCACAAGCTCTGGTCTACAGGATACCACAGAGCCTTTGTATCCCTTGCTGTCACTACAGCATTGTGTTTTTCTACCCATTAACCAAGGATAAATGACCTAGATATTGTGCCTATTAAAGCCTCATTTTTCTTTTGCCCTTTTGTTCTTTAGTGTACCACATTATCACATGCTGAACACATTTAAAGTATTCTCAGTCTCTCATGCCCCTTTGAAGAAGTAAAGTAGGGATTTTAGTGTGCATTTCTGTAGAGTTACTTGGAGTGGAAAATATGAAGGCAATTCAAGGTTTCTCTTCCTGCCTAGTCCCCTGAAGACGATCAGTTTAGCATTTACAGCCACTAATCTATAAAGAATATAGCAGGAAAATGCTATAAAAAAGCCACAAATACAAATACAGAAAGTGAACACCAGTTTTGATGTCCCTAAACACTACATTCTATAATTACATCTCTGCATATCATGGGTCACTTTTATTAAAAGCATCATTACTACAGTTGGCAGCAATTTACATCTTATCTTACATGATAGCAGTTTCCAAAGAAAAAAAAAATAAAAAGACATCACAACAAAGAAAAACAATACATTTACAAAGTCATGTCTGTAAACTTCAAGGCTAGTTTAGAGTTGAGGTAATGCTGTTTAGCTTTGTGGCTAAAGTAACAAAGTCCTTTAATTTAAAAAAGGTACCTGATTTTTTTTCTTTTTGTTTATACCAGTGCATTACAAGATCACGAGACGATTAAACTGTAGCTTTATCCTGTAAGAACCTTCTCCGCGGGTTAATTTCCAAAAGGTACTCTTCACATTCAACAGCTGCCTTATTATTGCTGCGTCTCAAGACAGAGACATTCACACTATCATGAAGATTGTCAGAGAGAGAGTGTGTGTGTGTGGGTGTGTGCGCGCATGTGAGCGGGTGAACTCCCATACAGTCAAAATGAAGCGCGAGTACGATATGTATGGTAAATTTCATCTTGACCTTCACAGCAAAAAAAAAAAAAA
>VWZN01021157.1:5604-35807 GCA_013396955.1 Regulus satrapa | reverse complement strand
AAAGAAAAAAAAACAAAGAAAAAAAAAAGAAAAAAAACTTTAAAAAGAAAAAAAATTAAATATATAACTTCATCCTTCCTTTAAGCAGCACTTCCTTCTATTAGTGCCACTTGATTACAAATTGCTGCTTAATTCATAATACCAATGGTACCAAAAGGAAAAAAAAAAGCAGAGCATTATGTCAATTTCCTTAAAAAGACATGATCACCTCTCAAATTTCATCTCTCCTAGGGATAATAAATAATGCACTGCACAATACTTAATGACCAAGATACCTTTTGACACATCTGTATAACATGACTTGAACTTTTTTTTTTTGCTACACTATGTTACAGAACAGCTTATAAAAACTAAGTATGGACATTAACTGTGAGTGTAAACAGTAGGACTACCACTTGTCAAAAGTTTAAAACACTTTAACTGTAACTGGTACTGGTTATTCATCGTTTTCATTGTTTTCTATTTCTTCCCCCCCATCAAGTGAGTCTAATTCTTCACCCTGTGCTATTTCATCTTCTAAAACGGAGGAATCTGCAGTTTTATCAAGGCTCTCCTCTGCATCACTGCCTTCGAGATTTTCTTCATCTTTAAAGGCAGCTCCTTCAGTTTTGTCAGTAGCCTTCTCTTCATTGGAGCCCACTGCATTCTGAAGTCCTGCTAGTGCTGGGAAACCGGGCAGAGTCAATCCTCCCAGTCCTGGAGGTAGAAACATAGATGGATAGAAGAGGCCAGGAGCCATGGTAGACAGCAGGAAAGGATTGAAGGCCAGAGGGTTTGTGGGCAATCCAGTGTTAGTGGTGGTGGTAGTGGTGGCAGTGGCGGTAGTCGCCGCAGTAGCAGCACTGACAGATCCATTCGCAGAGTCAGTAGCAGAAACAGTGTCTGTGCTTTTCTCAGAGTCTTTGTTCTCCTCTTCATTCTCATTTTTCTTCTCTTCAGCTTTTGAAGCGCCATCCTCAGTCTCTCCTTGACCGGAAGCAGTAGTGGCATTTCCAGTAGTAGCCGTTATCGGGTTATTTAACAATCCGCTTAGTCCAAACATATTGGGCAGTCCTGCCATCCCTGGCAACATCAGAGGCAACATGGCAGCCGGATTTTTAGCGTCCCCCCCAGCAGCAGCAGCTGTTGCTAGCCCTGGTGGAAAGCCCATGAGGCCTGCGAGCTGGAGAGACTGCAGGTTCTGTAGGTTCTGGAGGCTTGTGAGGTCCATTCCAGCAAACAGACTGTTCATTAGTAGTGGGTTGATTCCCGAAGTTGATGCTACAGCAGCAGCTGCTGCAGCTGCTTTGGCAATTTCACTTTTTGGCCTTCTTCCTCTTCTGCTTGCTCCTTCCTCCCTCACAACAGGTCCAGTGAGAAGACGGTCAAACATGGACTCTGGAACAAAACCCTGAAAAAGGAAGGTGAAAAAACAAGCTTTATCCTAACTGGATTTTTTTAGCTTTCAGCAGTTAACTGATGACGATGGAAGAAACAGAAGTGATTTCAGAATACTCCAAAACTGGTTCGTTTTTTCACCCTGGCAAATGGTGACTAGCTTAGTACTATGGTGAATGGCAGTAGAACAACTAAAGAAAGCTGAAGAAATCAAGATCATAGATTTTAAAAAATATTTAAACACAACAGTAAAATAATAAATACTGAAAAGTCTGTAAATTGATTAAAAATCCCCGCCCTGATATGCTGCAGTTACAAGTTTATATCTTCATAATTCGTACTGAATTTCAGAATAGTAATATTCCATTAAATTGAGTACTTGCAGAATTTTACCCTTATTTTCAAACAAGTGTTGTAAAATAAAAGGCATTAAAGCTATTCCTTTGATGTTGCCTGTTACTGAGACAACGAAGTGTATTTCTGTTATAAATATGACAAATATTTTCTCAGTAGTTCCTAATGTGCAACTACCCGTGCTTTTTAAGGATTGTTACTTATAAGAAAATATAATGCAAAATAAATGCTGAAGGCTGTCTTAACAGTAGCTGATTTTTCGAGTGTACTTCAAATCCCATTCTGCAGTAGCTTCCTATCACCACTGCCCCGTGAGTTGGGTAACTCCTACACTGACATCACTATTTTCTCAAAACCAGCTATGAGATAAAGACTTAATAATCAATTTACACAGCCTTCAACTTTCCTGTGCTATAACCTACAGTGACGCACGGAAAGAGAGTCTCACTTACAGACTGTTTAACAATGTCAGTCCAATCTGGAGCAACAGCAAACTCAGGATTTTCTTCCAGCCATCTTGGCAAGTCCTTCATTGGAGGGGCCATAGCTCCACCCATCTAATGCAAAAGACAAGGTTATGGCTTTAACAAAAACCCAACAACAAAACCAAACAACTACTTATATGGACATTTTCTATCTGCGCACTTTAACCTCTGAAGGACGGCAGCAAAGACTTTCAGTTTACTGTGGAAACCAGCTAGGAAACCTCAATTGACAAAACCACGTTTTTAAAAAACAGTAAAGTGCTGCAGTTTATGCAGGTCTGGCAATAAATTTTGTATCTAAGGACAAAATGTGCTATATAGGTTCAAAAAGTGAGAGCTATTCACTCAGGTGATTAATATGAACGTATCAGAAGAGCAAGGAAGGAATTAAAGGAACCAGGTGGCACAGTTCCGTAAAAGAAGCTGCTGGTGCCAAATTATTAAACTTTTAAAGAGAAAGATTGGAGCAGAAAACCTGCTTTCCATATGCAAAGACATTATTAAAGACCTCAGCTGAAGTAACTTAATTTTTACCTTCTTTCCATTCCGTTTATTTACAACAGGTACCCTTTCTTCTCCTGTCAAGGTGTTTATATCCAGTTTATTAGGGTTTCGACATCTGTGTCGTTTTTGTTTCGGCTTCTGAAATGGGGAAAACAGCACATCTGCACTCTTCTGGAAAGAAGAGAAATTTATTGCTTTTTAGCCGTTCATTTCTTGACAAAAATCACCAATCACAGTACCCCTTCCCACAATAATTTTAAGAAGGGATCAATTACTCCACTCTCAGATTACGTGGGAAGAAATTTTTTTTTTGTATCAGATGAAGAAATTCTGCAGAACTTAACAAGCATGGTTCTAACATGGTGTTATATACAAATATTAAGAAAAGCAAACTAAACACCCCAATGTCACTTGGGTGTGGATAAAATAGGAATGGTGGATAAAGAGGAAACTTCTGTTGAAAAGCAAGCCACAAAAATCAAATTACTATGCCCACCCAATGTCAGGAAATTTGGTGTCACGTCCATAAAACTAACTTTTGTATTCATACAATAGAACAACACTTTTAGAACTACATACTTACTGGTACATAACTTGGCATATCTACAGTGTAAGTAGGATGCAACTTAAGCCATTCAACTAGATCCTTGTTTTTCGGGGCATCCTCTCCCACCAGCCTGGTCCCATCCTCTAGATTGATTACAGGGATGCGAGTGTCTGGGTCTAATTGACCAGGAGATGGAATGTTCCTTGCTGGTAGGGCTTCCATATCTTCTTCAAAAGCTTTGGTCACTTCTGCATCCTCCTGAAAACAATCACATCTGTATTAGTCTTCCCTTCACAGGAATAGCTGGAGAAATAATTTCAGGGACTGACTGAAGTGAAATGTTCAAGATTTTGCATACACAAGAGTTAATGGGGTTTAAGTAGTCATACTACATAAGGTAGTGTCATTGCATCAGGGAGTTTTCAAAATTTAGCATCCTTGAACAATGAAGAACATAGTGCTAAAGGCAAAGCAGATTTTTGCATTTCCAGTAAATGTCCTCCAAGATTCTTCAAGGCCTCCCCTTTTAAACACATCAAGAAAGACATACTTAAGCCTCAAAACATATATGGTTAGAAATGTATTTTGTATTTAATAAAAAATAAGTAATTTTGAAAGCACAAGCTACCCAAAACTAATCTACAATTTGCTAGAGTAAAATCTTGATGCACACATTTTGTTTGGTTCAAAAAGAATTAACAGCTCTAAACAAAGAAAAACCTGGTTGGGAAAAAATTGTATGTTTCTATCAGGCAGAGTATAATAAGACTTAAAACACATTCAGGAAGTACCACAGACAGAAGAACAAATATGAGACAAAAGGAAAAAGGTTGTGGTCTTACTACAGTCAACGATGTCCGCTTGTTACTCATAAATAACAGATCAAGCCCTTCTACATTTTTCCTCCTTCCTCTCCTCCTCTTCATGGGTGGTTCTCCATCTATTAAAGAGCCATTAAGTAGATGCCTCGTGGGTGTGCGTGAAAGACCTGCTTGCAGCAGCTCCATTTGAGTTTTAAAGGCATCGGACACAGGTGTGGAGACATTAGGCAAGATAAACTTTGATGTAACAGATGAAAAATTTGAGGTAGAACTTGTTGCCTCTCGTGAGGCTTTTGATAAATCTACAACCTTCTCTTGTCCATTTTCTGAGACCACCTGAGACTCACGTAACTGGGCAACCATTTCCATAAGATTTCTCCTCTTGGCAGCTCTCTCAGCCTCAATTTCAATCTTTCTTCGTCTCCTCCTCCTCTGACGTGGAACTGATAAATTGAGTGCATCTTCCTAATAAAAAAAAGAGCATTTCCAAACATTAGCAAAGCTCTATGCTGAGTTTAAAATAAAACCCCAAACATATTACTCTGAAAACAAAGCCTTCATTTTATTCAAAGAAACACTTTTATGTTTTTCCTATTTTATTCACTCTGGTTTGTTTTCTATTACACAAGAGAAGCTCAAGCAAGAGAAAATGTTTTCTGTAAAAAAAAAAAAAAAAGAGAATGGTGGCGCCTTGCCTTTGATAACTGAGGAGAAGCAGTGAGATCTTCACTGCCACTGACGCTGGCTTGACCAACCATGGAGAGCTCTGCAAAGCTCCTTTTCTGTAGAGGGCTGTCCACAGCTGTTGGAGTGTACCCAGGTATGAGCCCCTGGAAATCAAACATCTGGCGCCTATTTACTGGCCACTTCCCTTTCAGCACTGCTTCACAGATGTTGTCTAATCGGTTGATCATTACTCGGTCCTGCATAAAGGAGAAGTATGTAATGAACCTTCAGTGTAAACGTCACCTTTTAAACTCAAATGAGTCTTATGACACAGTCCAATTTCCAGAGCTTAAGGAAGACATTCAGAAACAACTATTCTTGCATGTTAGGAATAAACTGATCATCTTGCAAGAAGCTAACACTATTTTGTACAGTAAAACTTAATAGGATTTAAAATATAAATGCCTTTATATTGTGAGAGGAAGGAGAAAAGACAGACCAAGTTTTCTGTATGACAATGCACTAATTGAAAAATTTAATAGAAACACACTGTTGTTTCACAAAACTTCAGTAGTTAGCAACATCAACAGTTAGGAAGGGAAAACAAACACATCTGCAATCAGTATCTTAAAGCTGCAGTTCCCAAGATCCAAGAGGCTGGATGGATCTGCAATTCTGTCCTAGGAAGTGGATCCTCATTAGCGTCACTATTAATAAAGTTCAACATTATGAAACGGGCACCAACCTAGGGACATCTAATGAATGTCAATTTTCATTCCACGCCCATTATCACTTCAAATTTCACTGAAGCGTGTACACTAAAAATCTCTAATTATGTTTATTAGTCTACTTATGCTGAACCTATACAGATGAAGGATTTTCTGTTCTACTTTCACACTATGACTGGAATAAGATTTTAGCCCATGTTTCCAAAACACTTGCTGAAAGCAGAGATGATGAGCATTACTTGATTTTTTTTTTCCATTTCCGTATTCAAGCACATTCTACACTAGCCTGCCTGAAGTAGTAGAAACCAGAACTCCAAGAAATACTACTGGTTAGGGAATATGAGCATCAGTTAGCTTCCTGAACAGCAAAACAGTGCAAAAGCCACTAGCAAATCTCAGCAGCTGCAGACTTGCTTTCCCCAGAAATAAGCCTATTAAGAACAAGGTCCTCTTGCTCTGCTACTCCCTTCCCCCTCCCTGTCCCAACCAGATGGCCCTGTTATGGTGATTAGTAAGCTTAAGATTATTACGACTTTATTTTTCTCTCTCCCCTTACTGCAAAGGAGAGTACTAAATTAAGTATGGATTTTTTACAAGGTTACAGTTTTGCCTTTAAAAAAACATTTTATATTAGAAAATTTTCTGCATTGTTACCAAAATAAGATACAGCTTTATTCTCTCTAAAACTGCTGCTTATGTTTGCAGGATACCTTAATACAATTACATCTGTCAACATTACATAATGGCTTAGATCATGTAGGTCACCAAAACTCTTCCCTACAATCTCCTCACCCCAAAATAAAAAGGTGATCTTTGAAAGTCTCTGCTCTACAGGAGAAATTCCTAATTCAAAACTCTACAGTGGTGCAAGAGGTGGGACTCTGCTGACAAAAAGTTATGGACCCTGTGAAGAACTAATGTTTGCCAGCAGTACATTGTTTTACTAATGAACAGTATTTTACAAAAAAAACAAAAAAAACCAAAAAAAAACAAAAAAGGCAATTTTTTTCATTTCCACTGCTAGTTTGTATGAACTTGAAGAAAAAATGCCATTCCACAAATCATTCACAGAAAAAGGTCTCTTGTCTGCCAGAAGTGCAGTATCACACAAAGCTCAGTGTTATTTCGCAAGCACGTTTCCCCTATTTTACTTACATTAAAAGAGACACGTCTTTCTATCCCTACCAACCTTAGGCCAGAATGAGAAGGCGAAAGTTCTCTCATGAAGCAGCTGAACCACAGAGGGATCCCCGTCTTCCATGTAGAATCCATCGCGTGTTTCATCCCTTGCGGTACTCATAGAGGCATTGCTTTCTTCATCAAAATTCTTACCCTGAGAAACTGCTCCTGCTGAATAACAATCATGACCAGGCATTAACATCCAGTGTCTACCCAGCTAAATAGGCTAAGGCAACCAGGCTCGACACAACATTTCTAACTCGGGCTTTTGTTCAGTAATTACTACAGCAGAGCCCCAGCCTTCCACATTTGGCACAGAGACCATGCTTATTGGCTCAGTGAGCTATCGTGGACATCATCCCTTGTGGGGGAATACCCTGCTGATGCTTGATGGTTCTTATGAAAGCTTTTTTAGCCACCTGATACCTGGAAGGGCAGAGGAACTGTTACATGTAGCCCATCCCATACTCCATAATGGCACTCTGTGTGCCACTTACCAGCTGGCACAAACTATAACAGCTGTGGGGCTTGTGCTAAGCACACAGAACTGATCTGACCAATGAATTACCTTCAGGTTGGGAGGATTCTTCTGATTTATCATCATCTTCCAGTTTCTCCTCTTCATCTTCTTCTGAGCCTTTCTCAGAAATAGATTTTGGATCTACGTCTGTACTCATTTCTATGTCTTTCAATTCACATTTAACAGAGCCAGGCTCAGCCTCAGCGTCACAGTCTGGTTTAGTGTCCTTATCTGTAGTATCTGTCTCCTCTTTGATTTCAGACTTTTCTTTGGCTGCTGGATTTTCAGACCCTTCAACTTTAGACTCTGTTTGTTCTGTATTCTTTTCCTCTTGTACTGGTGTAGATGGGACAATTGGGGGTGTTTGACTGCAGCCAGCACCCAGAGGGTTCACAGAAGAGACAGTATTTGCATTACCTGTCCCTCTGTTTTGAGCAAAGTTTTTGTGAGCCTCAAGAAAAGAGAGTTCGGGATCATTCAGAATGTGATAATCTGTCCTACTGACTCCATGTTTAGCAGCACCAATCAGTAAGTCTTTATCATGTTTACCACACTCCCACCACTCTGGCAGGTCCAGACTTGGCTGGCAAAGCTTTAGCCTCTCCCCCAGCTGCGGGTGATGGAGAACCTGTTCCCGGATCTTGCGCAGCAGCTCGATGCGATACAAAGTTCTAGAAGCACGCTCCTCTGTGATCGGCTCGATCAGCGTGGAAAGATCAGGAGGTTCTGCAAAGACACCAAGTTGTACTGTTTAACAGGGATTGAATGCACACCCATTTCAGAATCATTACATCTGGGCATGAAGTTTCAACAGTCCCACGGTCTCACAACATTCATGTTGATTTCCAGAGTCAGTTAAAACTTACCATCATCTGGTTTGACTGGCATTCGGCACACTCGTCTGCACATATTCACAAAGCCATTAAAATACTTTTCTAAGCTTTCATCGGACTTTTTGTCAAGCCTGGCAAATGCTCTGAATTGATTCCACTCAAACTGATGTTTTACAGGATCAAAAATAACTCCAAAAGTAGACACCACACGATAAAAATCAGCTTCTTCTCTCCTTGTCCATCTAGTCAAGGAAGAAGCAAGAGAAGTGAGGCCACTGGATAGATAAGAGTCCAAACATGTTTAGAAGCCCCAATACCCCCTTAGTTTATTATTTCAAAACAAAAGAGTGGTATGGGTGACACACCAGCTCAAATAAGATTTAAAGAAAGATATTAGCAGGGAAACTCACTTTTGTCGTTTCTCAGTTATTATAGCTTCCCTTTCTGCCTCCAGTGCCCTCACTTCTTCTCGAGGCCGCCGTCTCCTGCGGTCAGTCTTCATTAGTGCCTCTTGCCTCATTTGTTGCCTTTTATAGCTGCGCTGATAGGCAGTAATGAGGCGACGCAGACGGGTAGTCAGGGTTGAAGTGTTGGGCCAGTAGAGTTGCCCTAACTCAGTGTTGCTTTCGTTGTGCTTGTCTAGAAAACAGAGTATTTGCACTGCACAGCCAACACTAACATTTCAAAGTCTCTATGGCTATAACTGGATCCCTGCTTTATCAGATAAGAACACGTGCCTCTAATATTGGTGCATAATGAATTAGAAACAGTTATCCTGTTGGTAAGTGACAAAAAATAGAATCAAACCATCCAACTCTAAGAACTCAGAAATGCTTGTGAAGCATTTAGGGATAACCATCAAGCACTATGATTTGATGTTATGAATGCAAACACATTACGAACACTGTAAGTATTTAAATTAATGCAATGCATCTTTAAATGCATTACTAAGAAGATCGTTCAGCCACTGAGGAAACACCTATGCTTATCATTTCCCATTTTATTATTCTCACTTAAACTTGGCAATTTTCCTCCATACTGAGGAAACAACATATTTGTAACTTCCAAGATTATCTCTGCAAAACCATCAACGGCTGCATTATGAAACATCCGGTCTTTATCATCAAGGTTTCTACTATGTAATTAGAAATCCAGAGGACCATAATGTGGATTATTCAAAGACAGTATATAATTGTTTTGAAAAATGTGAAGCATGAAGAGATTTGGCAGCAAAAAGCTTTCCGTGGTATTGTCCCAAAACATCCCCTATGTGGTAATATAAACAGTCCACCTTTCACTAAACAATCCCTTTTTGCCTTTTTAATGTTTTTGCCATAGTCTTACTTGGATGTAATTCTATGGACTCCTCTTTGTCTTCTGGAGGTGAGTTTGCAAATTCCTTGGGGAGAAGACAGAAGTTATTTTAGTTTTCAGTTTCGACCATATGTCATAACTTGAAAAGAAAAATATGTCATCTCTCAAACACAGCAGCAAACAATCTTTGTAAGGTGTGTTTATCTGATAGCTCTCAAACTTAAAAAACACACATTAAAATAAATATGGAGAATCAATTATAATTGTACATATTTGTAATGACAGAAAATTGGGAGTTCTTACATCAATTTCATCCTTGAAAGGAGTTCTGGTTGGTTTATATTCTGGATCTTCATCCTCTCTGTCAAATTCACCCCTATAAAATATTTCAAAAATATTTTCAAGAAAACTACTGGTATTGATAGGGAGGGCTGTTTTTTTGGACAAAAAGCAAAAAAGTTACAAAATCCATCAGTATGATGTACTAAGTTACACATTTGTATTTCATGCTCAACTGTGTAAACAAATCTATGTACTTCGTACATCATACGATCACTTCGTATCCTCAGGCAACATGTAAGTACAATATGACATATGAACCCATGCCAACATATACAATGATGATAAAGTTTATTAATTTTTTCATGTCCTCCTTACCCATCACCGCCATCTGCTAACATGTCTGTCCCTCTCTGTTCAGCAGCTATGGCCTTTGCATCAGGCATGCCAACCCGTTCCAGAAAGCACAGTGCTGGATCAGCTCTCATAGAATTGTACTTCTCATAACCTGTGTACAGAGTGGGAGACAAATGCTTTTATAGAAGCCGTGACCAGCTGTGAATAGAACAGGCCTAGGCAGTAGAAGTACAATTTTTTGGATTCATTAATTTATTTTATTTTTAAATAAAACAAAGGAACTGTCACCATGCTGGAGTAATTTAATGCATGTAAAAAAATTGTTCATGTTGATAAATTCCAACCACACAGAAACAACATTAACACATGTAAGACAGTGAAGAAAGCATCAAATTTCATGTCGTTATAAAGTAAAAATCTGTCACAAGTGAAAAACTTCTTTGAGTTTCCTATATGACTTTCACAGTGGCTTTTGACATTCAATACTTGCCGGTGGAAACACAGATGCAAATGGAAGCGTGCACACACACACGCACACACACACACACACACACACACGTATTTTCAATAGCTCCAGCCCTGCTGGAGCCCTCAGTATAGGCTGCAAAAATGCTGCATACATGGGTTATACGTAAGGCCAACGAACCTGTCTTATTAGGTTTAGGATGATGCATGTCAGTAAGATGACACTGTTCCCTCTATGGTTTTCAAACTGCTGTTTGCTTTTTTACTGCCCAAGTTGACTAGATGGAAAATGGCAGATCCCAACAGTGCACTGCAGGAAAATGATTTTTAGACTAGACTTGCCTCAGCTGAGCCCACAACACAGAGCTGCTGTACATAGGCAGAACAGCACAATTCAATTAGGATTTGTACTACAACACACTGCTCCTAACTGCTGTAGAGCCTCAAGCCAAACTGTAATCATGAAAGGTTTTATAAGCCATCATTCTCCCCTTTAGTCAGGCTGGGCTGCTGAGAATACCTCTGCGACCTCCAGAGAATTGGGATTATAATCAGGAATCGCTCACTGTATATATCATGCCAGCTCTGCATCCCCAGCCTTTCAAAGTTAACAAGGCTGCATCCCACTCAAGGGAGCCGGGAGTTCTCAACACTGACATTTGTGAAATATTGCTTGGAACAAAGCCCAGGAGGCACTTGTACAGATTAATAGCAGAGGTTAAGCCCACCGTCCACTTTGACACTGGTTGGCAGAGTTAGCAAGTGAAGCAGTGCTGGAAGCAAAGTTTATGGAGATCTATCTTACTATTTGGCTATTATTTAAACAAATATGGCTTTGTTTTATTTACAGCCAAGAAAGTAATGTTTTCTTCTCAAATGTTCTGCAAACATTTAAAAACAGCATCTGATATTTACAGCTCATATTAGGTTTTTAATGCAGGCAAGAAAAAAGGGAGATACAAGCCAACAGTTCTTTGGAACAATACTTGTTAATATTATGACTGAACAGTCCTACAAACTGAAAGCTTTACAACTGAGTTTTGTTGAGAGTGAGACATCACTTACCGTGTTTAAATACTCCAATTAAAAGGGATTTATCTGCCTCCTTATCCCACCAGTCTGCAGGAACTTCGGCATGGAATGGCTCAGGTATCCATACATCTACTTCACTGTGAAGACAGCATTATATACATTCTCAAAGGTATTACTGGACAAAGATTAAAAAAACAACAACAACAAAAAAAAAGCCACACTAAAAAACCCCACGTGTTCTGTAGGTATAAATGCTGAGCTGGAAAACCACCCCAAAAACCAATACAGAAATTGAAATACCCTAAAAATAATTAGGATGGTTAAACAAACAAACAGCAAGAAATAATCAACCAAAAAAACCCACAACAAACACTTGCCCCATGCAACATGATGGGAGTCAAATGGTTATCTAAATATGATTCATGTAAGATCTTAGTATTTTTTTAAAAAGTTTAACTGAGGTAGAATCATCCCGCAATTATTAGCAGAACTGCAAATCCATTTCTGTCATTTCCCACATCATTTCCTCCCCCGAGAAAATTACCCACTGCACTTGATAAAATAATAAGGCTGATTGAGAACAGACATATAAGAGCTAAAGTGTGGCCACCTTTAAACACTGCATTATTATCGTACGTGTACTTTACAAAAGCCAGAGTCATAAAGCAAAAAATAAACCTGCACTTGCACTAACCTTGAGTCAGCACCCTCTAAGATCTTGTCTGCTTGGTCCCCTATAACTTCTTGTCGTAGATAGTAGAGCATGCGGACACGCAGCAGGACCCTGGAGAGGAAAGCAGAGGGGGGAAAAAGTTCTTAACTTCAGGACTGTTTGCCAACAGTGGCTTTTGGCAGCTGCTGCTGTTCATCCATCATCCTGCCAAGGCTGATTAGCCATGCTGTATGGTAGGCTTGAAGCGTGACAGATGGTGGCACATAATCACCTCTGTGTGGTGCTTTCTGCTGGCTTCCAACAGGCCTGCCTGGCAACTGCTTACACTGCACAGAGAGGGACCTAGCTCAGCCCGGCCCCGGCGCATTTCATTTAGTTCTACCTAGTGCAGCTTGTGAAGTTTAGACACGTACTCTACCACTGCCTCTGAAGTATTGAAGCAAGTTTGTAAACAACTGAGCAGATGGCTTTCAGTAACTGTTCTGCTTCATTATCTCATAAAATTTCCTCAGCTGCTGCCTTAATACCATTTTTGGAAGCACATCAGAAGTTGTAGGAATAAACGAGATATAAAATCTGGTTTTACTACCTTACAATAAACCCTCAATATGGAATGTCAGGTTTTTCAGATTATACAACTTTTTGCTTCTGAGAATGGGGGGGGGAAATAATCCCCTGTTTCCCTTGGGAGATATTAACTATTTTTACTCTTTATAGTTCAAACTGCTATTAAATTTTACCTACGCACAACCTAACTGTTACAAGGAAGTGAAAAATCTTCACTGCCAAGTTTATTTTTCCCCATTTCTGCAATACTGCAGTTGTTTTCAGAAGCACTGTCAGGTGTTGTGGTCACACTTGAAGCTGGCAGGAGAGAGAATGGCAGACTGGCATTTCAAGGAGACTAGAAAAGAGGTCATTTCTGTAGAAAAAGTGTCTACCTGAAAATAGTCCTGCTCTCCTGTGTTTACCCAATTCAGGGCACCCCCTGCTGCCTAGTTCATGAAGTAAAACCAGTACCAGCTAAGATGGAGATTACTCAGCCTGCCCTCTCACTGTACCCAAATCCATCACAGCAACTGTTGAATTGCTGCTGCTCCTGGAACAGCAAGGGTGACCAGGGAAGCAGTAATCTGATCACCCACTTGCATGAAAAATTTAGACCACCACCAGTTTTGAGAGCTCCTTGTTAGAGATCAGATGCAACTGGAGCAATACCCGGTTTCACACATGTTATTCAATCAAACCTCGGAAGAGCAGGGATTTGAATGAAGGTCGCGTCTGCAATTCAAAACATGTCAGACATGCTTCTTTCTGTATGCACAGTAACTAGGACCAGTAAGGTGTCCCTGCTCCCTGTGTGGCTATGTAAATAAGCTGTTGAGGATCTCTATCATCTTAGTATTAAGCAATAACAGCTGTTACATCAAGCCAAAGAGGAGAAACACGAAATAAACCCCAAGATAAACCAAAAATCAGAGACTCTTTGCACCTTTCCAGAGTTCTGTGCATTAAACCAGCACACATGGAAGTTAAGGAAAGGACACCAATTCTTAAAAAGTCAACTTCAGCTGGTACTTTTTGAAGGATATTATTCAGATTATTAACTGGCTCCACCTCTGTTTGATTTTACCTGTGCTAAAAACATGTGGCTTCTACAATTCATTTAGTCCTGGTGAATCTGGGAAGTGAAGGAAAAAGATAGCAACTGAAAACATTCTTGAATATTTACCAGTCTTCCCAGTCCTTGTAATTGTTCTACTTTATTATTAAAGAAGCAGTATTAAAACAATTAATTTAAGTCAGATCTGCAAACTGTTACAGCAAGTAATGAAGACATGCTACCTGAGAGATTAAAATAATGTTACAGGCAAGAATTCTTTTACTTTAAGAGCAAATGAAATGTAATAACAGACCCTAGTAACAGTTCAGAAAAATCAGAAAGCAGTTTATTTGCAAGTGCACTCACTAACATAATTCTATGAGTATCTGTTGTCATCAGCTAAGAATTAAGCTTGGTTAGCATCTGGAAATGAGCTAATAAACCCCTTAAATGCCTTACCTCCTTCACATCACACCCCCTATTGACAGCCCATAGGTACTTTTCAAATCAATAATATCTTTGCATTAAACAGTATTAATGAGACTAAATACATACTCAAACCACAAAAGTAATGATGACCTTTCAGTAAGCCTGCATTATAACTGTATGATGCATACACAATGAAGAGCAGACATTTAAAAACAAACCCAAACATTCCAAAATCTGAAAAGCAATCAACCACATCCCCAGCTCTGAACCAAGGTATTTTTGGGACAAGGTTCAGTGCCTATATGGAGAATATAGTAAGCAAAACTGAGATGGCATCAAAGAAGGCTGACATAAAAATAAGATATTACAAAACAAATGAAAGCAAAATATGTAAGAAATAAAATATGTAAGAAATGCTCTTAAGACACATTCATGAAACAATAAAACATTATATACAATGACCTTTATCCCCAAAGGCTTTTTAAGGCTTAGTAACATGTTTAGAATTTCAAAAATCAAATCAGGACAAATCAGTACATGTAAAAGAGTTTGGTGAGAAATTTCCTCTCAAAGAAGAATAAATATTCTGTATATTTATTCCATATTATATTACAGCCTATTTATATACATAATTTATATCTATATATATATTCCCTGAGGAGAGCAAGAGAGGAATGGAGAGAAAGAATAAAGAGAAAAGAAACACCCACATATAGTGAACAACTACATGAAACTCCTGAAACTGAGAACTGGATATATGAGTTTAACATCTATGGAACAGAACTTTAATACCAGCCTGAGGGACTCTACAAGAAGGTAAGAAACAAACAGCTTTTGTTTAAAGATAGGCAATTGTCAAGTGAAATAGACTTAATGTAGGAATACAGTCTTTACTTTCCATGGGAAAAAAATAACTTTTATCTGTTTCCATTCTTTTTTAATAAGTAGAAAATAATTTTCTTCAGAACTGTGATCTGTCATAAAGAGCTTACAGAAGTATCTGGATATCTGTTAAGATGATTACTCCCAAATTAAAAAAGTAATAATGGCCTTTACATCTTATTAAATGGCCCTGTCCCCTATTAAATATATCCAAATGAAATTGTGGACTTTTCAAAAGCATGTAGTTAAAAAAAAATCCCAAACCTCTCAATGAAACCTTTTAGTATTTATTAATACTTACTTATTACAGTGATGTTTGAGATGTTTCCTATAGCTGTCTTCTTGAAATAATACATCTGGATTACAGGTTGTGAGCCAATCAGCATCTTGCAGCATTGGCTGTGAACTCTGGGCTTTTACTTTCTTCCCTTTCCTCCCTCTGGGCACTGGTGCAGACAGACCTAGAAAACCCCCCAATATTTCTTACACAATATGAATAGAAAAACTCTCACCCCAAACAGCATTACAGACATTCGTTTAAAGCTTTCATTACTCTGTGAGCAACACAACCACCAAAAACTGAACAGCAACATAACTCTACAGAAAATTGCAAGTAACAAAATCAACCAAAACTTTCATGCAAATTTAGGTGTGAAGATTTCAAAAATTCAGAGTGCTAGCCAGAAAATGGTGTTATATAAATATTTCTTGTAAAAACTCTCATGAATCTAAATGGCCGTAAGGAAACAAGCCTTCTGATTTGTGGCAATTTAAAAGAGATTAAATCCTGCAGTAGGTGCCAACAAAAAATTATGCTGGAATATTTGTTTAAAACTGATTTAAAGGAAACTGCATTCTACAAAGTGTCTGAGGGAGACTTCCCCTTTAAGTACAGACCAAGTCAAAGCCCACCTTACTCATAAAATCTGACAAGATCCCACGACATGTCAGAATGGCTATAGTTTAAACCAAATACATAGCACGACCGAAGCAATTCTTTCCTATTTACTAGCATCATTATTTGATTGTGGTAGACATACCGGAATGATTAACCAAAGCTCGAGTTTGCCCATCTGCAGTTGGAGTGATCAGATCCCAGATGAAACTTTTGATATTTTCATCCCCTTTGTAATGATTAAGACAATACACCAGGATAGTCCGGCAGATGGTTTCCACATCTTGCTCTGTTAGCTGACGTTTATAGCGCCCATGTGAGAGGATGTCAGTCCACCGACCCCAGCTATAAGAAAAAATACATTCAGTTCAACAGCCAGGGTACTGGTATTTAAATTTGTGACTTTCAATTTAACTCCTAGTATCAAGAAACTTGGGATCTCTTGTGTTAGCACTAATGCATTTTGCATTTGAAGGTTACGTCACGGAATCCAACCGCCAGCACCAAGGAGTTAAGAATGTTTATTTTACAGAAGGAGCAATAAGTTCACTGCTCGTAAAGCTGCAATTGAACTACAGTGAAATTAATAAAGTACATATGTTTAACTCTGTAGGTCCCAGTAAGCTACAAAATAGGAAACTCAGGCAATTCCTACAATCATGGGATTTGAGGAACCATTCCTATTTTGACCCAGAAACCTATTACTAGCAACTGTTGTACACCAGTTTCTAAAATGAAGAGTCATTCTGAAGGCCACCATGTTATAAATCAAATTTAGCTACCTGCTTGCAAAGAGATAAAACTCAAATTAGCACAGTCAAAGGGGAAAGTCAAGTATCAAATATCTGAATTTAAGTGATGATTGACTGCTGATTTCAAAACAATTTTGCTCTTTACAAATACACCATTACTCTCTTCAACACTTAGAAAAGAGAGGGTAAAACTCATTAACTCAAGAATTATTTACACTAAGAAACCAGAAACAAATATTCTGTCATCACAAAACCACTAATCTTACAGTGAGCTCATAGCCATCTGTGAGACACTCAGATACTTTAAACTAAGTAACACATATAAGCACAATTTATATATATATATATATATAGCAACCAAAACCAAATCTGACTGGCATGTATAAGCATTATACAGTATGATAGCATGTGGACGTGTCCAAGAGAAAGATGAGTTATTTACTAGATATAATTTGGTTTTTGATTTTTAGCCACAATTAGCATATTTTATTTGCATATCTTACCCATAGACCAACAAGTTCTTCTCCACCCTGAAACATTCACTCCTTGCATAACCTTGTGATTTGTCCTGAGGCCTGCGGGGCTTTGTGCTAGGCTTTTCTTCAGAATCACTTTCCAGGTCTGAAAACTCCATCAGTTCATCCTCTTTGACTGCACTGTAGAGTCTGGTTTGCTTCCTTACTCTTGGTGTATCAATAACTAGGTTGTTCTAAAATGAAAGGGAAAATGTAAAAATTAAGGGGGAGAGAGGGGAACCTTCAATGTAATTGTGCTAGAAAGAGTCCTAAAGCTCTTACCCTTCCATTTAGAGCATCGATATCTAGTTCAGCTTTCTTTGCCCACTTCTGCCAGAAATTAGGGTCATCCAAAGAAATGTCTGTCCTGTTCCCAGATGCAACAAAACTAGCCTAGTAAAAGTAAAAACATGTGGATTAATTTCTTAACTGCATGCTATGAAGAACACCCGTTTTTCACTAGCAAATACAATACTTAGGAAGAGGTAGTGTCAAGAAAAAGACACCAAAAATAAATTGACACAGAAGGCAATTTAATATACTCCCATCTATTCTGGTCACATTTTGTTCATTTTCCTCTGAATGTCAATGCATACCTTTGCAAATGTTGAGCCTTTTCCTTCAGATTCAATAGTAATTGTGTGTGTTCGCCTTAAGAGAATCTGATCAATATCCTCTTCACAAAACTTAGACCCTTCATCTTCCTCATCCATCAGAGCACCATATGCCCCCTTTCGAAGAAGATCTTCTATTTCTTTTTTAGACAGCTGTTGCACCTGTAACACATGGGGGGGTTACCATTTTGGGTTTTTTTTTACACCAGCCAATGTATTCATCTGACAGCACAATCAGGTGGACTGTCCTCTTATTTGGTGCTTTAAGAACAGAAACTCTACGATAATATGGTGGTGGTCAATTAAACATTCATGCTGAAGTAACCTTTTAAAGCAGAATACAGACAGCAAAATTCTCAGGATGAAGTTATGTGAGTGGTTTAAACGACTTAATAATTCATTGTCACTGAATCCCTTTAGCTTTGATGACTGCTAAACTTCTCCTGGGAGCAGATTTAACTTACTAACCTGACAAAAACGCTAAAGCAAAAAAAAATTTCAAAGCAAAAGGGCTATACCAGCAAAAGCTAACTAGAAGAACTCCATAAAGTGCCAGGATCAACATAATGTAAAGGGTAGAATGATGAGAATGGATGAGGATTGAGGGAACATGACTTCACCTGACCCCTTTTTGGCAATAAGTGAGCAATTAGATAGGCTGAGCCAGGTCATGTAGCCAATGCCCTTATTTATTCTGATTCTAAACTATCAACTGCACTCCACTTGAAGACCACTGTTCTCCAGCTAAAATGCAGACAGGCAAGCAAAGTGTAACACGTTCATAACATTTGTTGACAATACATCTGAAAAAACTAATCCTTACCCCATTTGTGGCATTTTCTCTTCCACTCATAGATTGTAGCACAGCCTTATCAAGGCCCAGCTTCAAGCTAGCTTTGTCAAACATTTCCCTTTCATAAGAATTCCTTGTTATCAACCTATAAATTTTCACTGATTTGCTCTGCCCTATTCTGTGACATCGTGCTTGAGCCTGAAGAAACAAAGACAGATATTCAGTTACAGGTTACAAATGGAGGAAAAAAGAATTCTAAATAACCAATACAAAGAACCTACTTTAGAAGTTGTTTTTTTCAATATAAATAATATTGTTTATGCTTTCAAGAGGGCAACAAAGGATAATTTCTCTTGTAGGTGAAAAAAAATTTCACAGTAAAAAGGCAAAGAAAAATAAAATAATCTCTTGTAATATTACCTGGAGGTCATTTTGGGGGTTCCAGTCTGAATCAAAAATGATGCAGGTATCAGCAGCAGTAAGATTAATGCCCAAACCTCCTGCCCTTGTGCACAGCAGGAAAACAAACCTATCAGAATCAGGTCTTGAAAACCTGTCAATAGCTGCCTGACGCAAGTTGCCTCTCACTCGACCATCAATTCGTTCGTATGGGTACCTGAAAAATAGATGCATTATAGGGATTTGCTTTACTGCAATGGCATTGCTTCTTTAGAAGAACATGTGATGAAAAACAGCAAAGACAAGTATGCTGCTATGGGGTTAGAAGAACTATAACAAACTAAGAGACTAACTAACTTCAGTAAAGACATACTACTTTGTCTCTTTCCTTGGTGAGGAACAGACTTTCACTCCAAGGAATTCAATAAAAATTTAGGCCTAAACAAAAAATCTTTCGAGCAACCAAAACATTTAACTGAGAGCTAAACGGGGAGGTTTAAAGCTCTCCATATGAGGTCACTTTGTATCCACCCAAAAGAAAAGGCTCGGTACTTGCAACCTCCATGTTTGCTCTTTCCCTTAGTCAGAGCACTATAGAAAATACTGTTTTAATTTCTTCCCTTTCGATACGGATTACTCAGAGGTTAACTGCAGTGGTCACTGAGGAAGGCACAGTTTATTTATAATTGTATTATATTGTTGCTCTCACCGTCTTTGAATGAGGTAGTCTTCCAGTATGTCCAAGCAGCGCACCATCTGGGAAAAGATAAGCACCCTGTGGCCACCAGCCTTCAGTTTTGGCAGCAGCTTGTCAATCAGTACGAGCTTGCCAGCAGCCTGGATCATTGCCTGGAGCTGAAAATCTGGAGAGTCGGCATTGTGTGTTTCTTTAAACTCTTCCAAAATTTTCTCTTCAGCACCTGCAAAGATTGGACAGCAATACATGAACACTGCAAAGGGTTTTATCTATAAACAATGAGCTCGCTTTCAATACCCTATAGAAACTGCAGGAATGTTTTAAGCACTATGTGAATAAATATTTATAAAAAAATAAACATTTATAAAAAATATATTAAGCTTAAATTTGAAGCAAACATATATACAAATACAGCACAAATAAAAAATAACTCTGAAAATTCATTCTTTTTCTTCCTCTTTTGAAGAACACTAAACTCTTTCCTAAATAAATTCATAGAACTATTGACACACACAACTCAATGAAAAAAGATCAAAAAAATTAAACATACTTCAACTGATAAAATAGAATTTTTTTTCCTTTTAAAAATATAACATGAAAGAAAACAATGTCTTGTTTCTACAGGAAAATACAAGGGACACAAATCACATTTAAAGTGTGTGCCTCTAAAATCAGCCTTAAACATCCACATGACCTGAAACTGCTCCTTTCACCGTAAGTATTAAATCAAAATCCAAACAAAAAACAAACTGGGAGGGAAGCAGCTATGAAATTATTATTTTACCTTCTATTTAGTTTTTTCTCACTAAATGGGGTATTTTTTGGTTCAGTTTGATGAAGCTATCCAACGTACCTATTCTTTCTAGCATTAGTCTTGCCACTCGCTTTGCCTATGAATGATACGCACAGCGACAACTATTTCCTTGTTCTGCTCACTATTGGAAGACTACAGACCAAGTTCAAGCTTTCTCTTCAACCTCTCTTAAGCTTTTATTCCATTTTTATGTCACTTCTACAAATTGGGCAACTCCAAGAGCTATCCAATTGCCATTTTTGGCATGTAAAAGGTTAGGAATCTTTGATCTAAGCTTATTTCACCTCCAAATAAACCCTTTTTTTGAGCCATCTTCCCCCCCCCTTCCCCTCTGCTTTTCTTTTTTTATTCCCCCCCTCAACAAAAAAGGAGCTCATAAAGTATTTCCAGTTTGTCTAATATTCAGCTTCGATACTGCTTTGGAATATAGCACAAGGAAAGACGGCAGGGTTGGGGGGAGGGGAGAAAGAACAGCTTACTGCCAGGCTTCTGCTGAGCATCTCTCTCTCAAATCCCAGCTCTAAGTAGATGCCTGTAAACAAACACGGGAACGCACCCTCCCTGTGCGACGGATGGTTCAGTGCCTGCTGCAACGCGGTGCCTGAACCACAGCCCACCCGGGGCAGGCTGCCTGACAGCGCTCGCGCTACTCGCCGTTACAGAACCTGATGGATTCAGGATGGGACTGCCTTTCAGGATAGTTTTACATCCCTGGATCTTCCTGATCGGGGTTCCCTGCTCTCAGCACTACTCATCCTAATGGTTTGCACATAGGAAAAGCAAGCCCGAAGGAAATGAGCGTAAGCAGACACTCAAAGTTCCCTTCAGTTATATCACTGCCTGTCTTTGTAAAACAGGCAGAATTTTGGTAAATTCTCTCGTACCGTACTGAGCTTTGGCAATTCCAGGATTCAGCAGGCTGTCAAGTAGTTCATATACAGTAATTTCAGCCATCTTTCCAGGTTACAGCAATTATTTTTGACTCAAATGCAATATCCAGATTAAAGTTTCACTACTGTGAAACAACCGAATATGCAAGAACAGCATCTGCAAAACGAAACTACACCACAACAAACCCACAATCTGGTCTAATGAATGGTGAATTTACAGTATCAGAGTTTACAGTATCAGTCTCAGCCCAAATTCACTACAGATAACTCCAAAAATCTGTTCTTCCAATAACTCTGTCCTATCTAAATCCTATAGAAGACCGTATTTTTAAAAAAAAAAATTTCTACTTTAATTGCAATTACATCAAGTCCATTGAGCAGCCTGGTACCCAAAAGTTACTTGATGCTGTACTTGCAGGTCTGTAAAATTACTTCCTATTCTAGCTGACTTTTAGCAAGGGATGAAAGGAAGGTATTTAAATGTGTAGTTGGCCAACCAGGGAAACCTCTACCCTTCATTACGAGTGGGTCCCAGGGCTCAAGAGGACACAACAGAGTAAGGAGCCTTCTGGTGTTCAGCACTCAGATGTGCAAGTATAGAGGCATTCCCCACTGTTGGTTCTAGGAGGCAGAGAGAGGAATGATGTATAAATACTTGAGAGTGGTTGCTATGGTGAAAACAAGGACTCCAGCCCTAAGAAAAATGACAACCCAAGTTGGCTGGAGAATACCCAACATGCAGTAATACCTCTAGAAGTCTACTCCCAGTCTCAGCAGACCACAGAACACATCTATCAATCAAGAAAGAAACAAAACCCCCATTTTACATTCAACTCCTACCACACTACTTCCATCATATAGCCTTAACTGAAGGCTATATAGAAGACTTGCTTGCAACTCTTATACAAAACATGTTCAATTGCTTAAATACACACGCACTATTGCTTGCTCACAAATCCCACAAACTGGGAAGAAAATGAGGATTCAGACACTTTCATAAAAGTAGTTAAGCTCAGAAAACAGAACTTGCTACTGCAAGAAATCATTCATCAGGCAAATACTATGCAGCCATAAGTACTCACACTGCAAAAACCCTTAGCAGAAACAAAATAAACTTGTGCCATTACACTAAATACAAAGTTGTTAAATAGCAATCAACAAAATAAAACCTTGGGCTCAGATGACTACAGCATGTAGGAGCATTTTCTGTCCTAGAACTACAAAGGATGTATTTGTTTAGTTCCATCTCCACACTAACACATCAGGATTTCTTTTTCCCCTCTAATCTGAAGGCTCAACCCACCTGCCGTGTTGCTGAGTAATACCAAGCAAGTCCAAATGTTCAAAACATCACAAAAATATTATAAAGGCAAATGCATTCAAGAGACAAACCTACCTCCCGTTATTAAGATTGGGATATAATCATCAAAAAATATTTGAGGTTTTCTAAATTAACACCTGAATTTTATCAGTCTCTAAATTATATTAAATTATACCAGACTTCAGAGGGAAATAAAAAAACAACTACTGCTGCAGGCAACACTGCAAGCACTGCTCATAAACTCTATTTGACAAAACAAAGTAGCAACAAAATATTTTCTTTTTTCTTTCAACAAACTCGAAATAAGGAAAAATAATAGCAAGGTTAAAAACTAGTTGAAAGCTAAGAAGCATCAATTCAAACACCCATAACCTGAATAGCCTAAACGATTCTGATAAACTCATTTATACAATGGATTAACTTAAGCCTAAAAATCAAGTCAAAATCCCCAACAAACCCTGTACCAGAACCACAAAGCTACTTTACTGTATGTCATATGAGTTTAGAAACTAAACAGCCACCAGCATGGATGAGTTAAAGTACTTTGGAGTAAGTCTCTATCATGTCTTTGGAATAATTACTTGTGCATGAAATATAATTAGATGTAATTTCATTAATCAGTTTAAGCATTCCCCCCTCCCCCCCAATTTAAACAAAAAAGGAAAAGAAGTTAAGTGCTGCAATATGGAAGTCATACAATAAAAAACCTGAAATCACATATGGTTCTGGAACAAAACAGTCTTTCATCAGGAAGCCTATAACCGGCATAAACCAACCATAAATCATATCTAGTAAGAAACAGGAGTTGGGAAGCAAGAAACTAGTAGAATGCAACCCATACTCAAAGGGAAGAAGTGACCAGCACATACAAGTTTCGCACACTTCAGACAGAGCTGGCTGGTTCATTACAGGGTGGAAGTGGTCAAGGCACCACAAGTCAGAGCTCAAGGACCATCTGGTCCTTAAGTCATATAATTTAGTTTTAGGTAGTTCTGTGAGGACCAGAGAGTTGGACTCAATAATCCCTACGGCTCCCTTTCAACTTAAGGTATTATATGATTCCATACTACTTGCCAAAGATAATCCTGATCTAAAACCAATGCCATCACACAGAAAAAGTAACTGAAGTCTAATATGAAATTCACCCTAATCTTTCTCATAGTAGTCAAATTAAGAAAACTAACTGACAACATGTGGCCATAAAAGCAGACTTGATCACGATTTCTTACTCTGCAACTTTTATTCAGAAATTTTACATCACTACCTTATGATGTTTGATAGCAAGAAAGTAGGTCCTAGCTAAGTGTAACTGAAGAAAAGAATTACCATATTTATGCCAGCATCCAACAACCTGCATGATAACTGAAGTCCTGTTTGTCACAAATACCAGAAAGGAAAACTTTGTAATACCAACATTAACTCAGTCAGGGCTAAATGTGTCAGGAAGCTTTAGAAAAAAGCAGCACAGAAAAAAGCAGCTGCAACAGCAGCGCTGTCCTGGCTAGCAGATATCCATACCTGTCAGGATCTAAAAGGTAATATCACATTTCTACTTAAAATAAATGAATAAATTAAGACACACTACAATAGAATTCATACCTAGTGAATATTTTCACAATCATATTTCAAATGAGGAGAAAAGCAGGCAGCCTACCATTAATAAGGTATGGATGATTGCAGCATTTTCTTAGTTCCATCATAGTGTTTAAAAGATTAGGTACATTTGCCTGACCTCCACCCTTAGAAAGAAATGTGAAATTCTTTTCAAGAATAGCACGATAGTATTTCTTCTGAATATTTGTCAGCTCAACTTCAATGATGGTTTCCTCTTTGGGGGCCAGGTTCTTTTCCACATCCTCCTTGAGACGTCTCAGCATCATCGGCTTCAAAATAGCTTGCAATTTTTGCACCTGGAAAACAGATGTTTAATAAAATAGCTGAATTATAACTGGTAGGAATAAAATATTCATTGTTATCTCCCCTTAATTCTAAAATCCTTGTTTTCTACCTCAAATGCCAAGCAGAACACATTGTAAAAAAATCTTCCCTTAGTGACTCAGCAGTCAGTTCTTCTCATTAACTCAGTAACATACACATTTCTAAAGTCTATTTTTGGTGTGTAGCCCTTCTGTTTAGTGATGTCTGTTATTAAATAGCCCTCACTCAGAACTATCCTTCAAGACAAGGACACTACTACCTACAAATCATGCAGAGCTAACCCTTTGTTAAATAAGCAAATTTGATACTTTAATATAACTTTTGCAGTTCACTTCTAATTATTAATCAGTATTTAGTGCTATTTTCCCACTTTAAATATCTGCTTCTAATTATTTGCTTATTTCCCTAGTTTTGACATCCACTGAAGTCAAACACGATTTAGGACTGGTTTAAAAACGAAAACATTTCATTTCTGTTAATTTTTATGACACTGATAATTTTTAGTGTTTCCAGGTTTTGTGGCATATTCTGTAAGATACATCCTAAAAGGTGGGAGAGGAAAAGAAGAAAATGTCTGTTTTCTTTTTAAAAAAAGCTAAGTTTAAATTTTTGTAAAGTCCCTTACACAAAAAGCTCAAATGTATTCCATATTTAAAAAAAACAAAACACCTGGCATTTAGGTTGTTTTAGGCCGTGTCTCAAAGTACAAACCATCTCAGTGCTGAAGAGCTAATAATTCACCCTGAAATTGGTCATCATCTCCTGATGCAGAGCTGCACAGCAGAAATATGAGCAAAATACACTTTCTCCTGAATTTACATAATTCCTTTAGTAATAAAGCAACTTCAGAATAAAAAAGGTAATTAGCACAAAGGGATGAACAATTGAGAAAGTATATGGAATACACTGCAAGGAATGGAGAGGAAAACCCAAGTCATTAACACATAACCTGTCCTACTACTTGAAAGACAAATCCAATTCCATAATCTGAGTGTCAACAGATAAGGAAGTTCTCCTAAACTTGTTGAACCAAGCAATCCATGCTTGAATTCTGATCATGGCCAATAGCATTATTTTAATAATAATTCCACATATGGCTTCAAAAGCCTCCAGCCATTTTGAGCTGGCCATACAAAAGCTATGATGAGAGTTAAAACTCCAGTTCAAACACTTCATTAACAGGACTACATGGCTTCTGCATCAGAGCTGGCTTACTTTCAGTCAGGTCACTGCTCATTCTCACCAGCATGTAATAGCATGCACAACCTATGGAAACATATCCCATGATTTTGCCAGGGGCCAGAGGAAGAGCTGTTTTGTAATTTAGACTATGACGTGTGTTGACTTTCTTTGAGAACAACTCTTTCAAAGTCAAGCAGCCAAAAGTTGAAAGATATAAAAAATTGAATTTTCAGACAAAGCCAGCTAAGTTACATACAAAACTACATGCAGTTATTATCACAGGAAGCAAAGGGCCAAATTAAGTATCAGGGCATAATTAAGATGCCATGCTTCAATTAACTCCTACTATTAAGGTGGTTTGGCCTTTTGAAACATTTTGATACATGCAAAGAAACATTTTACACTTCAGATATAAAACATGTCACACCTAGGGTCTTTCATTTCACATTGATTTATGCATTTCTACTATTGGACAGCTTGAGAAATCTCTTTCCGAGTAAAAAAATCTCACTCCATTTGGTTACCTCTGGCTAAACGGGGTTTCAAGTATGGTCCTGTTTATCCTAATCCCATTGAGAAAACCCTCAGATGTTAATTCCATAGAAGTTACAGGGACAGTCCCTTCACTCTGATGCTTAAGTAAGAATGTCAACAGACAAGTTAATTCTCTTAGAAGTATTTTCATCCAGAAAACCACTACAAGACACCCCACCTCTATTTTTCAACACTACATTTTAATAAAGATTTTTTTTTCCTGTTTCTGCAAGACCAATGGACAAAGGACTAAAAAAAAAAAAAGGCAAAAGAACACCAAAAGAAACACAACTTAAAAAAAAAAAAAACAACAAAAAAACCAAAAACCGAAACAGAACAGTGAAAAGGCATAATTTTGGCCAAAGCCAAAAGCAAAAACCCCTCAACTAAATGAAAATAAAGAAAGGAAAAAAAGAAGGTATAAACCCATCATGGTATTCCAGAAAGCAAACAGGTATTATTTGAAAGAACAAGTAATAAAGTTCAGATACAACAAAATGGATACATTCACAATCTCTAAATAGAAAAGTGTGCAAGTTTACCTGCTCTTCAGTTTTAAGATCCCCAAATTCTTGCATGAATGTGGTTTCTGATGGAAAGCGACCTGGTTCCAAGAAGTGAAGCAAGCTAAACAGCTCTTCTACTGTATTTTGCAAAGGCGTTCCAGTAAGCAACACTTTATGCTCCTGAAAGGTTAAAAACAGTTCCTTGGAATCCATCACTATAATTTCCAAGGGAAAAATACAGAAAATTCTTTCCCCTTGTCACCATATGTCTGTCTCACTTTTGCTTCCTCTCCCCTCCCCCAGCTACTTACATAAAGCTCTTCTCAAGACATTTCTAACTGGTACTCTGGTGTTCCTTCAGTGATAGCCCAGAAAAACACTTCACTACTTAAGCAGCTTCAATAGTCCTCCAAGATACAAGAAGAGATTTTACTGGTCCACAATGTCCCATCCCTTTCACAAGTACAATGAACTTTAAATGCCAAAGCAACAGTTGAACCTATCCCATCATTTCCAGTAAAAATTCATTATTTACCATGCCTCCAATTGACCTCAGTGCACTCCTTAGGCCAGGAGATCAACACAGGATCTAACAGGAAACTGAAGCAGAGTTCTACCTTCCTACTACATGCTAAAAAGCATGAGAGTGGCAGAGACAAAAGTAGGATATTGCTTTAGAGAAAGAGCCCAGACAGGTTCAGCAACTAGCCCAGAGACAAACAAGTTCAGTAGTTTAACAAGAACTAATGTGAAAAGTCCCATATCTCTATCTGAAAGACTATGAGCTCTGCTTTCCTCTAACAGCAACCATCACAGGAAAAACAAAAGGTACACAGCAGTTCTACAAACCAAATTATAGGTAATAACTTAGCATCACTGCATTATTCTCACATTTTAAAAGAATGTTCTGCCCAAAACAAAGTAATTATTTTGTCTTTTAAATGGTAAATATCTTCACATTATCTTATTTTTCTCTATGAGTTTAATACACCTATTTTGTACATATAACATAATACATATTTATGCAAGCATCAGAAACCAACTCACTTGCCCTTCCTTAGTCAATAGGAAAGAACATCCTTATGGCCAAATTAACATTACAGCTGATATTAATGAAGAGCAGTTTAACTCTCATGGTCAAATTTGGCCACCTGACCACGTTATAATAATGTAATTATTTAACTTTTATGTAACTTTTAAATAAATGCCTATGTGAAGAAGTGACTATGGATTAAGTTACATGAAGGGAAAGAAAGGAAAGAATAAATTTATTTTTATTGTCTTAAGAGAATCCACATAATTCTACATCTAAATTAATGAAAAAAAAACTTATTAAATATTAGCACTCCAAAACTAAAGATATGCATATGCTTCCAGGTATTTTATACATTCTCACCTGCATTCTCTTATCCTTCTTAATATTTGATTATTTACTTGAGAAAAACCCTTTTATTGTACTTTTTCATTAAATCATAAGTAAGAAGTAATACAAACACAGAAGACTCAAAGATAAGAGATGTTCACACTGACCAGGTCCATCATCTTGAGTCCTTCCAAAAGCTTACAGTTCCTGTTTTTCAGCCTGTGGGCCTCATCAATGACCACGCAACGCCATGGAATGTTACGCAGCTCTGGGCAGTCAGTCAAGATCATTTCAAATGTTGTGATAATGGCATGGAACCTGTAGGACCCCTTTATCACACGACCCTAAAAACAACAGCTAATGTTAAAGCAAACTCCCTGGCAAAGAAAGGAAGCAATTTGTTTCCCCTTCAAATTTTATTTTTTAAAAATACCAAACAGTACCATGGACGAGACATTTAAAGCAAATTAAGACATTATTGCTGACTAAATGGAGAAATACAATTCTGTAAGTTTGCTGCTAGCTTCATGATGGCTGTTTTTAATCCTGTAAATAGACCCACAGAATCTTCACATTGATTACCAAGAAGTTATACAAGCATTTCAGCTGTAATTCATATGGATTATACTAATGCCTTGAGGCATTAATGTATTGCTGCAATACTGAAATAAGGTTTTCAGACTTCATCAAGAGAATTCTCTTGAACTCTCTTGAGAAGGTCCTCCCAAACAATCCAAATACAGTGGAAGTGCATTAAGGTTTTCTTTTTATGACTATTTGAATATTGTGCTCACTGTTATTACTTTTTTTGTTCCTGATAGATACTCAGGATTCAAAACTCCTACAATTCATAAAATGGCTTGGGTTGGAAGGGATCTTGAAGACCATCTAGTTCAAACACCCCTGCCATGAGCAGGGACACCTTCCACTAGACCAGGTTGCTCAAGGCTCTGTACTATCTGGCCTTAAACACTTCTAGGGATGGGGAATCTACAACAACTCTAGTGAATAACTTTGACAGAAGCAAATGTCTGAAATAGAGAATGTGTATCTCTGCATAAAATTTCATAATATTTTCGTAAGTCTGTGTTAAGCAAAGTTCAACAGGACAATTAACTTGATGTCTGACACTATATTCACTGGTTCATTAGTTCAGTCTTATTTTCAGCACTAATATAAAGCCTGTTTTAAAAAAAGAAACCTGAATAAACTTTATTCAGGACCATAAAATGAACATCTTTCTGACATTATGCTATGCTTCTTCTCGATGCTGTTCAAAGAAAAGTGTAATGTGGTACCTCTAGTGTCACTGGGTCTGTGCAGAAAAACTATCTCTGTAAGGATGAGCATCACACAAGTTCAAAGCCATTCCACATTTTCAAAGGACTCTGTCATGGGTTGTATATTGAATAAATTTCAAAAGGAACACATATTTTACAGTAAGGTGACCATTTCTTCCTTTAGACCTGTGCAAGACTGAATCCTTTTATAAGTGACCTGCATATAAACCTCTCCAAACTGTGGGGATCAGAACTGGCTACTGACTCAATGAAATTATTGAAAACCTGATAGCCTGAACTCAGCATTAAATCTGCCTACTCAAATCAAGAACGTTTTAGAGAGAGTAATGACCTGCTCAACAATGCTTTCTCACAGCACAGTCCAGAAATATTTATCTTGTTAGGGGCAAAAAAAGCTGTTATTTAACAATAGATAAAGATACACTAAGTGGGCAGCTTTGAATGCCAGCAAACTGAAATGCTGTAACCTTTTCATGAGCTAAGTAAATTTCCATCACAAACCAAGCCAGCTCTTTTCCAAGACTCTGTCATTAGCTGTGTTCTGTATTTGCCACATACAGTTTATATAATCTTGAAGCAAAACTCTTTCTTTCTCAGAGGTGGGACACTACAGAAAAGCACATGGTTTATCCGATCTTTCA
>VWZN01021147.1:485-21266 GCA_013396955.1 Regulus satrapa | reverse complement strand
AATCCTACACAACTAAGAGAACGCTTTCACTCCATATCCTCCAGACCCTATAGTGGTTTTACTTCAAGGTCCAAATCTATGCCATAATTGCACTAAACCTTTCTTGAATTAACAGAAAGTTCTCCGATAAACAGTGAAGGCTATAAACTAAAGAATTCCGTTGATACAGACCATAGTAATAACATTTCCTGGAGAAAATTTATTGTAAGATATACCAAGCTCCAACCATCTAAGAAAGCAACCTGCCATTTGTTTTCTTACTTCAAAGCAGGAGATGGCTATGAAGTTTTTTTGGAAAGTGCACAAGCTTAAACCCAAAATCTGATGAACCATCCCTTCCTAGGAACAGGTAATTAAAGCATAACAGTATTTCACAGAAATATTTATAATCTACGTGGTCAAAGTACACAGCACTTTTCAAGGTATCTTTTTACCAGAAATCATAGCATGGCTCTGTCTGCTAGAACAGCCTATATATTCTCTTAAAGGTTACTCTGTTGCAGTCAATACAAAGTTTCCCCTTTAAAATTCTATGAATTCAGGAGAACCTGTCTTGACCCCTTTTCTTACATTTTAATCGTTCTTTCCACTTCTCCTTTTCCTCTTGGATATCCTTTATTTGTTTCCATTCCTGGCAACTGTTCCTCCCAGCAACTGCCCTGGCACTTGAACTCTTTTGGCCACTCAAAAGCATCACTATCTAGGCATCCTAGGCTTGCTTGGATGGAACAGGCTCAAGTATTCTCTCTCTCTTTGGCATCTTTGGTACATGTCCAGAGCACTTACCAACTCTCTATCGGTCAATTTTTCATGCAATTTACCATAGCCCAATTGCTGCTCCAAATCAAACAATATTAACTTTCCCAAAAATAAGCTGTTTTCTACATCTGTGCCTCAGGACACTCCAATTTCCAGCTCGCTTTTTTCAGGGAGCACATGATTACTGAAGCAAACTGATCCTTAACTCTGTGTGCAACATATCACTTGTAAATTTCCATTTTAGCAACCACAAGCAGTTGGCAGATTTAGCTTTTAAAAGTCTCTTACATTCTAAATACATTCATGTGCCCACCAACCTCATTCTCTAAAGAGTCTAAAAGACCAAGATTAAAGTCTTCTGAGTACACAATTATCTCCATTCTACACAGAACTACCTTCTGAAACAGAAGGCACACCAAGCATTAGCTTTTCCTCACTTCTCAGTGTGCTTGTTTTCATCATCCCAAATGCAGCTGGCAAAAGACCCATAAATCCAGATTTCTTTTCTTGGTATTACTCATCAAAGCCTTTAAGTTCCTTCACCTGCCAGCTCAGCCATTACCTGTTTACCTGGCAGAATGGTTAGGGTTTTGCTTTGGCCACTACTTCTGACATAGACCACATTAGACTTGCGGAACTCTTCACAGAAGTAATGCTGAAGCGACCTTATCCTTTGCATCATAAAGCTGGAATTTCTCAGAGGGCATTTTCTCAATTATTGTACACTTTGTGAGAATTAAAGAGAATTCACAAAGTAAATTGAGTTTGCTAATTTATCAGTAAATACTGATGTTTATTTATACTTTAGGACTACCTACCTCCTTGTAAAAGTCATATGCAGAAACAGACAAGGAAGCAGCAGGAATCAGTTTTGGGTTTTTTGGTTAATAACAAACATTTAGAGGAAAACCACAATGGCATGATTTTTGAAACCATGCCATGGCTTGAGCTGCAGCAGTGTCATGCTATCCATATTCTTGCTGTTTAGAAGAAAGAAAACCACCTTGTATAAACAGAGAGCCCAAATAAACAGGAAGGCTTTTCTCTGGAAAAACTCTCTGTAGTTCTATGCTACCAGTGAGTGAAATTCAGGTCTGAAAGTACAGTTCCATTAAAGTCATTAGTATTAAGAAATAGTCCACCTGCACTTCAGAAATGTATTTCTTCTGTACAGATCCCTTGAGGTTATTTTAGTGGTGAAAATAAGGTCTACTGCTCTTTTAATTTAAGGTATATCTGCAAAAACATGAATTCTATTTCCCTCTGGTAACCATCAACAGAATTTCCTGCTAAAATTCTGTCACACATCTGAAAGCACCAGGATAAAACAGATGCTTTAAAGACTGAAACACCACTGTATTGATGACCTGCATTTCTCAGTAGAAAATATTCGGTTGAAAAGAGCACCAAATTTCAAATATCTAAGCCTATTTTTAGGAATCACACATTTAATATTTCTCTTTTCTTAGTTGGATGAGAATACAGCATCATTGAGGCTATACTTTCATTAGGAAGTTGTGCAGCACACTCAGAGCAAGTCTGAATAGCAAAACAAGTGTAGCTGTAAATTAAAACCTCATGTTACTGGAGAGAAGGAGAAATGCCCTATCCTGGCTCTGCCCTGCACTGAAATTACCATTGGTAGTTAAAATCTATATGTTTATATAGTTTATATATTATATTTATAGTTTATATATACACTATAAATATATGGTCCTGTGGCCTGCTTTTTGTTTTAGTTTAATCTAAGAGGAACCCCATTTGTGCTCTCCAAAACAGTTTGACAACACAAACCAACAAAAGGCAAGGAAGGTGGATGAAGACATTCCTGTCACAGGACATCCCATCTCAGGACCAGCACATTGACATATATGCACCCTGTGATGATCAGCAGAAATACTTGAGAGAGAAACCATTGAAGAAAATCATGGAAGAATACTAGGGAAGAAAAGAATAGAGAAACAGCATGTTTTCCATGAGGGTTTTATCCATAAAAGCTCTCCTTGATTTAATAACCTAGTAGCCTTTCAGGAATATTACAAAGCCTTCTAACTGTGGAGCAACCATTTAGGATGAGAAAAAAAGCCAAAATGTCCATTTAGTATTAAAGCACTTTAAGAAAATTTAAATGGGACAGTGGTAGAAAATGTAAAGGTGGAATAAAAAGTTTCCTTTCTCAGATATTTTTTTTCTTTGAAAGAAAAGAAGTTGTCTGTAGCAGTAGGACCCCAGCTATTTTCAAATACAGAAGTAAATACAGACACTGAGGACAAGGTGAACTTCATATCTCTATAGGGGTCTAGATTGTCCCAAGAAAAATGAGAAACAGATTCTGCTTTCATTTCAGGAGTGCTCCATCACTAAAGCATTAAGGAGTTCTCCAAGTTGTAATTCATTCATCATTGCATCTAACTACATTACACCTCCCAGTAAGTCTGACCATTCAACATTTATCTTCACTAAACTTAAGGGATATAATGAATCAGTGTAATTAACAGGAATTCTGACATATGAGCCACTGCCATCTCATCTCTCTAAACTAAGCCCAGGCCTATGAACCTAGGCAGAGTAAAGATATTAATACTACAAATTTTGATACCTATTTTGATACCAATAGGCATTGCTACTTTTTGATGTCAATATATATTGGCATCACTATCCATTGATGCCTATTAATTTCAAAATTGTGATATTGACAGGCATTGATATTTATACACATCATTACCTTTTGATATCAATAGGCCAAGTACTTTTAATGTCAATTTCAATATTTATCTTAATGCATTGATAAATAAAGTTGTCAGTACTTCCTAATTTTGAAACCAAATTTCAATATTAGAATGCATCAAAACCTATTTCACTATGAATTTTGATACCAATAAGTATTCAAATATTTAGGTGCCTATTTAAAGGAATCAATACATTTAATATCAATTTCTGTCAAAACTAATCTCAATATTGGCAGGAACCCATAGCTATCAATTTCAATGTTGATTTTTATATCATTAGGTATTGATACTTACAGATATCAATAGGTATCAAAAGATATTAATTAATACCTATCAATTTCTGTAGTTTTTTTGAAACCAATAGGCATGAAAATCTATCAATTTCAAGAGTCAGTCATTTCAATAGTCATCTATACCAATTGATTTAAATGTTGATTCAGATATCAGATATCAGGGCTATACCTGTTGATATTGATACCTTTCCAATGCAAGAGTAATTAATATTTGTAATTTTTGATTCCTACTTATAGGTAAGAGTTGATACAGTATTTTATATAAGAATTTATACCTATCAATATAGTATCTTTTGATAGAGATACTTACTGTTATGGCAGTTATCAGTAGACATTAATATCAACTGATAAGTATCAATACCTATGAATCTGATACCAATTTACTGTTATACCCACCAATATCAATCAGTTTGTATAACTGTGTATATTAAGATGCATCAATTCCTATGGATGTTCACATACTGGCCAAAGAGCCACATGAAATTTTGGTATGAAGGTTACAGGTTGTATTACTTGGTATGGAGCTTGTCCACTTCTGCTGTGCTTCCTGAAGCAAAATGTTAAAAAAAACATATTAGGTGTGCAAAATCCTGCCTTTCAAGGTTCAGTGAGTGTGTGCAAAAATCAAAGTCACAGCCTCGGGTCATTTGTTAATAATGGATCCTTGATGTTTAGACAGAGGAGAAATATGGAATAGTCTTGCTGTTTCACTATATCCAGGAATTCTGAGTACTTCCATATGGCTCAAATTAATTTGGTTTTCCTGAAAGTCAGCTCTCTTTAAAACTGGTTATGTTTCTCTTAAGCATCTCTCCAGATAGCTCAGTTTCAGCCCATGGAGATGTACTTCTTACCTTCGGGTTTTGGAAAGTTACTAGTTCCACCTAGATTTCTCTGCATAGTTCTGGATCCTCTTCCACGCCCACAGTTTTATTTCTGAAGGCTGACAACACAGCCAGCCCTACCCCTTTTTTCATTTCAGCTGCAAACATCCCCTCTGTCCCACACACACCTCCAAACCCATCAGGGCAAGACAGACACTCTTCCACAGACCTGTCTACAGTGCCACTGGAATGACAGTTGGATTTACTGGCATTGTTTCTAACTTTAAATATTTTATCAGCTCTGGAATTGTGGTTTAAATTTGCTTATGCAACTACAGAACAAACAATAGCTAAAAAAGCTACTGTATGCTCGTTATCCTGGCACAGATCAGTACTGTAATGGGAGTATCAGCATGTGTGTTGCCACTGGCACCTCCTGAAGAGGTTTCAAGTTTTCAAAGTTCACTTGTTGCCTGCTGGAGAAGGCTAGGATGCCCAGACTAACACTCCTTTTTGGTGGTAAAATGTCACCATGGTATTGCATTACCACACCTAGTTTTAAAATGTCTGACATTTAAAAGATACGAGCTTGGAAATCTCCTCTCAACTACATCACGGATGCAGTACTGAGTGGCAAGGAGAAGCCATTGTCTAGCAATTCAGACCACCTTCCTTCAGCATTTTAGTTTTTCAATGGGTATTTTCCATGCAAATAGTGACTCTGCTCAAATCCTATTACTTTAAAAACATTGACGCCATCACAGCCTTGCAAAGCACATCTGATGGCCGGTACTGAATCAGGGAATTCAGGACGGAAGTAGTACACTACAGCCAACATTTGTCACACCAAAGCTGAGAATGAAAACTGAGATTGCATAAAGTCTGTCAATATAAATGGGATCCCAACATCTGTGCAGCCGCTTCATTAAAAGAACAGTCATGATGCAGGATGGAGATTTTCAATTAAAACTGGAGTAATTTTCATGTCAGATCCATTTCTGAGTATTTAGATACAGAAACAGGGTGATGCTTTTTGCCAAAAAAAACCCCAAAACAACAAGTTGGAGGAAGAAGTTTAAATGGCCCAAAAGACTTAGGGCCAGTACTTTGGCTTTTAAGTTATTTCTCATCATTTCTCAGCCTAAAGTGAGCTATTCAGCAGCTCTATGAGGCTGCTGCTGAATCACCTCATATCTCCTTCATACTTGGTTTAGGAGGGTATCACTGGATAACAGCCTGGCCTAAGGCCAAGGCATCTTCACAAAACGGCTCAGAACTTTCTGAAGGGCAGTTATCCTTCAGGGCTTCACAATATAAGCTAAGGGTCTCTCCAAGCACCCTCTGTCTTCTCACTTCTTACAAATACTTCAGCAGCACATTAACCTGAGTTATGAATGCAGTGAGACACCAAGAAGAGAGAGGATAATTTGCAGCACTTGGGTGGCCATGGATACCACAGGACATGCCACAGACCCCCTGTGACACTGGATTCTTGTATTGTGTCTGTCTGTTGAACCTAGGTGGGGCAGTGTTCCTTATCTTTTCCAAGACCCATCTTTGTCTTCTGTTAATGGGTCATTTTGGCTTAGATTGTAATGCAGGATGTGACCAGGGGTGTGTATTCTGTCACGTCTGTTGAGCTCAGGAGGGGTAGTGTTCTTTATCTCTTCCACCACCAATCCTTGTCCAGAAAGATATTTTCTGTTTAATGAACCATTGAGTGACTGATAAAATTACATCATCTCATTGTAAAATGCTCCACCCAGGGGGAGGAGCCATGTATTTCCAACTGAATAAAATCTGGTGTTTAGAACACCACTAGCAACCTTTCTTTTCCACTGGATCTCCAGAGGAAGAGCAGGTCCTTCTACACCACCACTGGATCTTCAGCACTAGTCCACCACAGGGGGACCACACCCTTCACTGTTTCAACAGAATTGCATCTGTCACTCCAGGAGGACTGCAGCCACCATTTAATCAGACTGATACCAACACTTGACTGACAGGGTGTCAGGTTGTATCCTGACTGTCAGTATTTGTTTTGTACTACTGCATTTTATTTTAATATTCCTATTAAATTGTAGTTTGTTTATTTTTTTTCCCTTGCTAGTAAAGAACTGTTATTTCTATCCTCATATCTTTGCCTGAGAGTGTCTTAACTTCAAAATTACAATTAAGAGGGAGGGGGTTTCATTTTCCATTCCAAGGGAGGCTCCTACCTTCCTTAGCAGACAGCTTTGTCTTTTAAAACCAAGACAGCTGCTATGTGGGTGCCCAGATGCTGTCTGAAGTCAGCTCACAAGGGTCATAAAGTCATACACTTTTATCATCAAGCTATAAGAAAGGTGAAGGAAAGCTTGACAAGAGCTGTTAAAGCAGCAGCCTCAACACAGCAGAGGGAAAATTAGTAACAGGGAATCATGCAGCAGCCGTCTTAGGTGGGGAGGATTGTACCTTCCCAGCAATAAAACCTTCTCTTTACTCATTTTATTGAGACATTAATTTCTGTGATTAACACCAGCCCCTACACAAGCATAATCACAAACAGACTTCATGTAGCCTGTGCCATAGAGGAAGTAGGTAGAAAATCTTTTTCCCAAGAATAATTGATAAGTGATCTCAGCACAGCAGCAGCCTCTTTGCTGGTAATCTGCAATCCTTGCAGACTAGGAAGATCCAAATAACTATATGGGCTGTCCACTCTGGCAGTCCTTTTTATGCACAAGTCTGTCTACATCTGCATCCCAAACTGGTAATGCTATGGTACTGCATGAACCCAAACCCTTGCTTGGGGTAATAGCCTGAGAAGCACTCAACAGCCAACAGTCCTTCCTCTCTTTCTCACCCCAACAGACTTATAATTTATCTTGTGTGTGAGCTCTTCGCTGAAACTAGGAACCAACACAGCTCCCAGCCTCCTGAAACAAGGGGAATTACTGTCCTGCACAGCATTTCTGCAGTACTGTCACAGTTACAGATGGTCACATCCTTGTTGCTCCCCTTCAGGGACTGACAAAGGATGTGTGGCACAGCAACTCCTGATGCTGGGACATGCAGGAGAATGCTTACTGCAATCCCCCAGCACCTCAGCCAATAACTGCTTTGTATGTCAGAAAAGTGGTACTTAATCTTGTATTTCTGGGTCATGGACAAGCTCCACAAAGTTATTGCCCTGTGAGCAGGCTAATCCCTGGCAGTGAGTGTGAAAAAGGGGCTGCATCATTGCCTCTGAGCACAGAAACCTCAGAGAGCTGTGCTTTGGCAGTGTGCATTAAACACAGATTCCCCAGCACTGGGGCTGAGCTAGGTACTCAGAGTAAGGACTGGAGAAGGAGTTTCTGAGATAGCTGTTCCATGCAGGAATGTTTCCACAGCTGATGGCTCTGAAGGAGGTATTTTAAAGGTATCAGACCAGCAGTGCACAGCTTCTTCATGACTCTGAGCCTGAAGCTGTAAGCCTACCAGAAAGGTCAGGCACAAACTTCCCACTGTTCCTAGAGCAACATAAAGCAGATCATTTTGTGGGGCTGGGATCCAGGGTACTGGGATAAAGGATCACTGACTCCAGGAGTGGCTGGAAAGATGGAAGGAGTTATTTCTTGGCCTGTCCTTGCAGAAGCCTTCTATGTGAAACTGGGGCCCTGGAGCAAACTCCAGAATAGCCGCTCTCTGGACTCTTCTACATGGTGCCTCTGTCTGATGTTGTTCTTGAGCCCTTTGAGGGCTATACATCAATTTTTTAGCTGGTTGAATTCCTCATTGCTTGCCCATATCCTTTTTCAACAGCCATCATGAGACTAATGCCTTCCAGGCCAACAGCAGAGATATTTGATGGCATTAAAATCCCAATTTTTTCACAGTTCAAAGACTGTCAGATCTTTGGGGCCCCAAATCTGCAGATTTCTAAATTTTGTGAGGTAAACCAGGCAACTAGAGACTTGACAGAAGGTGGTGAACAAAGTAGAGAAGGCATTATACAAAGTGGAAACAAAGAGAAATAGGAATTCAGCAAGGGAAGATAGAAGGAGAAAGATGGGTGGTTACAGAAGGAAAAGGGTTTCAATTCCAAATAGGTACAGATCAATGTGTGAGAGCCATCAGCACTTGAGATCCTCATCTTGACCCTTCTGTATTTAGCTTTCTGTGGTGGCTAACAGCAGGCCTGTACAGGCCTCACAGACAAAATTCTGACTAGATCCCACATAAGCTGTGAGAATGCTACCAGCTCTTCATGAGAACAGAGTCCTGCAGCAGTGAAAAACAACTTGTTTCCCTGCAAAAGGATTCTACAGATTAACACTGTTTCTTACACCTGTTTCAACAATTCCCAATCATCTCAGTAAAAGAATGAAAATAATAGTTCACAAACAACTCTTCTTTGCACATAGACACCTTTTATAGACTAACTAATTACTACAGAGTAAGAGTTTATTACTGACTTACAATAGGAGATAGACAGTAGATAGTTTATAATCCTATATATAAAGGTATGCATGAAATAAAATTTTAGCTTTTTCACTCCTTAAAAGTGTGTCTCATCTCTCTGAAACAAGGTCATCAGCAAAAGTCCTCCAAGATAACCTCAAAGTGGCAAAGCCCAAACTGAAGGATAAAGCCTAACAAGCCCTAACACTGGTGCATATTTGTACCTGAACTTCTAGGTTAGATCCCTTCTAAAGGAATCCAGTTGCTTCTAGATGCCTTTGAGAAGTGAACACATATGCAGTAAATTGGGACAATCAAGGGCTTCACTTTAAAACTGTACTCATACTTAAAACCCAGTTGCTAATATAGACACAGTTTTAGTCTTCCTATTACTATTCTAAACCTTGGCCATGTATTCTGTTTTTACTTACAAACAAAGGTAATTATTTTTCTTGTATTTACATCTGGAGTATTTGACATTTACAAATGTTTTTATCCACCACTAAATGAACTACACCCATTGCCTAGCCAGGAAACTTTCCTCCTCCCCATCACCACAGGTGTCTAAATGCTTGTTTAACCTCATAGTCTAAGGATTAAATAGATTGATGTAAAAATCATGGTTTCTATTGAAAATAGATGAAGCCTAAAATTAAGGATTACATTCCCTTTGTATCTTTGTACTATTTCTGGATAAATATCCATTTTTATCCACTTATCCTATTGGGTATCCATTTCTTGGACTCCCCATGCTTTCAGAATTTAAAAAAAAAAAAAAAAAAACTGAAATTGTTTGGGAGAGGGGGGTGAAACAAGTTAGTTTTTCACTTTGTTCTTGGAGTTAGGGTTGAAGAGAATGTATTAGGCAGCGTAAGTAATCCTGTAAAATCGTTGGCTGTGCTATACATATTTTAGACACAAGGTTATTTCACCTTTTGTGGGGAAAAGGAAAACCTTGAAATTTCATTAAAGAAATTAAAATCAGTCACTGTAAATCCTAAAGACTTTGAATTCTAAAGTACATCCTCAGTTTTGTGGTGTTGAACAAGGCAGAGTCACATGGAAATGTTTGACCTACGTAGTCACACCACATACGCATACAGAAATGCTCCAAAGCTCTTCAAGGGCACAGGGTTCTGGAAAAAGAGCAAAGAGGGACCATCCCCGTAAAATGTACTTGCAAAGTACAAATCTTTCCAAAACTACATTATTGGCTATAGCTCTTGTCATGGCACACCTAAGAAAACCTTTAATTGCAAAGCGCTACTGATCTTCTTATGGATTTAGGAGCCTCCGGAAAATGAAAGCAGTGAGTTGCAATCCAGCAGCTAATAAAAACATACACACACATGAAAATCATTCTCCTACTAAAGCTGAAAACCTTACATAAATTTCAGTCTTTTGGACACTGTAACTGCACCTGAGGTCAGTTCCAACTGATGTTGGTCCCACAGGGAGTTTTTTAAACTGTTGTTCACTAAGCTGTAGTCATTCCTACTTTTCTTGTCAATAAATCATAGTATTCATGCAATCAGCTAGTATCCCCAGCTCATCATCATATGGGGGTCTAATGTAATTTACATAATTAGCACAGTACAGGATAAAATAGGTTAAAGTGAGTCTTGCCTAACTATTTTGTCCAGAAATTAGAGTCGTGCTCACTCCAATTCTGTAAGTTTATTTTTGATAGAATCTACTTCTACCTACAATTAGATTCAAACTGGTATATTTCCAAGTTCTGTTGCAAGCCTAGGAGAAGTTGACTGTAGTTGTAACACCTTTTCCCAAAAGCTCACTTTAAATAATACACCTTCTCAATTGACTTAAGCAAATCCCAGGAATCTGAAGGAAAATTAAAGAATCAATCAAGTTAGCCTTTGGGCCCCTTCACTCTCCCATTTGCTTGCCCACTCTTATTTTGGGGTCTACACATTTCTTTGCTTCCAGCACTGCTTCCAGCACTGCTCAGGACTTTACTTCCTATTATTGTAACTTGCTCAGTTGCCTGCATCATGTTTCTTATTGTTTCTCTTTCTTGTTGCATTACTCTTAAAGGGAAAATTCAGATTTGCAGCTCATACTCAGGAAGACTCTATCTGGAAAAATGCAGGTTTTTATCTTAAGATGCTGCATTCCTACTAAGCTCCTGAAAAAAAGAAGAAAAGTTTAGAACACTGCACAGGAAAAGGTATGAGGACTGTAAGAGAAACACACACACACAAAGACAAGCCTACAGACATAATTTACAAACATCAGAATTATGTAGTTTCTCCTGGTGATGGGACTTTCACAAAGTCTGGTCTATTCTGCAGCCTCTTAAAATTTGGGTGTCAAATGCCACATATTTTTAGCATTTTTCCCTAGCAATGGTCTCTGTCAATTAATCCTGAAACTATTTTTTTTTTAATAAAAAAGAAGAAGAGATAGGGGAATAAAAAGCCCTACAAGGCATTTGTAGTTTTTGAAACACTGTATTTATTTAATATTAGGGTTATTTAAAATACTGTGAGCCATCTGGAATATTCTGGCTTTGTCTTGACTGCCAGAAGTGGGTTTCTTTTGTTTATTCACTAGTAGAGACAGTTTCCAGTCTACAGAGAGTCTTAGTCTTATCACTAAACAAACCAGATAGTCAGTCATGAACAACTGAGTACAGTAAACCCTGTCCTTAAATACCCCAGAGCAACAGCCTGCCTCCTTTGGGATTTCACAGTAGGTGAAATCATCTGTCACAGGTAGGCAAAGCCTGGAAACACATTATTGCTGCTGGTAGAAATGGGTTTTCCTCTATGGAAATCCTTTCTTTATGCAAATGCAAACCACAGTACTTGAGAACTTCTAATTTCTAAAAAAATTTCTGGAGAAAATACAGATCCTATGTAGAAAGAAAATGCAGATGTGCTTCAATATAAAAACAGGTGATGCAACCAAGGCTTTTTGTCTTTGCTCTCAAGAAACCTAAAACTTTATATTAACATAATATGATGAAAACACCTTTTGTGTATGTGGTATGGGTGTAACATCTCTGTTGGAAATGAAGGAGTTCTTAAACCCCAGAGCTAGTAAACTTATCACTTCTGACATTATTAGGAAGCATGTGTAGAAGGAAATTCTCTTTCAAAAGGAAAGCAAAACCCAAATACACCTCATCTCAAAACTATTCACCCCAGAAGTTTGGCAGAGCCCTTGTGGAACCATTGGCCAGACACAAAATGGAGCAGCCTTGTTTTACAGAGTCAATAGACATCTGTTTGCCTTTAAAACAAGCCTGTCCTGCCCTGACATGTTCTTGCGCTCTCGTAGCATCTTCAAGGCCTGATCTGATAACTCTCAGAGCTCAGAGGAAATCTGTCCCACACCAGGACTGTAATCATGCCATTTTGAAGCAGATGTATGTTCTTATCATTGTTTGCTTCTAAAGCAACAAAGTAATTTACTCTTGCTTAATCAATCTCAGCTGTTAAGAGTAAACACATTTGCTTTAGACATGGTCTTTATTGTTAAGCTGCTTTATTTAGGATATAGGAATATTGCTTTACTTTCACACTCAAAAATCAGAAGAATTCCTTTTTCCCTTTTTTTCCAGTAACATCCATGCAATATATTTTTGCACATTTATTTCCTTTTCTCTGTAACCCTCACAACTTTGTACACAGAAACTTAATAAATTACAAAATGAGGGGGAAAAAGTGATATTGTATTGAATTTTAAACTTGCATCTACAAGACAGAAAAGAAGGAGCCAATGGATTTCTGCCCCAAACCAGAAATATGGTAACAGCTACAATCTAACCAGAGTTTTTCTCTGCCCTTGGACAAAAATCAAGCCAAACAGCAACTTCTTTGTACCAAACCATGAGCAGCTGAGCACTAGGGCAGGAATGCCACTAAGAGACAGATGTGCCCTCTCTGCTGTCACTCCTCCCAATTTGGGGATTTGCTCCCCCACCCCCTACAAACTAGCTCTAGTTGATTGACTTTTAGGGCACACTAAAAAGTCCATTTGTTCTCCCTAGCTGGGAGAAGCCTAAGAGGACCCAGGTGAGAGATCATAAAATGGGTTCCATTCTCACTTTCAAGAGCAGTGATTTGGATGTTAATAATAGGAAAACTGAGGGAGAAGACTCTCCATAGAGGCCCGTGTGTAAAACTGTTCCCAAAGTGTATCAGAAACAGAGCTGGATGCTTCATTTCTAAATAGGAAGGATGGAAGGAAGGAAGGAAGGAAGGAAGGAAGGTCCGTTCTAGTGTCTAAACAAAAAAGTTCCCTAATTTTCAGAAGTGTATAGCACATACAAATCACTGTCACCCAGCAGTTACTTGTACAGAACATGCCATTTGCTCAACTTTTTGGATTTGAACAGGCAGAAAGATAAAACAGGCAGTCTAACATACAACTTGGAACCATAGACAAATTAACACATAGGATCATGACACCTTCATGAATTACAAAAAACACACAAAAAAAAGGGCATAAAATAAGTTTTTTAAAGCAACAGCATTAAGAATCTGTGTGAAAGTGAAAGTGCAGTGAAAGAAAGGAATATGATTAACAGTGAAATATATTTCAAGTTTTAAAATAAGTATTTTTGGAAGCTGAATTGTATACCTTACTTTTTTTAAAGTCCTTGGGACTAATAATTTTAAATATGCTTATTTGCTGGTATGTACTTGACAAAATCCTGCACATACTATGCTCTAAAGAAAGAAGAGAATAAAAGGTAATTGCCACAAACTTTCATCCCAGATGAAGGTAAAATAAAGACCTTCCCTCAAGGTGGCATATCAATGAGATTCTGGTATAAAATGTGTGGTAGTACAACAGCAAGAACACTTTCTCTGCCTGAACAAATGTCTACAGTAATTTGCAAAGCTAGCTGTGCAGCCTTATTTTCCATATTTAAATTAAAAATTGCAGTGGAAAGTCTTTTTAAAGTTAAATCTGAATATAAAAGTATCCAATTTAGAAATAATTCGGGTGGTTTTTGATTTAGCTATAAATGCAGATTCTCTCTCCTGGGTCATCATCAAACAGAAAGGAATTGTGTCACTGGAGAAGAACATGATATACTGAATAATTAGAAATGCTCAGTTGACAGCACTAAGCTACAAGTATAGACAGTTTATAATGATTAAAGTAGACCAGCAAAATATATTTCCATTGTAAACGAAACCTTTCCAAGGAGACAAAACCATGATGATAAAGAAGCCAATGTGGAATTAATCTGAGCTACAATGGCAATACCAACATTCATCTTCAAGAGATGATGGCTGAACTTGTCAAATAAAAATAAGCAGAGAGTTCCTTACTGAGGGTAGATAAGTTCCACCTCTATAAACTGAATATTTTATAATCTGCTTAACCAGCAGCTCATCCGTACTGCTGTCCCTTCATTTTAAATCCACCTGCTCTTTTAGCTGTACAATAAAGTGCTAAATTCAGTCTTCAGGACCAAGAAGGGTGAAAAATACACAAGCCCCTGGTCTTCTGGAACTAAAGGTAAAGGAAACTGTTTGCTTCTCTTTTAACTAAATGCTCTTCCTTTGTATCCTACCTCAGAAACCTTGTGGCAGAAAAAGAGAGAGCTGAATTATTTGTAGTAGACACATGATGCAATGCACTGCGTTATGTAACTGCACTACAGACATGATGCTGAAACCTTTTCCTCAAGCTGGCAAACATCTCCATGCTAACAGACCCTGCTGGTATCCAGCTGGGCAGAAAGATCAGGCTAAGAACATCCCATTTTAGAACCTGTTGTTTTCCTGTGAACTGTGCCTTATCCATCAAATTAGTCACTTCAAGAAATGAAACAGTTACTTGGTTAAATTACTATTTTCCCCGGCTATTAGACAAAATGTATTACATCTCTAGGCATATAATCAAATGACTGAGAGTTTGACCTAAATTTGCTTACTGTGCTAAACAGCCATAGGAGAGGAAAAAAAAAAATTACACCTCACTGCCTACTGTCAGCCACAGAATATCTATCAGTCTGTAACTGCAGATGAAATACAGTTTTTGTAGTTTTCTGTGCCAGCTTTTTGGAGAAATTGCAGGTCAGGTGAAAAAAGACATTACAGAGAGTTTAGGGCATTTTCTTGTTGTTTGGTGTTTTTCTTCCTGGAAGCTTTATGCTAATAGTTTTTGCACTTTATGGACCCTAAAGTAGTATGTTTTAGAGGTCCTTTGACTAAGCTTTTGTGGAATTTCCAGTTGAGATAGATTTAAAAAAATACCCATCTCAAAACAGCAGAAGTACAAACTGATCATAGTCTCACACATTTGCTATACAAAACTAAAGACATGCACCTTTTAGAAATGAGCTTTCAATGGGAGGAGGGGGCATTCTGAAATTTCACAGATTCCCTTAATTTCCAGAGCACCTTCTCAGAACTATTAATATGCAGCCATTTGAAAACAGGTTTGTTTTTGTTTTTGTTTTTGTTTTTGTTTTTGTTTTTGTTTTTGTTTTTTTTAATCATTATGTCATTTAAAAGAAATCTGGCAAAATATTGCATTCAATTAACAAGACTGAGTATTTCCAATTGAAATTCAAATGTTTTGGGCATCCAACTGTCTTTAATTTTTTTTTTTTTTTTATAAATAGATATTCAAATTCTGGTAGCAATAGTTTTTCAGTCCATAATGCCACTAAACATGTGGCTCATGGCCATTTTGGAAGCTGCAGGAAATGAGAAAGAGGGCTAAGGGAGTGATCTACACCAATAAAATAGGACTTGTATGCAAAGCAACATGTGTCTGTGCAGTCTCCTTCAGGTTACAGAAGTAACCTGCAGTTTTATAGGGAAAAAGAAGGAGAACTAGGGAATAAACACCAATGTATGGCAAACCTGAATGCCACAGCTCAGAGGAGCCCAAGGACTAACATAAGTAGTAGGGTCTGCCTCCACCCAAAGTAGCAGAACCTGGGTCCTCTTGGTGAGGTCAAAGGGTCTGACTCACCTTAACAGAAGCACTTTTACCATGCCATGGTCAAAGCCTGTCTGGAGAAGGACTAGAGGCTTTCTCAGGTGACACCACCAGCAGAACAGGGAAAAAAAGAACATGAAAAGCAACTTCCTGGTTGCTCATAAGCAAGCAGCCCACAGCAACATGCTTGGATAGCTGTGTGCATGTGTGTAAAACTTGTGAGCTTAAGGGTCTGTCCTTGCAAATGCCATTTAGTATATTGTCTCTCCCAAGTATAGCTTTGCTTTTTGGTCTGTTACAACATTCAAACTGACAAGTTGCATTCTGTGTCATAGGTGGTTTAACTTGACAGGAATGTAATATAATGTAAGTTTTATTCATATTCCTCCTTCCATCTCCAGCTTCCTTTTGGCACATCTCATCAGGCTCAACAAAAAGAGTTTGTTCTTGTTTATTCCTTCAACCACTTTTCATTCACAAAAGCTGCTATCATAGAGCTTTTTTGGTTTTTTTAGGTTCTCTTCTTTGTTCTTATGTGAATATACCTTTATAAAAAAACAAAAGTCTTTTATCCCAGAAGAACCAAGTTTATTCCCAGTCCTAGGTACAGCCCAGCTTTACTTCACAAAATCAAGTAACAGGACATTCAACAAGAGGCAGGGTGAGGGGAAGATACAGATATCCTGACACATTGAGAGCTTATTGACAAACTTCTTTAAACACCAAAAGGCTTCCTTCTTTTTGCAATCCATTTAAGCTTTTGCTCCAAGGCTTTAAAACAAATTCTCCACTAGCAGTCCCTCAAGGATTAGTTTTTGAAAATTATAGCTCACCAAAAAGAAGCATGGCTTACAAACAAACCTTTGCTTCTGTGAGTCAAACCAGAACCACCATCACAGCCACATTTTGAAGTCTGGAGAAAATGAGCATTGGAATCAACATTTTAAAGGCACTTTGAATATATGTCTGGTGGCCCAAAAAGGTCTTAGGCAAATCCTTTTTTCCTTTCTCTGGAACCTGATGCAGTGACCATTTCTCTTATGTTTCAGATTATTAAACCTGGATAATAATAATAATTCCTTTTGCCAGCACAGTGAAGGTCCACTGTGAAGGTCTCCACCTGCCCCAGGCCCCACATCCCTCCCTCCCCCCTCACCCCCATAATTCAAATTCATATACTAAATAAAGAACTGCATCCAGAGACAAGGGAGTTGTAGCTAAGTTGACAGAGACAAACTTCAGGTTATATGAAAGATTTCCTTACAAGCTATGCCAAGCGGTATTACAAACAAAGCCAGCAATCTGAACAAGCAGCTCTCTAATTTTCACTGCCTGCACTGTATCCCTACCTTCAGCAAAAAATCCTTCAGGGCAGCAAGAATAGCAGTAAACCTGTCATTAACAGCCATGGTGCTGTCACATCAGCAACTCTCCTGTGTCAGTTACAGTCTTTAGCTCAGTTGTTTGCCTCTTTAGGGACAACTTGCCCTGACTGTCAGGAAATTGAATGTATACATTAGTTGCCTCATAAGCTTATACAGAGCACAGATAAACAAAGCAGCTCTATTATTTGGGAAACCATATTGATTTTTAAAAAAGAAGCCAAAAGATGCCTCTGTGAAGAGTCCCACAGTATATGAATCAGCATGGTAGAACTTACCATGTCAATAGATCATGTAGAATAAGCCACTGTGACTCCTTTCCCTGCACTATCACTGGGAAAGAGATTGTTTTCAGCATGTGTCTGCTATAGAAATGTGTTTCCAAAACACATCACTGAAGTCCTTGAATCACAGCCAAACAATTGACTGAACCTCTAGAAACCTACCAATCATTACCTTAGACACTTGCATCCAAAAGCACAAAAAAAGACTAATTTTTTCATGTCTCATCAGCCTTTGTGCCATGTCAATACCAAGTGAAAACAACCACCACAAATTGGGGAGCATATCTGTTCAACAACAGTCCTAAGTGCTACCCATTAGCTACCAGCATCTGAAGAGAAATTTTATAAAAGCAACTTTTTGGTACCATCAAAGCATTTACACCCTAGCTGAATTGTTGCAGTGGCAAACAGAGCATTCTGATAAAACAACACAACTTCAGAGAAACTTGCAGCATTAAGATAATTTTTGAAGTGACCAAAATTGTTGGAGCTTATTAATATCTCCGGCCACCTAAAATAGAGTGGCTAAGAGGTATCACATTGGAGTGAGTTGAGAAGTGACAACAGTATCAAAATTTACTAGGTAATGTGGTTAAGAGGCAGAAGAAATAAAATAATAAACATCTTCAAGTTACAAAGTTCCACAGTACTTAAATAAGCAGGAAATTATTTCATAGCATATGTTGGAAAGTTCAATTACCTAAGTAAACTCAGAAATCCAAATTAATCTAACAAAATACTTAATACACTAAATCCTTGTGTAGGTACTCTCATTCAGAATTGTGCTGGATTTTATGTTGTTCATCCTGAATTATTTTTAACAATTAACCTGGAAGAATACATATCAACTATAAGCCACATTCTTAAAATTATTTGCTTAGTAAGCCCAAAAGGAGCAAAGGTGTGCCTGAGACAACAGCAGCACTGTGTACCTGAATATAATCCCCTGAAAAAAGAACAGATACAGACAAATGTATGTGTGCCCCCACCAGGCATGCTGGCTTTCAACAGCATTTGACTATTTGTGGTGAAAAGCAATGTCAGGGACATCAACTTTGTTTCAATAAATAAATATTGGATTAAAAAAAAAAACCTAAAAAGCCATCTGCATTCATCTGTAATGTACAATTTCACAGGCTTGCATTTTTGCTAACTATCTATCAAAAAAATTCAGAGTCACTTTTATGAAAAGAAACAAACTGAGAGATCTGGAGGCCAAGGGATGGAGAGCACATAGACCCAGAATAGACATACAGCAGAAACAGAATTGGTAAAGGCTCTCATGTATTTGACTGGGCCTGAAGAAAACCCTCATGCACATAATTATAGTTCTGTTGCTCATACACATTTATTAATTTTGTGTCCTGTCAGGAAATTGGGCAAGACTACCCCATTATCTATTTCTATGTGATGGAAACATGTTACACCTTATTTAATGATATTGATGTCCACCAAACAGCACGTGGCTTAGGTTCAACATAAAGGATTGATCCAGGGCCATCCTCAAAATTACCCTGCTAATATTTGAAATAGTGAAGAAAATGGTATGACTTATTTCCTTCAACTTCTTTCAGTCAAGACAAGTCATTACAAATTGTTCCTGGAATTCTTACTGAGAAAAACTGTTTCTTGGAGGCATTCACCATTTAAGAGAAGCAGGAAAATTTGGGTTTAGAGATTAAAGGAATGGAGAGCTGACAGCCAGGAGATGGGATTGGCTGGAAGCAGCAGTTCGTGCTACTCTCCAGTAAATGTAAAGAGGATTTCATAGGAGTGCTCCCTGTAAGTCACAGGCTATCAAGAAGCCAGAATGAATATAATCCTATGAATCATGCATGGATTAAATATCCGGAACCTGTTACCTCTCCATCTAATGTGAATCACTGCTTCCAACTGCTGAAGTAAACTTAGTACAAGTCCACAGCTCAGCATGCCTTTTTAGAAATGATGAGGGAACAAAGGGAAACTGGATTTCAAATAAGGTTCTGCACTCATTTTTTTTCTCATAGTTAGTCTTCAGAAACAGAAACATTAGCATTGAGTGACATAATCAACTTCTACTCAGGTTTTCCTACTGCAAGATAAATTAGGCTGTTTCTATATTCTCTTCCCACACAAAGCTGCATATATCCTTCTTGCTGGATGAAGAAATTAGAATTAACTAACATCAGGCTTTTACATGACAATTAAGTTCAGCAGTGATAAGAATGACTTCATTCAGTTATTCATATTACTGAGATTGGATTTTCTGTAGCATAATTGTTGTTATTTCAGATGCACTATAACTAAAAAAAAAAAAAAGGAAATGTTTTCTATTCCCTCTTTATTCTTAGAAATCCTATTGAAGCAAATTTTCAATGAAAGATTAATGCTAGACAGGGGGAGAAGTTTCTAAGAAACAACAAAATTTGAATGTTAACTATCAGCATGAATTAAGACAAAGTTCCTCCTTAGAATGTTTCTATCCTGAGGTTTCAGTGTCAAAGGGAAGAACTTGCCTTTCTCTCTTACCTTACATATTACACTGATTAATTTACTTTACACAAATTGAGAGGTATTATTTCCATGTCTTTCCTCTCCCTATTGTACATTTCTTTACGCTGATTTTAATTCAGCACTACATGTTTTGGGAAGCATTTAGAAGGGCTTAGAGTTAGAGGATGATTTTTTTGTGATTTGGGACTGATTCAGTAGCACAGTTCAATTAAAATTCTGTGAGTATTTACTAAAAAAGTGGAAAATGCTCAAGAAAAGTCAGGAAGAAGCTTTCCAAAGCAACAGGCAAGGAGAAATGCCCATGCCACGCTTAGAAAAAGAAAATACATTTTCCTTGATTTCACCTTATGAAAAGAATAAAAGCACACAATTTTTATATCACAAATATATCTTGATGGATGTTTGTAGTGGTTTCAGTGGTATTTAAATGTCTATGTACCTGTTAGAATCACTTACTTATTTCTTGCTGTGAGATAGGACTAGGAGGAAGAGCAAAACAGGCTTGAAACTTCAAAAAAACAACAAAGAAAACTTTATTGACAAATTAAACTGGATTATGGAAATCAGAAGGAAACCTTTTAAAACACTTCTCTTGCCCCCCAACACCCTTCCTTCTTTTCCACGAACACAACAAGGTAGAGAGGACAAAACTCAAA
>VWZN01021146.1:151233-192700 GCA_013396955.1 Regulus satrapa | reverse complement strand
ATATATATATATGGATATAGATATAAATATAGATATATATAGCATATGGGCAGGAGTAAAACACTTACAGGGTGAAATTAATTACTTGGTTATTTAAAGGATTAAAGACGTAAAGGACTGGGTAGGATTACGAAAATAAATGTATACAAGAGTCTTCCAAGCATGTTGACAGTAAGACTTATTCAGCTGCAAAGCAGTCCTCAAATGAAGAGATAAAAGGTCCACTACCTCCAGCCTTCAACCATCATGAAGTAAAAGCATTAACACATACAGATAGGAGGATTAATTTTCCTTGGTGAAGTAAAGGGTATGGTTTCATAACTGCAGTGTTAAAGAACATCCCCTATACTCATTATATTTCTAGTTTTAAAAACTGAGTTACTCCATTTTATAAGCATGAAGTTCAGCATTCTTAACCTTGGTGAAAAATAGTTTCATTGCACAGACCTAGCATAAATTTTATTATTCATTGCTGTATTTTCTTCTAAAGGAAGCAAAACTACATCTATTATCACACTGTAAAACAAGGTAGATAAAGTTATATTCTGAGATGCTTTGGTCTTTTCTTATTAATAGGATATTGGTCCAGAAGTAAAGGTTTCTCAGCTTCCTGTGTATATGTCACTAGCACTGGAAAGAAATACGATTAAGCATATTTTAGCAAAGTCATGTATACTTATTAGGCAAATTTTCTGAGCTCTTTTTGATGTAATTGTTTATAATAAAGACAGTTAATCTGTTCTTATTTTTTCCCTTAGTAACCAAAATCTCTTCCTGCCTGAGGATCTATGGAACCGTCAATTTCTTTGGATCATATTATCTTTTACCTGATGAATGCAATTACTCATAGTGATAAGTAACACAGGCTACACTCTAATTTTAAGGCATGCTCCTTCACTGACTTAAGGAACCTAAAGACTTAAAGTTCCAGTCTTCATTCCAGCTGACAGCTTGCTTTCAATTTCACTCTGCCCACAGCGCATTGCAATTTTCCAGAAACAGAAGAACTCATAGAAAGCACAAGTAAAGCTAACCCCAGCATTTCCTGACACAATTCCTCAGAAACTACCATTTTTCCTTGCCATTTTTTAAAGTTTCAGAATTTTCACTAAATCCTATTTAGACATTGTTTAGATGTATTTTCATGGTCAAAATGTCTTTTAGGAGATAACAGAATTAACAGACAATTGTGTTTTCAAATTGAGAAACATCACACAAAAGCTCTTGAACTGAGCTAAATGAAACATTTTGACAGACCCAATCCGATGCTCCTCCCCACTGGATTTTCAGTTCACTCTTGCAAAATATCCGTTTTTCAGTTCCAAATGCGACAGTGCCAATATTAAAAATCTTTCTAGTCCTTCTCTCACTCAAACTGTCAAGCTGATATTTTAAATAAATCAGTAGGTCTCCAGTCTCTCAGAATTTATTTTAAGATTATTTCCCCAAATATATATATTTTTTAACAACTCTAAAGGCTTTGGCATAGACAAGCTGAAAATTATTCATGCACTTGGTATGTTATGCACATCTCCTGGAGTATGATAGGTCCAGAAGCAGTGTGACCAGATTAGCACAATGTCACATCTGAGGAGATAATCCTCTCTGCCGGGTTTATTAGCTGAAGTTCCATATCATATGCACCCTGCCTCTGATTTCAGAGAAAATATGGCCCGAGACAATGATAGTTTGGCCTCCTATCTTCCTCCTACACTGTGTTTACCCTTTGGTTGCAATATATGTGGCATTAACTGGACTCCTCATAGCTTCCATTCATTGCCTTTTGCAAGCCTGCTCTACCAAACCTCTCACCTCAACCATGATTCTGAAAAAATCCATTTCCAGTAAGGCTGCTCAGTTTCTAACCCCTTGTGCAGTTGGGGCTTTTTGAGCTAACAATGCCACTCTTTTTCTTGAGGAATTGAATAGCAAGACAAAATTGCAGTATCATCATGGGCAAATCTCAATCTGTTTTAATAGCAGCTTTCTGCTCATGGTTTTCCCTTAAAATACAGATTCACTCTGCTTCCTATCCAGGATATTTTAAAACATTGGAAATAAGGTCTATAGAAAATCCCTTCCCTTTCCTTTTTACCCCCTAAAATGGACACTTGTGGTTCCAACTCATCAGGTCACACTTCTTCTGTTACCTGAGAAGGCTTTCAAATAACCCTGGCTTAGGGTGAAGCTTCTTTTGAAGGAAAAATCAATGGGTTGCTTTATTTTTTTAAGTGTTCTAATTATACCATTCACAGTGTAAAGAGTGGCTGTAGGTAAAGAAAAAGCCTTCTTCTCCCCCTTACCTCTGCCAACCTGCTACTTTTTCCTTTTGAATGCCTTTAGCCTGAGCTATGGAGACTTCAAAGACTTCAAAGGCAGCTGATACTGCTGCTGAGGCTGACACTGAAAATGCTGGATTCAGCAGAGAATGCAAATGTTATAGAACATGGAAGACCTCCATCTGTTTCAAAAGAACTGTGTCTTTTACTCATTTAAAACAAATTAAAAGGAGTACCCAAAACAAGCAAACAAACAAAAACAGAAGAGAGAAAAATCACGGAAGAACAAAAGAATTAGTGTGCAGCAAACAACTTGAATTTTCTGCTGTATTCAGCACACACTAAGGAGACAGGACTTTAGTTATGGTTCTCTCTGTGGCTCCCTCAAGCTGAGAAATCAGACCATAATCATTAGGCAACTATCTCTTAGGTGCCTCTGCCCACGTGCATCATATTGAGGCTGGCTCCCCAACCTTGGCCCTGTTGCTGCCACAGTCTGTAGCCCAAGGGCAGGGAAGACAATAGAGGGTCCCAGAGGGCACTGGAGGGTCACAATGCTGGAGGAATCAGAGGCAAAGCCTTCACAGGCACAAGGATCTCTGCTGTGCCACTGACAAGGGGCTACGAGGAGGGGAGGCAAGCTGAGCTGCTGAGAATGAAGTAATAGGCAAGGTCATGGATTAAGTAGGGGAAGAACCCATCTTATTTCTGTTCTGGATTCATTACAGACCCTGGGAGAAAATATTGTGAAATAAGTTACGCATCTCTTTGCTTCTCATGTGTCAGTTGAACTGTCCCTTTTTAACTGGATTTTTTGCCTTCTGTAGTGATCCATCTCTTTGATTTAACATCTGCTGCAGAGGTCAGAAACTTAGTTAACAAAACATGCAATTTATACTATTAATTAGGATTTACTGGTGGAATTATAAAGATAATCCTAAAATACTAATGTTTTATTTTTAAAGGCACCTGAAAGTCTAGCAGAACCTCCTGAAAAATTCATTAAGTTTGGATGTCATGTGAATTTTATTTCAGGTGTTATGCTTTCAAATGTAGCATCATAGCCTTTTAACTACTGCATATTAGCTGTAATAGGCAGGCTATGCAATTAATGCAAAGGGGCTCCACATCTTTTATTACAGAGGATTCTGGGGTTTCAATTTTGGGATTAAACAATTTAAAACACCAATTTGAAAGGGTTTGAGTAAGAGCCCTTCAAAATGAAAAATTATTGTCTTAGCTGGTTTTGGATGAACCACTCTGGTAAAAAGAGTATTGTTTAATTTTCATTTTGAATTAAAGACCTGGAAAGCTGGGTAATACACAGGCTAATTCTGACCTAAACTGTGCTTCTGCTCATCTGAGTGCCATAAAAATGTATTTAAAGAGGAATTATTTTGTACACTGTGCTGTACTTCAGCATTTAATTCTCAGTAGGCTATAAAATCACTTACAAGATAATGAAATTACAGAAGAATTTTAATTTCATTTCCAGTCCCTTAGAATCACAAATTACTGAGAGAAGATGGTCAGAAGATGACTGGGGATATTGCTACTGTCCCTCATCTGATGACCAGGGTTTTTTGACTGAAATACCTGCAAAAGACTTTTGTAGGTAATTTAAATAAGGCATAGTCCAGAAGATCCTGAAATGCAGCTGTGTATATCAGTTTATGCATTATGAAAACACTGCTGTTAGAAAGGATTCTGAGTGGAATATAAGTGAGGCAAAATAATAGTAAATAGTCAAAATAATATCCAGGCAAAATAATAATTGTAAATATCGTCACAGTAAGGGTTAAAGGTAAAAAACCAAAATCATATACTCCAAGTGTAAGATCCGTTAAAAATTAACTATGCTTTGGTACTATTTCAAAGAAAAAGAAAGCAAACAAACAAACAAATAACAAAAAATAAAGTCAAAAAATCCCCTCTTTTCCCTGAAAAATGTAAAATATTCAAGGGTGAGTTTTGGGGTTTTTTTTTCCTCCTGGGTCAAGGTCCACAGTTGTTGTTGAAGCTAAATTTTCACTAGAATCAGTAGAGGTTTTCAGACTTACATTCTTTTCCAGAGTTTTCAAAAACTCTGTCCTGTTACAAAGCAGACATTAATATAATTGTTCTTTGAAGACAGGGTGCATGGCTGGATGTACAAATCATTTTAAGCTTCTGCACATTTAAAATGCTGGTTTGAGCCAAAGTTAAATACTAAGACATCTGTAAAGTCACAGTAAATGAAGGGAATCTCCTCAAAAACCAAGGAATGAAATTTCCAAGTAATCGTGTCTCGTAGAGTAGATTTCTATAGGAGAAACAATCACTCTAGATACCAAAAATGTGTTCAAGTTGTGGTGTCTAGACACACACGCACTAAAAAAAAATTCCAACAAATTCCCTGGACAATTATCTAAGCAGTTTCCCACACACAATTCAGCACACACTGTTAGATTGCACATATCTTGCTTAAGCTCAAGTTCAATGCAAAGCACAGCAGAGCAGGTCAGGGAATTATCAGGGAAAGGCCTTCAATTATCTCATGCAAGCAAGAGATAGGACTGTTCTATACCCTCAGGAATGCAGGCTCATTCACTTGCAGGAATGAGCAGGGTACAGTGGGTGGGAGCAAAGCAAAGCAACGCACTCTGCCTCCTCCAGCAGCCCTCAGTCCTGGCCAAGCACTATCTGAGCTTCTGCAAAGATCACCACATCTGGATGACCACCACAGTGACTTGTGACCTTCATCTTCTGTAAGTGACCATCTCTGTGCTCTAAAGCAGTTCAAAACCTGCTCCCTAAGCTGTGATGCAATTTCTGAGATGGACCACAACCAGAGGCCTTGACCTCTTCTTGTACTGGACCATATCCACATGAATCAGCCTATTTATGCATTTAATGTCTTCCATCCAGCAACAAGACTGTGTGATTCCTAAGTTTTGGTCCCGCTTCTAGTTGCAGCTGGTACAATTTATCCAATTACTTGTAAGAATAAAATGTGTAAAGGCAGGACCTAAGTGACAATAGAGGAACAGAGAAACAAAGCAACATACAGACAAAGCAAGTCTGTAGAGCTGGACACAGTCCGAGTCTGCAGCTGAACTTTCTCCCAACCCTGGTCAATGTTTTGAGTTCTGCCTCCTTTAAAAAACAGAGAAACTAAACCAGATAAGGGAGACAAGGGAAAGTGTGATAGAAATGTGTCTTGGTTGTTTGTTTCAGAAATAGAGCTACTGCTATTCAGTTTTGCACTGATTTATACCTGCTTAGTAGATGCCTACTTTAAGCTCTCATACCTGTTTCCAAATAACCTGTGAAGATAAGGCAGGAGTGCTTTCCCTGATGGGGACATGAATCATATTTCATTTCTTGTGTAATACTTCTGCACTCTGTGTTTAACAGGTTTCTGGCCTTATTTTATTTAGTTTAGTACAACTTTTTAGGCTAACACAGATAAATTTATGAGTCACATTTATTTATGCCCCTAAAACAGCTCTGTTGTGATGTATGTGATGGATACTGAAAGAGAAGTGATTCCAGAAGCTGCTCAGGCGTCTGTGTATCTGTGCCAAATTCCACATTATATTTATCTCTCAGCTATCGCCCAAACACAGGCTCAGTTCATACTCAACACGCTTTCTGTTTCCACAATATTTTCTTTTAACTGCATCCATAAAATACAAATTACAAATTACCTTTACCTTCTGTCACCTCTCTCTACCGGCTCTTTTCCATGTCCTTTCTTTCTTTGCTTTGTTCATCCTAATGCTGCCACACTGTATAAAAGTTAAAATGAAGAAGAATCTTGCTTCAGGTGTAACTGCCTTTTCCCTCCACATTTAGCATGACACTGATTAAATTACATGCCAAGTGATCTCATTATGTCTCATGGGAGGGAATTCCATTATTGATTGCAGAAAGCTATGGCAAGGTGAATAAGAAGTGATTTGTCAAAAAATGAACCAATGATGAAAAACTTCTTTTAATATCTACAAGTAATTTGCACAGTATGACATTTACATTCAAAACTATGGCCACTAACAATATAGTTGATTCTGTTTTAAAGATATAGCCCAAAGAATGCAAGTCCTTCAGAGAGATTCACAAGTTTATTTGGTTTAATATCAAAGAAAGCAGAGTCCCAAAGTTCTTTAAGCTATTTACATAGATTTCCCTAGGAAGAGAAAACCCTATGGGAGATCTAAAACTGCCAAATAAAAATGAAGGTTGTTCACAACTAATTTGCATTAGTCCAGAAAACATCAGGGACTAGGTAACTTTTTAAGACATTAGGCATAGATGAATGTGATGATTTAAGAGACATGGATTTGAAGGACTATTCTGTGCATAAGGAATTGGCTAGGTGATCATTGCCAGAAAGTTGCATTTTAACAGCTCTGTGTCCAGGGGAAGTCCAGTGATGGTTGGTGTTGCCCAGGTCCCTGCCTTGGGACTGTTGCTCTTCAATATCTTTATCAGTGTCATAGACAATGAGACTGATAGCACCCTCAGCAAGTTTGCAGATGACACAAAGCTGAGTGGTACAGCTAATGCATCACAAGGAAGGGATGCTGTCCACAGGGACTCGTACAAATATGAGAAGAAACAGGTCCAAGTGCATGGTGCTGCAGTGAGTCAGAGCAATCCCAGACAGGAGTACAGACAGGGAGAAGAACCCACAGAGAGCAGCCCTGCAGAGAAGGATGTGGGGGTTCTTGTGGACATGAGCTAACTATGTGTACTTGTAGCCCAAAAAGTCAACCCCATCCTGGGTTGTACCAAAACAAACATAGCCAGCAGATTGAGAGGGTTGATTCTTGCCCTCTCTTTGCTCTTGTGAGACTCCACCTGGAGTGTTGCATCCAGCTCTGGGACCACAATGTAGGAAGATCATGGACTTGTTGCAGTGAGTCCAGAGGAGGGCCATGAAGTTGATCAGCAGTCTAGAACATCACTCCCATTTAAAAAGTCTGAGAGTTGGGAATGTTCATCTTGGAGAAGAGAAGACCCATGGGAGATCTTACAGCCCCTTCCAGTACCTAAAGGGGGCTTTTATAAAAGAAATTGAGCTACTTTTTATATGAGGAGATCATGATAGAATAAGGGTGAACTGCTTTGAACTAAAAGAGAAGATTCAGATTAGACGCCAAGAAATGCCTTACTCAGAGGGTAAGAGGGACTCTGGAATAGATTGACTGGTGAAGTTGTTGATGTGCCATCTCTGGGACAGTTCAAGGTCACGTTGGATGCATCTCAGTGCAATCTGACCTAGTGGAAAATGTCCCTGCCTATGGTATAGGAACTAGATGATCTTTAAGATCCTTTTCAACTCAAGCCACCCTATGATTCTATGATCAAATAAATAAAGTTTTTTGGCATTGATTTTTTTTTTTGTCAAGCACTGGTACAGACTTCTGCCAAAAGGCTTTTCATCCTTACATCAGTTCCAGTGTGAATGAACATCTGGCCTGGCTGTAAAAGACACAGGCATTCAATAGGAAACACATAACCAATAGGCCAGGTGGCTGGAAGACAGAAAACCAACCAACTAACAAAAAAAAAAGCTCCATACTGCCATAATCTAAATATTAGAACTAGGATTTCAGGAGTTTTGTCTATAAACCATGCTGAAAGGATTTTTATTCCTGTTTGCATGGGGCTGGTGCTGAGTTCCCAAACCAGTACTTGGATGGGACCTTAATGACCCACTGCTTGAGCCAGGTTTTAAGGACTAATATTATGAATGTTCTTGTTATTTTTTCTTGTTTTGATAGGGAGTGAAGAGCTGAAATTTCCCCAGTTATGAACATGTGAATCATCACTCCTTTAAAAATATGCTGTTTCCATTTCAGATCTAAAGTTTTGTATTTTCTGAGGTCTCAGGTAGTTGTCAGGAGTTTAGGAGCAGTCAATACTCAGTTCATATTTTTACACTCATTAAGAGAATTTTAACATAAATTTTAAGTTGGAAAGCCACCAGAAAGCCAAAAGATTTTTATGTTTTACTTTCAGCAGGCCATCTCCACAGAAATCTCTCAGAAATTTCTGTTTGAACTGTGGTATATGTTTCAGAGGGACACTCAATCCTAAAATAAAGGGTCCACATGGTGAAGAATCAATCACATTCCTAGGTAAGTTATATCTATGTTTAACTACCATCAGTGTTAAAAATCAGTTCCGTGCTTCAAATCTAAATTTGTCTTGCCTCAGCTTCCCACTGCTGAATCTCATTATGTTTCTTTACTGATAGTTTAAAGAACCAGCGATGAGAAATCTGTTCCTCAGGTAGGTACTCACAGACTAAGATCAAACCATCCTTTAGCCATCTTTTCAGCAAAATAAGTAGATGAATCTTCTTAAATTTCTCAGTATGAAATATGTTTTCCAAACCCAAAATCTTTCACTGAACTACTTTCAATGCTTCTCACTATTCATAAGGCTTTTTAACTGCTGCACTAAAAAGCTCTCCTGTTTGAAATGATCAGTTGTGCTGACTATAACTATTTCAAATGTAATTATCATTATTATTAGGGCCTTTACAATCTTTTGTGTGTGTATTTTGTTTAGAGACATCTGAAATGTAACAGAACCAGAAAGATAAGTTGTAATGTTGTTAGATGCTAGTTTGAAGCTAACCACAGAATATTAATCTCAGCAAGAAGCCAGTTGTTTTATGTTATTTCTATATTTCCTGGTGGATAGATAAGTGCATATGTTTGGGACAAATGTGTCTAGGAGAGTTGAATAACTGTGTGTCTAGATATTCTTTTTTGTGCTGAAGTTCTTACAATCCACATTTAAGCACGGACAACAGAACATGTAAGAGAAGCCAGACTAAGAGACTGCCTATTTTGCACATAAAATCCAAGGGCAAGCTGCTCGAACAGCATGTAAAGAAAAGATAATATTTATGTTTGATCCATACAACCCTCTCCTCTCATTGCTGCTGCTCCTGCTGAGGAAGGTGTCAGCTGCTCCCCTGAGACAGAAGGAGTATTTACCTACTCTCTACACCCACATAGTATTTTATTCATAGTTCTTAATTTTAATTATGTTATCTTACTATCATACAGTTTTGCTTACATGTCTGGGAAGCTTTGAACCAGAGCCAAAAAAATAAAATAATTTCTGACAAAGATGATAAGCATCTTTACTTTTTTGTCCATTTTTTATTTTGTAAAAATAGTTTGCAAAGAAAAAGAGAAAATTTTCTCAGCTTTGAAATTAAAATAAAACAGAGGTTGTGACATATTTTTTCTTTGTCTCCTTTATCTGTTCTGACAGAAATTGTGTTCTCTCTTTACAGCGACAAAATGAAAATATAGGTCATACTAAGTAGATCCTTATCTAAATGGAAAGGACAATGTCTCTGTGACACAAAAAAGACAAAACCACTTTTGGCAAAAAAGTACCACCTCCCCAAGCAAAAATGCATGTGTTGAGATGTCAAGACCACACACAGCTTAACTAGTGCTGTGATATTGATCTTCCCAAATGTCTGTGGCCTGTGCTAGATATTCCTATTACTGCTAAACTTGGTTTTACCCTCTTGAATTCAGTCCTTCCCACCTTTATTTGCACTTGTCAGTGAAAGCAGTAGCAGACAGAAGGATATTGTTTGTGTCATCTGTATCAGAGTTGAGCTCAGCCTCATTTGTATTCTCAGTTAGGAACTTAATGGGCACCTGAACTTGAGGAGTCATGGTTGTCTCAGAGAGAGTCCTGGCGACACCCTCGATTCAAATCTCTCTGTTCTTCTGTTTCTTTTTGAATGAATCTGCAACAGCCAATTGGCACCAAAGTGTCAATTGCTGAAGTCATTCTGTCACTGGACATAGCAACAAATACACATCAATATAATCAGGATTTTTAGTGACCCAAATCCAGCTCCACTACTCCAGATCAGCACATTAATTTCAGAAAAGCCAGAGAACGCCTTAAAGGGAAAACAAAGGGAAGATGCTAAGTGCTAAATGTTCAGCACAGTGCATGGTAATTAACTTAGCCATGCAGTTCCCATTACTGTTAATAGGAATCAGATGGCTAGATCCCTGTGCTAAAAATGAAGTTTTAAATAGATATCTGCATGCATGCCAAGCACAAAGAATCAAGGTAGCAGAAAATTTCAGTGAAAAGATACAAACACTGAAGGCACTGAAGGCACCTAGAAAGGTTACAGAAGGACTCATGAAACTGGGGCAAAACTGTACTATGAGATCATTTACTGGAAGCAGTTTTCTTACAAATTGGTTAAGGTTTAAGAGAACAAAGTGTGCACTGGCTGAGAACAGAAGTCTTCAAAGGCAGGGGAACAGCTGTGCTTATGCAGAAGACATGAGGAGAATGGGGGCAGGCTGTAGCAGGACCACACAGGAGTACAGAGCCTTGACTTGCTGTCTAGGAAACTCCACAAAGACAGTGGGACAGAAAACAGTGCGGCTGCAGCTGCTGAATTTGTTACAGATTCACGGGACTGGCTTACTGGCCTAAACTCCTTTAGAAGACAGGGATAACAGAAGAGCAACTTATTCCCTGTAGAAGCACATGGAAAGTATATACTGCAACATATATATTTCTCATTAAAATTTCAGAACAGAGATGACATTCAAAGCAAAGACCTGAAATCAACTGAATGTTTAAAATTCAAACCAATATTTTGTTAGGCATATACATCTTTATACATGAATATTAAAATGAAGATTATAAAAAGATACTTTTTTTTTCCATTGGAGGTCAGCTCTGCTGAAACAAAGGATATCCAATCTACAGTGTGTACAGGATGTATGTACAATTGTTATTAAAACTATATAGTATTAATTTTCATTTAATAATTAAGCCCAAATTAGGGTATTTACATTACTGTATGGCATCAAATAATGAAACAAGGCTCAGAGTCTAAAGAATAAGGACTACTCAGTTGCCATGACAAAGTGAGAAATCCATGCCCAAGTCTGGACATTTATTGACTCAGATACACAAAGGGAAAAGAATCAAAACACAATAAATAGTCTTCTGAAACTAAAATAGAATTTCTGCATGAAGGAAAAAAAAATAATCAAACTGTATCAAAATGCTTTTTTCAGAGACAGGATTTTGGATACACTCTCTGATTCTGTCTAGTAATCTTTCTTCATCAGGATGAAAGAGTTAGTTCTGCTGTTCAGGTATGAGCTGTGAATGATAGTTTCTTTTCCTGTCTTTGAAAAAACAGGCAGACATGGTTACAAAAGGGGAAAACAGATACACAAAGGTGAAGGAAATACTGCTTTTATTGATGTTCTCAGGCTTCATGGCAGCTGTCAAGTTACAAACAGACCATTCTGGGCTGCCAAAGACAGCTGGGATACTATTATCCTGAACTTTATCTTGTTGTTATCATCTGGGTAGGTTGATCAGGGTACTTGCCCAGCCAGACTCCCCCAGACCACTTTTTCTTGCCTTTGGAGTGCCATGAAAGGGTAGAAGGGGTATTGGCCCACTTACAGGCATCTCAGCCGAAGCATGGGGCAAACTCTGTTCCAATGCCATGGCATATTCAGCACCCACTCTACACACCCTCTGAAATCAACCCTGTGTGCATGGGCTTGTGCTCAGCCACAGCTCCAGTGATGAGTCCAAGCCTTTCATGAACACAGGTGCTGCTTTTACACCAGTAGATTAAACAGGTTTTATACCAGTAGATTAAACAAATTGCAAGGTACAGTGCAAGTACATATTCCTTTCCCTGCCCCCAAAATGAGGTGAACATTCCTGTACTGCTTTTTGAGGACAGTCCCAGGCCTGTGATAACCCTTCAGCTATGTCCAGATATTGCCAGTGAGGGCAATATCCCTCACTGAGCCTGGTCAGAGAGAGTCCTGCAATACCACTGCTGCTGATGTGCCAGCAACACCCAGGCTGTACCTGGCCTAGTTTGGCTTACTAGAACAGGAAAAAACAAAGAGACTTGTTGAGGGATCTGTTCTGGGGAGTTACAGGCTGAATGCCACATGCTGGCTGCACACCAGAGGCTGTGAGGCAGCTATTCCTCAGGACCTTGCTGAAAGATATTGAGTCCTTTCGGTCACCCCTGCCAGAGGATTTGAACAAATGATTTTTTCACAGCTCTAAATTCAGCACGGTACTAAGCTGGCTGTATCATGAAGCAGTACCTCTGAAGACAGATGCCCAAATATCAAGAGCTATAAAAGACTTCAGTGTGGTGAAACTGAGCCTATGCTTTTTGGTGAAGGTGCTTGGTCTGTTCTTTCCAAGATATCAGGATTGTGCTCCCCAGGAGCACAAACTTATCATCAAATCAGAATACTTCTTTCTTTACTCTTTTCTGGCTCCAGGAGCCCTACATTAATTTCACCCCAGGACACTCTTAAGAGCACAGATATGCAGTTTTAAACTCAGACTGAGATGTCACACTTGTTGGGCAGGTGCTGTGTAGAAAATGCACAGCTTTTTCTCTGTCTGGGTCTCAGAAGAGAGGGAAGGAGCTAGTGAACCACCACTAAGGGATGAGTTAGTACCATACAGAAGAAAAATGCTCTTGTCTTACGTAAGTACAAAATGCTGGAATATGGGTAATTTTATGAGAAAAGTGGAATTTAAGACACCATTGTCCTCACTGTGTCCACTTTTTTCATTCATTGCAGAGGGCCATGGGTGTTTTTGGGCTCTGTGTACTCCACCCCTAAAACTGCAAGGCTTGCTAACTCTGCAAGACCCATGCTTCTTTGTGCATTTGGGTCTGACTGTCCTTGCTTCCAGTTACCTCTCAACTGAACAACAAAAGCCATTTAACAGACCAGTGAGCTCGGCCCTTTCAAGTCAGTCGGAAATGAGTTGCCCTCAGAAACCATTTTTCCCTTTTGTCCTCTCATCAGGATTTTGCAGTTATCCTTTTTCAGTCCTAACTGTGGCTATTTAGAACTTGAGTCTTTTGTACTGATATGTCACTGCCACAGAAGTGGGCAGATTTGATTATCTTTCTGATCCTTGTGAGTAATCTCATTTCAAACTTTGACCTCCCACAAGCACCTGCTCCTTTTGACATCAAAGCCAGCTCTTTATCACGGAAGTAGCTTAGCCTTATGGCAAAATTATCGATTGCAGATGACTTATATGCTTTCCCTGCTGTGCTTTATCAAAAGCTGATCCACTCTTTTGTTGCTTCTTTTGAAAATTAGGTTGAATTTGTTACTGTCTCAAGTAGCTGGCTCTATGCTGTCTTATAACTTCTCAGGAATTTTGTCCATCTCTCTTTTTTTTGCATGTCCAGCTTCCCTTCCATAAACTCTGCACGACTATTGCTCAGTGCTTCAAAACCAGGCTTTTAAATATTGCCCAGGATGCCCCTTGTCACCCAAACTTTGTGATAGGGTACAATTTCTGCCCACTGTAAGTCTCTGTACTCAGCAGACCTGCTCTCTGGAACACAGCCCACCTGTAAGAGAACAAGCAAGGCCTCCCTCGAAACCTCGGCAAGCCACTGGCTTTGCTTCCTTTCTCATTTTCTTTCATTTCTTTTGGATGCACCACAGGGCAGAATGCATCTCATCACCTGTGCGAGCTGTCATTTGTGACACAGACATCCATTGCTGTATCCAGTGCCTAGTGTGATTATGTTTGCGTTGACATATCCACAAATGTCTCCTAGAAGGCCCACCAATATCTTAAATGATAATTCATCACAATTGACAAGTTCCCATTTTTTTAGACAATAGGTCTAATTCATCTGGCTGTGATCAGTTCCCTTTCCTAGTAGAATTTTCTTATATTTGGGCCAGAATCTAATCATTCTTTTCTGTGGCTAATGATGCATTGAATGAATGTATCTGTTTACCAATGCCAACCTCTTCTATCAAATAAAATTACTTTTGCTACCTTCATGTACTCAACAATTTTCTTAGACTTTTCCTAAAAGGGTAATGACAAGTTTGATACTGTAAGCCAAAAATTAAATAACTACCTTATGTTCTAGCTTCAAGATCTTATTTTAAGTAGCCTATTCTTCTAGTTTTAAGAAATTGCTCCTGACAGCCTTTCCCCTTCAGTGCTTTATTCCATTCAATTTCACTTACAACGTTCTGCCTGCTACCAAAGTATTAGGGAGTAAGTGACCATTGAACATAGACGCTTCAAATCAAGGTTGAGCTGCGGAGCCAAACACAGAGGAAAGAAGCCTGGCAACATTTTCTGCCCCTTTATATAAAAGGGCTCAACGTGGTGCTTCCCCAGAATTAACTCAAGCCCACATCTCAATTAGAAGTTTTCTCCAGTTGTAGGATTGGCATGGCTTTATAGGGATGGCTGATGGCATTGCACAGGATGAAATGTGAGCTATGGGAACATGAAGCTTCAGTCTGTACATCTGGCAAATCAGAACTCCATAGGAAGAGCTGCCTTCCCAGCAAGTGTCACCTGCTGAGAGTGATACTGCAAACCATGGCCCCAGACTCCCCTAAGTCTAGCTATGACTGCTTAATTTAGTGCCTACATTATCATCTGCCTTTATTGTCAGAATGTGGAGTTATAGCTGTTACTGCTTTGACTTTTTTCCTCTTTTTGTAAAAATGCTGCTGATATGATGTTACAACAATCAAGAATGGTGAATTTTTAGGACTAAAGAAGAATAGAGTGGTTGAACAATAGCTTTCAAAAGTGATTTTTTTTTTAAATAAGCCATGACTCTTATGTTCAAATGCATATAAACAAAATAAAATAGCATTCCAACAGTAAATGGAAACATTCTCACTATCTCAAATCCCATAAAACACATGTATAAACACCTGCATAAATCTACAAAGTACCTCATTTTTTGAAGAAATGGAGACATGTTCAAGGATGTTTTAGCTAAGAGTGATATTTAGGAGAAATGAAGGCATAAAAAAAGTTAACATTTACATGTATTTATTTATAGAAATAAGAAGAAAAGTATAAACACACATATGTGCACATCGCTGGGAATCTTTCCTCACTGCTCTTAATGTGCTACTTCACTGAACAAGTTCTGTCAGAATAGAGACCATATCTACATACAAATACAGCACTCTGAACAGTGTCTCCACTATTTGGTGGTATTTATGTCTCTGACACATGATAAATGAAACAAACTGGACATCCTTTATAGGGAATACTGCTTCCAAAATCTAGAATATTAAAAATTTAAAAAAAAAAAAATCTGATTTCAAGGTGGATATTGAGAATAGATTTTTAGTCTCTCTTACACATTAAATGATTTGTGACACTATTTCAAACTTGGGGTTTTTTTCAGTTCAAATTTCTGTATTTTTTCTTTTTTCTTCTTCTTCTTCTTCTTCTTCTTCTTATTATTATTATTATTATTATTATTATTATTATTATTATTATTATTACTAGTATAAATAATCCATGCAGAAGACACCACCATCCCACTAGGACCAGTTTTCAAGGATTATACTGTAATCACATTCTGACATTTAACACAACACACATATTGAGACAATTACAATTCTGGGTCAAATCCAAAACTGATTTATAAGAGGTAAGAGTAAGGCTCTTTATACATAATTGCACCCTGAAGAATAAAACAAAGCATAACAAGGTGATAAGGTGTAAATTATTTCACCTTTCAGGCTCCTTACAGCTTCAAATCAAAGTCTACTTTTAAAAAGGAAATTTTACTGAATTTGGTGGAATTTGGATCAAAAAATTTCATAAAATACTTTTTTACAATATTTGTATTTAATTAATTGCATCTAGGAAGAATAAGGGAACCTAATCCTTTTTTTTTTTTTTTTTAATTATCCTATCCCATGCACACAGTTAAATCTAACAAAATGATGATGTTACAGATTTTTTTCTCTTCCTCATTCCAGGTAAGAAGTTAAGCATGAAAGTCATTAAAGGTGAACACTTCAATCAGGCACTTGATGAATTTGGGTGAAGATACATCCATTTGTATGTTCTCCATTTCCCTTCGTAAAAATCCAGGCACAATCTGCCAAAGTCCAAAAATCCTGTCTTTGGTGGTATTTATTAAGAGATCCCTTAAAAGCACTCTGGGCATTTAGCATCCATCAGTAGCAATCACCACCAGCACTGCTGTTCCCACTGCTGGGGGCATGGAGAGGTGGTGCCATCGAAGCCAGGACAGTGGCCTCATCAATACCTGCTGTCAGCACACGTGTGGTCACACACCCATTCTTTGTTGTTTGTCATGCTGGCTCACAAAACCCAGAAGATACTGTCCATTTAGCTAAAATCTTCCTATTTCTAGCAACTTTCAAAGCCTTCCATAAAGCGCTGATCTGTCTTGGCCAGAACTGCCATTTGGAGATAGGAAAATTGAAGTATCCTGCCTGCAGAACACCTTACAGGTTTGCAAATGACCTCAAATTGATTGGTTGCCAAGGGCAGGTGGCCAAGCAGAGGGTAGCCCCTACAAAAGATGCTCTCATAGTATACATGAGGCAGATCCGGGTGTTTCTGGAGGCCCAGAGGGTTGGCAGAGCTGTCGCCTGTGATTTCTCATTCCTACCACTGCAGCCAGCCTCTCTTGGTCAGTGAACTGCTGAGTGCTCTCAGCACTCAAGAAGACTGGAAGAGGAGCAGAAGGTAAGAAAATGTTCTTGTGTCTGAGTGCTCACGGTAGGAGCCAAGAGCTCTATAACATTTACAGACAGCACTCTCAAGATAAAGCAGCTCTCCGTTCCCAGTCTTGCAAAATGCCATTTGACATCCGCTTTCAGCAAGGCTTTGGTCCCTCAGCGTGAGATAGCTGATCCCTGCCTTTGGGCATTCCTTCATGGTGCAGTGGATCACAATGCATGCTGCTGAGGCGCTGAAGTTCAGAGTGCTCAGAAAGCTAAAAAAGCAGGACAGTCCAAGTCACAGAGTTATCAGAGACTTGGCTGACCTAAGCCTTTGAGCCAGTTCCTCTGCTACATGCTGTGTGATTAACATTAACTTTACTGAATAAATGTGATTAACTCTACTGAATAAATGTAACTGTGTCCTATGCAATTTGTAAACAGGGTTGCAAAAAAAAAAAAAAGTGATATAACACATTTTCATCTTTTATGTAGTTCCAGTCAGATAGCAACTAATTGCAATTATTCTTTGAAGTGGGAAAAAGATATTTCAAGATAATGTTACTGAAGAATTAGAGCATGTGAGTAATGGGCATAATATGTATTATCTATGTTTGTTAGATATATATCTATATATATACAAAATCTAATTGTCATGAGAACTAGGTCTAAGACTTTTAACCTATTCCTTCTGCCTTGATTTTCCTCATGAGAGAATTTCCCCTTTTGGAGATGGAATAATGATTATCCATAAGAAATGCACTCTTTTTTGAACATAAGTTCAAAAAACTGTGGTTTAAACATTCTCAGAGCCCTTGAAGCCAAATAACTGATTCATTCTGGCATTTTCATCATCACTGAAAACTCTAATGAATGCTTGAATAAAATAAAAGTCTTATATTAGCATTTATTTTATCTAAGTGCCTTGGGAGTGGAAATAAGTGACTTCCATTTTATCACTCAACCTTTCCCTTAATTCAATTCACATGTTTGTCAGCAGCACTGAGCCTACTTTTATTGGCATGAGATGCTGACTTTTTACAAAATTATTCTGTGATAAAATAGAATTGCCAAGGTTTTTACATCTATGTAAATTAATTATGACCCTTCCTTTCTTTGCACTGAAAATGCATGGTTATCCCAACCTAGCCATTTTGTTTGAAGGGCAGTACAGCCCTCTGGAATGCATTGTTTCCCACAGGTGCTTTCCTCCCTTGTTTTCCAAGATATGTCATTACAGAGACCTCCTCTCCTGTCGAACTTGCCACTGGAGAGTGACCCAGAAGATTTGCTTGAAAAACTTGACTTAAATTTATGCTTTTATAACACCAGATATACTCTTACAATTTTGTTTTTTTTAAAGAGTGCATATGTGAGCACACATATACATTTGTTTATTTTGTCTTTGGGTGTTTACTGTGCAAGAAAGCAAGTGAAGCTAATCCAGTTCACTAGACCCTGTGCCTGGTTCTTCAAATGGAGCCAAATCAAATGTCTCACAGACACTAAATGTCCACTAAGTTGACCCAGAAGGATTTAAGAGTGTTTTTTAGGGGAGTTATCAGCTAGCCTTCCTTATTGGCCTCCTTAGCATTGCATAATCCAATATTGTGCCTTTGATAGGAGCCTTCAGTCTTTATATTATTGGCAGAAATAAAGCTCCCTAATTCTCCAATGATTCCAGGATCACAGGAATCCCAGATCCTTCATTCCCTCTACTTTTACTAAATCTTTTATAAGGAACTGTAATTTCTAAAGAGCAATCAACAAACAGACCAGATAATCTTTTTAAATATTGTCTGGGAAAGTACACATGGATTCCTACAATGTAAACATGCAGGCAGGTCTGCTGCAGCATTCCAAACCTGTGGCATATTTTTTTCCAATTTCACCACTTTATTCTTGGTCTGCAGGGATTAGGAAAAGAATAGAAGAGAAAAATTAGTCTAGTATATGTGGCAATCTGCATCTACATTCCTATAATAAAATCTGAGTCTTTAAGAAATAGGCTATTAAGTTTCATCTTCCAGCAATATTTTTGTTCATTATTTATTATTATAGGCTGAATTTCCTTAAGGAGCCTAAAAGATTTTGCTGTCAAAATGTCAATTAAATTAAGAAAAATGTTTGCACTTAATGCTAGTGATTTCTCTTAAAAATTTTGTTCTTCATACATAATAAATAAGACGCTATTAACCATTGCTGCCTAACATCATTATTTGATTTCTCAGAGGAGCACGACGACAGAACTGATGCCCATCTTAGGGTGACTTTCAGAAGAGGAGACAAGGTTAGAGACCTTACCTGTGTGTATGACTTTAGACACTTAAGAGGCAAGGTAGATAAAAGTTTGTTAAATGAAAAATGGATGGCCTTTTTCCTCACAGACTGGAATGTATTCCCCTTGATGAGAAAGGAAATTGTGATGGGAATCTGGGACATCCTGAAATCTTAATGCAGGAACAGGGCTCCCGAGTAGCAAGTCATAGCAAGCCAGAACTGAGCAGCAGCTCACTGCTTATTAAAGCATTAGTGGAGTATTGAATTCTAGCAGCAGAAATTACTCATTTTTTGGACATAATTTATTTATTTTCAGGCAGCCACTGACCCTGCAATTCTACTTGTATGAATTTTGGATTTGTTCACTGAGTGGGACACACTGAGTGGCACTGGAGTCTTCTATTTCCTTAATTTGTGGATTTGAGTTCAGTCATTTCAGTTGTGCATTTCTTTGCTTATTTCCTTTGATTTGCTTCAAAGTGTGATTCCCTTTGGTGTCCCTTGACTCCTGTCAGCTGAACAAATGGTAGCCCTGGTCTCTCACTGTAAACTAGGTACAGATAAAGTGTCACATCCCAAAGCCAGCACACTTGCAGATACCACATTTTCCTCTTCCAGAATGAAGCTGTAAAAGGCAAAATTAAGATTTGATTTGCATTTCTGAAAATTATTTCTCAAAGAGCAATGTAATTTTGGATTCAGAGGTTTGGGGTTTTTTTTTTCTTTCTGCTGTGTACTGGCTCAGCTATCTGGAAGTGGAAATAGGAAACTGGGGGGTCTTTTTTTTTTTTTTTTTTTTTTTTTTTTCTTAGTAGACTGCTGTATTGGCAGTATTTTCTCTCCTTATCAAGCAGTCTATTCTTACAGGTATGCAGACTTTCATAAATTTTCTCTACATAGAGTGAAAGGGCTCATTAGTTAACTGAGTCCTGCCTCTTAGTTTGAGGAAATAAAAAGAATAAGGAAGACTTCAAATAAGCAAGCATTTTTGGACAGGAAATAGTTGAAAATGGATCTTTAAAGTACTTCAGATTAACTCTGAAAATAAAAACAATAAAAACCAAGGTGTTTTCTGATTGAAATTAGAAAATTAAAAAATTGGAAATGAGTTGAGTAAATAAATGAAAAACAGAATCCTGCATCTTCACTCTATCCATCTGTTGCCTTGTCTCCAGCTGCAGCCACCTCTGATGTTTCTGAATGGAAAAAAAATAAAGGCAAATGAAGACATGAGCCCTGAGAATACATCTGCCCAGTGCATAAAGGAAATCTTTCCTCTTCACTGATCCCCTGAAGTCTTGATAAATTTCATTGCAGTGGTTGTTTTAACAGAGTTCCAGGTGTTATGGGCACTCTTGGGGTTGTGCATAATTTATTATCCTTTCCCCGGTCCACAGAAAGAAGACATGAATAAAGGATTCATACATCTATAAGAATTAAGATTGGAAAGTACCAAAACAACAATTCCATCTAAATCCCTGGGTTTACTGGACACAGAATTTGGCCCAGAGGTAGATTAAATTGAATCTCATAGAAGGATTTAATTATGTATATCTTTAAAGATCTAAATCCACCTTGAGTTGTCCCTGTCTGGTCCCCTCCAGCCCTTTTAGGAGACTGTTACTTAGTTTAATTATCATCTCTGCTAGTAAGATATGACTAACTTCAAGGCCTAATTTGTCCAAGTCTTTGCAATAGATCTCGTCAGGTCTTTGTCAACAAGCTCAAAAACACCCTGCCATTGGATCTCTTTCCCATGTGCAAGCACCTAGACCTGATCAATCCACCTCTCTGTCTCCTCTCAGATAAGCTGAAGAGATTGAACTCCTTAAGCCTCACGTAGTACAACTTGTTTTCCAGCCGCCGGATCAAACCTCCCAAACCTTTCATCTCTGGCACTGTTATTAGGCTGTGCCACTACCTTGGAATGTGCAAGAGCTCTTCAAAGGATTTTAGACTGACCACCTGATATTCACACTGCAGCACTGTCTGAGGGGATTTTGATATTTCTTTTGATTCAGATCTTGGCTTTAAGGAGCTGATGTCTATGGCTGGTGTAGGGCTCAGTAATGGCTTTGCCACAAGCAAACAGGAGAGCAGCTCACTGCTATGGAAGGCAGATGTGCCTCCAGGTTTCTCTCTGCTATTCAAAATATATTCCTAGTACCAATTTTTTACTTTTTCTGTCCTAGAAAATACAGCTGTGGATAGATGAGTATAAGGAACAGCAAATCTCTGCTTATGCCTAATAAAATCCATTGTGCGGATGAAGAAGGGAATGCAGAAGCCTCCAAGTCTCTCTTCTACAGTTTACAGGCTTTAATCAACAACAAAACAAACAAACACGAATAAACTAATAACAAACCAACAAAAAATTAAAAGTACTACAGGGACAAGAACACAAATGTGGAAATGTGCATATACATATCATTTGACATTGCAAATACAAACAAGTGTGATCTAGATCAACAATTTTCAAAACACTTTCATACTAAATGAAGGTGTAATGCATTTTCACTGACATTTCAGATCATTGCCTTTTGGTGGGTGTCCTCCAGAGTCCACAAATATGGAATGTCATTCCATGTTTTTCCACTGATTTATGTGAGTTCTAGTGAGTTCCTCATTCTGTGAGGATTTAAATTTCTAAAAATATCATTCAATTCACTACTTACTTTGTGCTATCCTCTGACACCATTTCTAAATGAGATGAGGTACTTTTTAAACTCATTTTACAGGACCTTCTAGTGAACTATAAGCTAATTTACAAGTAAATAACACTTTAATTTAAAAAATAGTTGACCAGATATTCTCCTAAAGTTTTATACACTCTTCAAAGGATGAATAGGCTTAAGTCAGAATAGAAGTGATTGAGAGCACTGAAATACATTATGTGAAAGTTCCTGTGCATATACAGGTTTGCCACTTAATAAAATTAAAACTATAAAAATAATTAATAGAAACTAAAAATAAAATCTTTGGTCTCATCTCTTATTTTATCACATCCTCACCGTAGATTTCAAACACTGACAAATGGATCAGTGTTTCTCAAATGAGGCCTATGGTTACAGATATTTTATGCAAGGAAACAAAACAGAACATCTTTACACAGACCAGGTCCCTTGCTTGACAAGATTTTAATATACTTCTCACACGCACAGACTCACAGTGGCAGCTCAGTGCCATGTTTATTTCCTCACCTCACAGATGGAGTATGTTTTTTTCACCTTTCACATGATGCAGCACATCCCAAGAGAGAAGTAAACCTATTTTTCCTGGCTCCCATGTTCATTTATCAGCATCTGACTTCATTGTTTACTAAAGTCACCCCTGAGAAGCTAGTCTGAATATCAATTTGCAATAAACAGCAAGCATTTGTTGCTGTCAAGGTGTCACAGTGCAAAATAATACTTGGTTTTTCCAGACACATCTGAAGCTTAAGTAACCTACCTAACAGTCCTCAGCCAAAAGGAAAGAACCACGTGTCACCAGCTCTGCTTCCGGTGTTTGATATCTCTCCCTTCACCTCTCTCAATGCAATCCTTTGAGGTGTTTATTCCACTTATTGAGGCACACTGCTGAATCTGCAGTATCCAAATATATAGTATAAGTATAGACAATTAAATAAGTATAAGTGTAATTAGCATGTGAAAACTCAGTACTGATAAAGTAAATTATTTTACTGGACAAACTTTTGTTGCTGACACCAAAGTCCATTTTGGCACAAAGAAATATGAAAAGAGAAAAGGAAATCAGTTCCCTATTTTTGTCCAGCAGGATCTCACAATTTGAAAAGTTCTGTTCATTACTGTCTCATGAGCAGAGGTTCCCAGTCTGAGAAGCATGAGGTGGGACTGGAGAAGTGCAGAGCAGAGCTGAAGATTTGTCCCATGACTAAGTGCAAGACGATCATATGCCACCAAAACAAACCAAGAGCAGAATTCACAATGGTAGCAATGCAGAAGGTCATGCAGTATTTGGCCATGAATCTTCTTGGGCCCTTGTCACTGGCCATGGCTTGGAGGAGTAGTTGTGCAGCTTCCAAAAAACAGCTGGAAATCCGACCTCCCACTCTCCTTTTAATGAATAAAGGCAAATTTAAGTCCCAAACTCACAGATGATCTCTGCAAGCTCTAGTGCAGCAGTTCTGAGTCATCAGCTTCCAAAGTCTCCCACATACAGTCCAACATAGTGCTCCAAATGCTTTATCTTAACTCATGTTCCACCAATTCCTAAGACTATAAATGCAACAAAATAAACCTTTGATATATTTGGTCTCTATAAAGATTGCAGTTACCTGGCAAACAATATAACAAAGTTAGCTTATTACAGCAGCAGCAACAGCCGCATAACAATTTGCATTCTAGATCCATGTCCTCGTTTCTTATAACCTTCAGGTGTTCAAAAGAGATGCCTCATACTGAGCTATTAATTCTTTATTTAGGCACCTTGACTTTAAATTTACTGAGTACCTCTTGGCTCTGATGAATGTCAAATAACATTCAGATTTAAAAGATTGCCTGAATTTTTTTTTTTTTTCTCCAGTTTCTGGGTCTGTCCTTGAAGGAAAGGCAACCTTTTATATATATTTGTGCATATGTCTGCACTATGCTCAATAATAACACTAATTTTACCCTTATAATAATATCAGTAATAACATTAGAAGGAGCCAGGGGTATGGTGTTTTAGAAGAAAAAAAACAAACAAACAAATCAGGAGGAGAATGGCCCAATCAGCTATCAAAAAGTTACCAGTGTTACAGTTTCACAACCAATACAAAACTTTCTATGGAAAGAAAGCCAGGTTTATTAACAGCTGATTTGCAATACAAACATGCAGACAGACAGGTGTGCATTTATGTACTTTGTTTTCTACATTTCAAGATTTGTCAATGGCGTTAATGTTTACATATTTAACAGTTACTCTGCACTTAATGTTTTCAGACTCAGATTTAAAAATGCAGACCACCATTTTTCTGTTGCATAATGCTTTTATTCCTTTGTTGCACACAAGAAAGAGTCCCCTCAATAAACTACAGAGTACTGATGTCGTGGCTTTACAACAACCATTGAAGCAGTAAGGTTGCACTTTTAAGTGTCTGATGCAGAGAGGGATTCTTCATGTGGATGATTAGTACCTGAACATAAGGATGTGGACAAAAAATTCGAACCATTTGGGAGCTAATGAAACTCTTATGTAGCTAGCAGGGGGAAATTCTCAAGGGCTTCAGCACAGGGAAAGAAAATAAATTGCCTGAAGTCACCCAGAGAGCTGTTACTAGGAACAACAGATGAGAACAAAAAGTTGAGTAGGCAACTGAGACAGGTTTGAAGAAAAATTCTCCTTTTTTTATTATTGGAAATGTCTTTTAATTGCTGTCTTGTCTGAATCCTTACAAAGGAGCGAATTAAGGTATTCAGGGTAATGGAAGAAAGAAAGAAGGACTGAAGGAGGATGAGAGAGAGGGAGTGTAAGAAAATACTATGTATCTGAGAGGGACTGAGGTGATGACCAGGTAGGTCCTTTCAGCATCACAGAGTTCAGTGTGGTCCAGATGGAAGATTTCTGAAGGCCTTAGTATTGCTCAGCTCTCAGCCTTGGTTTTTATTTCCCCTTTTTTTTTTTTCATAAAACATTTAAGTATTGCTCATTTTTCTTTCATTATGAAGGGTATTTTTTTCCCTACTCCTTAAACCTGTTCTAAAACAAATACCTCCTGAAACATAGATTCCATTTCATTTTAGGTACTGCCAGTTCAAAATTTGAAGTCTTTTGCAAGTTAGGAGTTAAATCAAATCAATTAAAACAAGGCTCAAATTCTGATTAAGTGACCTGCAATTCACCCTTCTGCCCTCATATTCATTTTCTAAGGATAATTATTAAATAAACATCCCTTTTCAACTGATTATCTTTTGACCCAAATATGATGTAGGGCTTTGGTAACTTTATACGTTAAATGAACTCAAAAAGAAAACAAAATACAGTATGTTTAATAACATACATTATACCAGCAACATTTCATAGAATTAAAATTTTTAATTTTTGGAAAAGGGTTAGCTTGAAATATATTGTTTAAACAAAAAGGAGGCTTCTTTCTTACAGAAATAGTACTCTAGGAACAGAGTAGAACTCTTCTGTACTTAGGTATATGGCCAAATCCCAGACCTTTAGGATTAGTTTAATCTACTTTAGCAAGTTCAAAAAACATCACAGAGTATCAAGACCCACTCAGATTATCAATGATAAATTTGATAGAATAGAAAGAAGAAACTAAAAAGACATTGCTCAGGTGGAGAAATAATTTTTTGCATTTTGTACTCCTTTTTTTATCAAAAAGAAATGCCAAAGGCTTTCTGAAAAACAGAAAATTTGCAATTTCTTTCATAAACACACATCTAGGCTTTGTTTTCTTATTGTTGTTGACAGAATCCTTCATTATGCCCTTAAAGAATCATTTTATGTTTATTTGTACTGTCTATACAGATTTGGAGACTTGTTTTATGAATTGCCAGAGAGTGATGTCTTTTTTTAATAAAAGTTTATTACACTTTGATTGATTTCCCTGATATTCATTTTGTGTCTCTGTGTTATAGAAACTCATTTTTGTTCTAAAACCCAAATTACTCTAGCTAATGTACCAGAGGAGCACCATAACTGTTAGCAATTGACAATGCAAAATGTTTCACAGCTTTATTTGTCAATGCAGATGCCATGGCAAAATCATAGAGGGCTAGTTTGGCAGGATCCTTATTTATTAATTCATGTAGGCTTGCAAGAATAAGGCTTGCAAGTGTGAAGCAGCACAAATGTGAGAGAGAGCTCAGCCCCCTGATCACCTTACCACAAATTAACAAATTACTGTAAATTTTCTGAAGAGTGGTGGGTATGTTAAATGCATCCAATATTCAAGCATTTACTAGCAACAAATAAATACATATTTAAAATGTTAACTTACCTTAGCACACAGTGAAAGTCACTTCCACTATAAACGTTTCCAATTTTTTTCATATTTTCCATAAGCTTAAAGCATATTTATATACAGTTCCTGTGTCTCTGCTGATGTTTGGTAACTTGCTAAACACCAGTAATTTGAGTACAACTCAGAAATACGTGCAATAATGCAATTTTTGGATTTTCTCACTTTGAAAATTTCTATATAATCTGCTACCATTTGCAATTGTTCTTGATAACATTAAAATTGTATGTGTTTCACCACTTGGAAAGTCAATTTTTTTCTCCCAACTGAGTCCTGTCTTTAACTCAAGTAATGCTCTTTAAAAGTGTCAACGTCTTTTTAGTGAGGCAGAATGGGATTAAATTAAATGTTTCAATGAAACCTGAGCTGTGTGCTATTCCCTCAGTGCTGGTGCTGCTTCTCACATTGCCTATGGGGACAGCTAGATTAGACAAACACACAGAACATACTCCATGGAGACATTTGGGGAAGACTCATCAAAACAGTTTTGTCTTGCCTTGTGTTGCTTCACCTACTCTCTGAGCAACATATCACGTCTCAATAGAGGCTACAGCGACTGATTGTTTCATAGCTAGACATTCATGCTCACTGAAGGACATAACTGAGCTGGCAGGCTTCATCTTGAAGAGAAAGAAATTGGCAACACTTGTTCAGCAACCTTTGGTGAACGGTGGTGAGGCAGCGTGACTTCAGCTACTGAGAGGACAAAGCTGCCAGGCCCTGCTAGCAAGAGATAGGAATTAAGCCATGAAACTAATGAACAGCAGAGGAGCCGGAAAGCAAGGTTACCCTGTCCTTCTCCTGTTGAGATTGTCCTGGATTTTAATTCTCAGTCCTGCTTCCTGTGCAGTAAATAGCAACCATTACACAGGGTTAAAGCAGATTTCTGTATAGATGTGCTGTCCTGAGGAAAGATACAGTGGGCTACGCTGCTGTCTTCCAGTAGTGACTATCAAAAGTGCTCTGGGCAATCTAGATTTGAAGTCAGCTTTTCTTTGGGCCATGTCATGTCCAGAGGTCCCTTCCAACATAAACTAGTCCACCAATCTGTGAATCTCTTACAGTCATCCCCCTCCAGCATTTGGCACCAAGAAATGGAAATGGTGCTCTGTTGACCTGTGCTGACCATACTGACATAAAAGTACTCCAGCATCAGGAGCTTGGGTTGAAAGTTGGGACTCCTTTTGATAAGAGCTGATGTGGATCTGGTCTCCCTTGGAGGGAAGAAATCACCAAGAATGTTCCTGATAGCAGTGAGATTGTCATGCTACAGAAAACACATCCGATCAGTCAGTTCACTGTTTTCAAATAGCTTTGTTTCTTTTTCCTTTAAAGGATCTTTCTTCCATTGCTATCACACCTCATTCCCCCTTCATAAGGAAGGTAATACTCAATTATACAGCATTGCTGTAGATAGTGCATGCCCATGCTATCGTGTGCAGGCACTCCTCTGCTTTCTGGGGTTTCCCAGGCATTCCAGAGCCCATTTTTTAATCCACAAGCCAGCATTTGATACAGAATCTGGAAATTATTTTGCTGCCAAAAGTGTACAAGGGAGGTGGGAGACAATCTGTCGGCTTCTACTAGAGTAAACACAAAGAACCATTCTCTCATCTAGTAAAACAATAAGATTAGTCCTTTTATCATTAATTTTTTTTCTCTCCTTCACTGCTTTGTAAACACTGCTTGTATGACTTTGCCTCTTATCGTCTGCAAACTGAATCTGCTTTTGTTGAAGCAGTGTCAATCACAAGGGTTTTCCTGCTCATATACTTAGCGATATGACTGATTGAAAAAGAAGACAGGCTTTCATTTGGGTCTGCAATATGTGACATAGTCACTGTTGGAAATATAAGGGGGGGGAAAGAAAACAAAGGGAACAATTTGGTAAAATATAACCCAAAGTTCACTTGCTCTGTCAAAAAGATTAAGAATAAACTGAAGGAGGTCAAAGCTATTAACATTTAGACTACAGGGTATATAAGAAGTTAGTGTCTCCTTAGATATTGGCTTTCTAATTGGAGAGAAACTTGTTTCTAACTCTTTATGTAAACACCGCATTAGCAAAAGCTTGGGTGGCCTCAGCATTGTAACCCAGTGGACATATTTGATATACATCTGTCTGAAAAAAATGTCCTCGACAGCAAGCTCGCGTTTAAATTGTAAATATATCTCTCGATTCCTTTCTGCCAACTGTGACAGCATTTGAAAAGGGAAAACTTCACAGTGATACTCTGTGGTTGCTTTAAATTTGTTTTCCCAAATGCCAAATTCTCCTTCACACCATACACTTAGTGACAATCTTATTTATGTTCAGCTCCTTGGACCAAGCAAGAAGATTACCGCAGCCATGAGGAAGGAGCACAGGCATGACTTGATTGTTAATTAACTCCCATAACAAGAGTGACTCTTACACAAGCCAGATTATTTATGAAATATCTTTTGCATTTTTAAATCACATTATTCTCTGATTTTACGGTGTTCTGTATTGCTTCTTGTCCTAAATCCAACGGCGAGTGAAACAAGGGAAAGTAAATTAGGTAGCAGCCAGCATGGCGATCCATTGGAAGGTGATGGAAGGTGATTTGGTTAAAAGTTTAATTGCACTGACCCAAAGAATAGCTCAAGTTTTAGCAGGTTTCAAGCAGATCTGGTACGGTGGGCTGACCTTGGTTGGATGTTAGGTGCCCACCAAGCCATTCTATCACTCCCCTCATCAGCAGGATATGGGAAAGTGAAGTAACTCGCCTTTGTTCCCCCCAAATTATCCGGCTAGCTATGATGGGTGGGAGGAAAAAGGGGAGTCCTTCACGACCGAAGATAAAAGACCAAAGGAGTTGCTTTTCCTCCGGGATAAGTAGATGTTTATTCCAGGCTGGAATCCGGGAGGAAAAGGAGCCCGGGAAAGGGTTTCCCGGGAATTTCAAACCTCAGGAGAGGGGCGGGGAGACACAGAACAACAACCAATAAGATTCCAGGGCCAAGGAGGGGAAAGGAAAAACACGTCACACATGGGGGGAGGGATTACCAATAAACCAGGGATCATTAGGTATGTGCACCACCACAGGAAAGGAAAATAAAATGAACAATAATCTCATGGATCAAGTCAAAGGCAGTTTAACAAAGCAAATGCCATGTGTGGAAGAATAGGAAAACAAAAGATTCGTTCTCTATTTCCCATGAGCAGACAATGACCCCCCCCACTTCCTGGAAAGTAGGGCTTCAGTATACATTGTATTTGCTTTGGAAGACAAGCGTAATAACAAATGCTCCCTCTCCTCTTTTCTCTTAGCTTTAATTGCTCAGCAGACATCATATGGTAAGATATATCCCTCTGATCAGTTTGGCTCAGCTGTCCTGGCCATATCCCTTCCTAAAATCTTTCCCACCCCCAACCTAGTGGTCAGGGAAGAATGTTCACAGAATCACAGAAGCACTAGGTTGGAAAAGACCTTTAAGGTCATCGAGTCCAACCCATGCCCTAACACCTCAACTAAACCATGGCACTGAGTGCCACATCCAATCTTTTTAAAGCACATCCGGGGATGGTAACTGAACCACCTTCCCTGGCAGATGATTCCAGTACTTTATCACTCTTTCCGTAAAACACTTTTTCCTAAAAAATGTTGGATGGACTTGATGCTGTCTGCTTGATAGGCTTGATGCTGTATGAGCACTGCTGAGCTGTAGCAAAACACTGGTGTCTATTCTCAGCACCTTTCTATCTACCAATAAAAAGCAGAAAACTGTGAGGGTTCCTATTGGGGAAGTTACCTCCATCTGACCCAGACCCAGTACATCTGATAATCTCCCACTACATTAACATATTTTCTGAGGATTAACATGTATTTGTTTGGTATGTGAGCAGCATAACCAGCAATCTCATACAGGCAGATGGATGAGTCCAGGAAGAGTGTGCTTGTTGCCTCCTCCTCGTACACTCTGTCATTGCTCCCAGTGTGATCTGAGCCAGAGCTTCATATCTGTAAGCCCTGCTTTCCCCAGGTTGTACTTCTACAGGGGAATAGGAAAACATTCGCAGGAAAAGGGTCATGCAAAGTTTGAACTGGAAATAATCCCTAGAAATTTATTTTGACTGCTCTGCTAAAATTTGAGCTGCAGATTTTTTTCCCCCACATAAGCATGGAAGCTGGAAAGGGCTGTGTTCATGATCTCTCCCAGGAAAAGACCATTACAGTGAACCTTCCTGATCTACTGGCCAGTCTCTGTTGTCCATTTAGGGTGATTTCTTGCATCACCAGTGGAAGTCTTACATTTAAAGCTGCAGTTTAATCATCATTTTGCAGTGAATAAATACAGTTCCTTGCTCAAGCAGCTGCAGCCCAGGGCTTCCTGCAAACCTCTTTGAGCATAGAGGACAGCCCCTCAGAGTGACACAATAGTGCTATCACAGGTTTTAAAACCTGTTGCAGTCCTTTGATATGAGGAAGGGAGTGTATATGAAATTCTCACTCTCCCTTCAGAGCATAGCCTCACTGAGTACAGTGAGGGTCATCAAAGCCTTTCAGGCCCAATTGCCAACAAACTACATGTGGCTGTCTCACCTCTCTGACGCTCCCTGTTCTATCTTTTCACTGACCACTGGTTCATCACTCCATGCCCACTGACACAACAATATTGCCACCACAGAAATCATTACTAGCCTGCCCAGTTCTCACCTGGTCAGATGCTTGTGAAAGCAGGAGAGTGCCACATTACTATCTCACTCATTAATTCAGTTGGCAATGATAAAGTGTTAAGCACACTAGTCTTGTAATGGAAGAGATGGTACAAAAAATTTCAAGGAGGAGAGTTTTCTTCAAACAGATGAGTAGAAGCCTGCTATTTTGGTAGGTGGAGGACAGTTTATAGTCAGCTTTTTGAAAGAAACAAAGAAAATGGCAAAGATTGACATGTATTCACAAAATGTTTGGCACTAGGGAGCCTATATTTTTCATCAAAAAAGTAATTTCACAAATCTCCATTCTCTAAGAAATCCATTTGCCTGAGCATTTTGAGGCCGCAGAAAAATATTTCTTTATTGTTATTAATTATACTGACAGTCCTGAAAGAAAAAGGTCATTTTATCAAAAGCAGAGGGTTATGAAAAGATATACATTTTTGAAATATTTACATTTTTGACAATGTAAATTGACTAATTCTGTTGAACATTGATCTAATTTGAAATATGAAATCATAACTGCACAAAAATATAATAGGGTTTCGAATTTTAAAATTATTTGAGTGTATTCAAAGGGTTTAATATAAGCAAACTGAAGATGAACCAAATCACAAGTGAGGTAGCTTCAAAGTGTTCTAAAAAAGCCCTAGCAGGAAACAAATACAAAGAACACACTCCAAATGAGATCACCTACCCCAACTCAGGGCACAAAGCTGGCTGTCATTTCTAACTTTGTCTGTTAAGAGTAACAATACACCATCAGATCCTAGAACCACCAAAATTAGCAATGTCTCCCACTAAAGAACCTGTTTCCTGGTTTCTTAGGGTGCATGTGATACCAAAGCCTGACTCTCTAATCCACCTTACCATCTGGCAATATATTGATGATAACAACAAGGAGGCATGAAAAGATGAGACAGGCATTATGCCCTTTTCAAAATATCAATTGGGGCAGAGATGTTAAACACATTCCACTTGTTATCCATTCCTTTTCCTTGGGAAGAATTCTTTGGAGAGCTAGTTCTGTCTTAAATTCCATTTAGTCATTAAAATAGGGTAGAAAAAATAGGATAAAACTAGGAAATATGCTCAAAGACATAAGCAATTTTTAGTCTGTAGATTGGTGCTTTACAAAAAAGGTACAAAAAGGCATGGGGTTTTGGTGTGTGTTATTAATGACTTTTGCAAGTAATTATCAGAAGAAGAGGAAAGCCATCTCCTTAAGCAACCATCCATAAAACAAGAAGAAAAATAAACTATGCAGTGTCAGCACTTCAATATGAATAACATGGTTTGGAGTTTTCATGCCACCAAATTAATATATCCTTGGAATAAGCCATAAATTATAAGTTCTTTAAAAAGTGCTGCATCCAACACTTTTGGGATGCTGTATCACATTATTTTATCTTCATAGATGAAAATAAAGTATCATAGAAGTAGACTTAGGGAATCAGCAGTAGTTTAGATAAAAGTGATCGTGATTTGCTTCTGTTTGTTATATATAATCAGAATTAAGTCCAGACTAGTAATATGTATATTTGATGCATTGCAAGAGCCAATTTTGCAAAGCTGAAAACAATTATGAGCTAAGTCATTTGGGAGAAAGAAATTAGACAGGAAATGTGGATAATAACTGGAAAGTGTTTAAAAACATTTTACCAGAGGTTTAAAAAAAAAAGAAAGCTGGACTAAATGTTGACTTGCATAAAAGTGAAACAGCTATGTAAATCAAAATAATTATGACAAAAAAAGGCATTTATTAGATTGTAAATTAGACAGAAGATAAGAACTGCAGAAAATTAATAGGGATGGAAGCAAGAAGTAGGGTTTTTCATCAGAGTTAAGGATAACAAGAAAGATTTGTGGTTTTGACTACACACAACTCTAGCCATCTTAATAATATATGCAAAAATTGGTATATTCTGTAAATAAATCTGATCTCTCTGTGAAGAAAAAAACAGACAAAATCAGTTCTGCCATAAGAGGACAATGCAATGCTGTTCATTCCAGTAAATCAGGAGAATGTTAAATAGCCATTTAAATCAGCAGACCTGCATGAGTTACAACCAAGAGGTTTAAAAAAGCTGTCTGAAGAAAATTCCACACCATGGATATTGCTTTTTGCTAAGTTTGAGAACACTGGAGATGTTCCAAGAAGGAAAGAAAAAAAAAATCAAAACCAAAACAAACAAACAAAAAACCTCATCTGTTTTAATTTTTTAAGTTATATGTGTAACCTAGGTGATTGAAGCCCTTTCAGCCTGAGCTGAAAGGATAAAATAATGTAAAAGCTAATAGAGGGCTAGAGGTGCGTATGCAATTAACCCTTAGCAAAATTGTTTGGTAGAAAAAAGAAGGTCCTGTAACCCTCCCTGAAAAACTCAGCATATTTACTAGCCTTAGGAGGCAAAAAAACGCAAATGTTGCCAGGCATTTAAAAGACAAGGTGGGCCAGCAAACCAAAGTCCTTCAAAGTCTGCAAAGAACCTGTGAAGAAAAGTAACAAACAGCACCAACATAAGAAAAGTCCGTCTGTCAGAGCCCATACAGATGTAAATAACCTTCCTCACAGAATAAAACACCTTTGAAAAGCAGATCCTTCATTTTTTGCAGCCACTCTTAAGCCCCCCCAGATTTGGCAGATTTTTGTAAACCTGTACCTTGATTTCAAATTTCCTCCTTTCTGAACTGATATTCAAGCAAGGCTTTTCTGGCCCAGAAGCAGAGAAGAAAGTCTTCAATGAATCTGGTACTGTTTACCGAGGGTCATTCAGTACAAAGATGTTTTTTGCATTAGTACAATTCTGAAATGGTGAACTAGCTCTTAACCAGGTAACACAGCGAATAATTGGTACAACTTGCTAACTGGTTAGGGTTAACTGTGTGTAACATCTTAATTGATTTATGACTGTCAAGTTCACAGGTTACTTGGATTGTTCAATTTAGCACCTTTCCCCAGCTTTCAATTGAATGTTTTGAACCAGGTGTTCAATGGATTGATCAATATGAAGTACAATAGGTCTCTGCACCAGTCCATAAACAAAGCTGATTTTTATAGCCTTGGTGTGATTTAAACCTTTAACACTTTAAACCATTCTGCAGCACTCTTGCCATGTAAGCATATGCTTCTCTTCGCTTTCCTTAATTGACATCAGATTGTGATTTAGCAACACGCAGGGCAATGAAAGCTGCTGTGTGCCTGTAGGGCCTGATCCTGCAAATGTGTGTGCCTGACATTGCATGCAGGTAAGTAACTCCTTTGATCCCAGTGAAGCTATTCACATATATAACCCTGTTGAGGTGAATTAGTTGTAAAGCAAGGACTGACATTTGAATATTGAGCTTTGTGGTTAGGGAGAACTTTCCTAGCACTCAGAGGCCACAGGGAAAGGCAAATCTCATTTTCTCAATGTGACTTATGCAACTCACACAATTTCTCCCTCTGTCAGGTTCCCTCCTCCCCGTAAAAACAGACTCATATGTTCACCTTTGCAGCCTGCCCCCCACCTTGTGACTGTACATATCACATGCAGTTTTGTAGGGGCTCATGTTCACCTGCTAGCTGAATTTGATATCTGGTTCAGGGATGAAAAGCCAAAACATTGGGAGAGGAGTGAAATGTAGATGCAGTCCTCAAGGGTCATCAGTCTATAGACCCTTTACCGCACACCAAACTCTGGATCTGCACCATAGCACTTGAGTGAATGCACCAGATAGGCCATCCCCCATTGCATGATTTGGCCCAGATTTCACTCCTACAATTAGCAAGACCTAGGGTTTCAATGGTTTGGAGAATGACGACCTCGAAATAGGTTTTGAGAAGGACCTCATTCTCACTGCTGCTTGGAGTGCAGATGGCAGAGCAAGAAAGGCTCTTCAGTTCTGAAGCCAGGGTCACTCTCATGAGGGAGCTGAAAAGGAAAGTAGTGCTCCCACTTTCTTTCCTGAGCACATGTCACTGACCTGCCATTCTCACACACACACCCATCACATTGTTCCTGAGTAAGTGCTGCTTGCTTGGCTGACCTTAGCTGGAGATTTCTCAAGTACAGAGAGAGTCTGTCTGAGTAAATATCCCTCAGGCATGTGGAAAACGGGTAGGGAGAGCAGATGAAGTCAACACATGGAAGAATTTACTGTCTTACCCCGAAGGTAAGAAGCAGATCCTCCTTAAGCACTTAAACAACTACAAATGTCTTTAACTCAGTGTTGGTATAAAATAATAATGAAAATAACCTGTCCTTTCTTTTAGAAAGTGGGAATAGAGGGAAGTGGAGGAAAGGGATAGGGGAATGAAGAAGGTGAAGGGGGAAGAAGGAGAAGGCGAAGAGAAAAAAAGATAGCTCTCTCAGCTATCACCACAATCTAGCTTTCAGCTCACACTAAAAGGCATAGAAATTGTGAAACAGTTGCAGAAGTCTTAAAGAGCAAGTTAAATGACTACCACAGACCGGGATCTTTTAATATCTGTTGAGCTGAATGTCACAGACTACACATATTTTTGCATTTAACGCAGCTTTAAATAGTATACATAAATGCATGTCATTGAGCAGTGACAGGAGAATCAGGCAAGTACTTTTACTTTAAAAATATCTTCCTTCTGTGTTGCTATTTCACCTTGAAAAAGTGCCATATTCAGCATCCCAGACCCCGGACCCTGTGCACCTTTCTTTGACATCGATCCCTATAGATCAGCCTCTTTGAGCCTAGCAAAAGTGTTTGAGAAGAGGTCAAGTTTGGCTTCAGAGGCTGTATTTTGAATAAGCTTTCTTATGTTCTTACTCCATCAAAACCTGTGAAAAGGAAACGAATCATGTTTGGATTTCTGCAAGAAGCTGGGGATTATGCAAACTGTTTCCTGATACATTATAGGAGAAATGTTTATTTTCGTAAATAATGTATTTATCTAAAACTGTAGCCAAATAAAAAGCTCCCCTTCCTTAGCAGTTAGATACAGAACATGCTCTAATTTAACAAGCTACAAATGAAAAAGTAACTTCTTTTATGAAGCTACCCTCATAAAATAGATCTTATTACAAGAAGAATTTGCTGTAAAATAGAAATGCCACTAAGAGCAGAATTGTGTATGTCTGGAATGCAATTTTACCTTAGATGTTATTCAGTAAATGAAAAGAATCATTAAATATATTACAAGTTATTACTAGAACAATCCATCCAAGTATTTTTTATTGCCATCTTCTTTTACAAACTCATTGAAAATTTTGAGGGAAAGAGGCCAGAAAAATCAAGAAACAGCTAGTTTCATAAGGAATGAACGTATTTTTGCTGATGATTTCAAGGCTGCCACCAATGGCCTGGGTGAGGTCCAGCGTTGCCCCTCAGGCACTGAAGAACTGGACAGCTGAGTCACAATGAATCTCCATGAGAGTGATGTTCACTTTATCAGAAAAGGAGAGAGAGTCTGATGATGGTTTAGCCATTTTGTCATTGCCGTTGTCCCAATCTTAACTTACTCGGAGCAAGTGAGGATGGTCCTTCTAGAACAACATTTGCACTCATGCAGTGTTTGTATAGTGTTCAACACACTCAGGAAAAGGTTGTTAAATTGTCATTAAGAGAACTAACAGATGGGAAAAATTGATACCACAGTGTTTTAATTTTAAATTAACTTTTAAAATAAAAATTGCTGTAATAAAATATAAGAAGTTATTTTGGTGCTTTTTGGTTTTTTGTTTTTTTTTTTTTTTAATTTTGGTGTACAAACAGTTGCACATGAAAATTATTTATAACCAATTTACACCATTTGACAATCCCATTCTTGATCACAATTAGAATAATTATATTTACTAATTTAAAAATTCATAAAATTAAAAACAACTTCAGAACCTCAATTTCTAATGGTGGTTTATGGAATTCATTAAGTAGATTTTTTATTTTTCAGCCATAACCCTAAAACAACCCCAAACTATTAAACAAATTTTAGGCTAATCTGTGTCCAGACAACAATTGTGGAGTTCTGCAAAAAATGGTCCTTTTGAAACTCTTCCCTATTAGGGCACCTCTGATTAAAAATATCTGCCCTGCAGTATCTCAAATCTATTAATATCTGTTATAAATTTCCCCTTTCTGCACTGGAATGAAAGACACAGAACTGCACTTCAAGAAACTGAATTCCATAGCCAGGTAGTTTAATTTGCCAATCTGTTTCATCCATAAAACATAGTCTACACACATGGATAACATTACAGGGAATTCAAAGGTGAATGAAAAAGAGCAGCTGAGTGAGTAAGGAACAGAGGGTGCAGCCGTATCCTGCAAAGTTTCTTCTAAACAAGTACCAAAAATCTTAAAATTAAACCACCTCTGTACAAAATGGTCTCAATCAGATAAAAAATGACCCATATTCAACCTTAAGCAAGGCCAGAGCTCTTGAAACTGAGTGTTACAGAAAGGTCTCAGCTACAGAAAAAAAAACAGTGGCTTACTAAACAAAATGAAACTTTAGCATATAGACATAGACAAAACAGACTGGGATGAAAACCTGACAGAAAATTCATGGCAGCTTTAGACAGAAAACACACAAATACATGAAGAGCCTATTTTAATTACTCACCAGAAGGTTGAAAGAACAAAGTAATTCACTCTACAATGGCATTTTCTGGGAAAAAAAAATTCCCAATTCAAAGAACAGCTAAAGAAAAAATTTCAAGACAACTTCAGTTAGAAAAATCATGGTTACTACTTTATAAAAAGCATTTAAATGATGTATTCAGAAGGTATGCCTAGGAAGACTGCATCTGCCAGTTAACTATTCCAGGTCATCTGTAGAACACTGGTCAAACACAAGAACCACAAACTTGATGAAGCCTGGTCAGCCTTTTATTAAGAGAAGGAGCTTTTTGAGAGCTGTAGAGCAAATTAATTGATTTGGTTTCAGGTAAGACTATCTCAACCCTTGTTTCCCACATTGCCTCCTGCAATGGAAATGTTACCCTGTCATGTACACAGGGCAGAGAGCTTCAGGATGGTAATTAATATCAAGCCAACATTTCTCTTAGTGGCCAGTTTTCTAAATGTGGGCAGGCAATCATATACACATGCACTAATCAAGCTTCCCTCTTTCCACAGGAGGCTGCTTAAAGAGATATATGGTAGTAGGATTTGCGTTATGTTGCTGGGGGAATAGGGAACAGATGGAGAAAATTTAATTCCCAGGGCCTATGGCTGCTAGGGGATTCCCTTGTGCCACTTAAGTCTTTGAAGTGAAAAGAAAGAAAGTTTCTCAAACCACGAAAAGAAAATTTTACTCCCTAGTAGCTTGTCTGTTTATTTTAAAAAACTTTTTCAGCAGAGAAAACACTTCTCTGCAGCAGATATAACAGCTGCCCCAGATCTGTGGAGCAATCCCATGGTGTACACTGTGGTTGTCCTGCCAATTTCCTTTTTAACTAAACCACAAAATGAGGGAATGCCAACCACAAGAGAGTGTATTATTCTGGTGTTCAGTGTTTATGTGTGGAGAATATTAACTGACCCCTTTTTTGATTGATTGCACCTTTTTATGCCATTAGGCAAAGGGTTAGGTTATAGTTTCCTACTGAGTGGGACAGGCAAGTGGCACAAGGAGCTTATAAATCACCCAGCTCACATGGGCTTCAGCAGCCATGTAAATGTACAGATGTGGAGAAAGTAAAAGTTAATTGTGTTGTTAGCCACATGAACAGAAACACATAGAGAAGTGTTACTTTGAAGAAAACAAATTAATTTTAATCATGGTAAATACAGTTATTATTGATGACAGTTGGCTGCTGGATTGAAGAGTCTCAGGGTGCTCAGTCGGAATTCAGGAAAACCAACAGGTGTCAGCCTAGTGTCAACAGGACACCAGCCAGGTGTCACCAGCTCAAAGGTGTCAGACAAGTGTGGCTGTCACCAGGAGATGGGCTGATGTCTAAGGACATAGCAGTCCACTCTGAGAAGCCTCCTGCCAGGGAGGCTGCTTGTTTATTACACTGTGAGCAACCAAAAATACAAGTATTGAGGATGCTGCCAGGAGAGGAGTGAAAACAAGTCAACAGGAACCAAAATCTTGTTGTCCTTTTTAAAGCAATGGGAACTTCTTCCCTTCTCTCCTCTGGCCTCTAATTTCCACTCAGTCTCTAAGAAAATAAATTAAGATAATATTTAAACCGTGGTTTAAACCATGGCAGAAGAAAAAGTGACCAAAATACTGCTGGGAACCTTTTGTTTAACAGAGCAGTTAGCTGTTCTTTTGTTGATTCAGCTTAAAAGAGTATTTATTTTAGGAAAACATCAAAGGAGCATCTTTCCAATCCTGACCATAGCCTCTAGGTACTTGCAGTGATTACTGCAATAGCATCTCTTTTTTGATCTGGCTGAGCCAATGGCTATAAACTCACTCCTTGGAATAAGGATTCTAGCTTCTTTGGTCTTTCCTCTTCCAGCTCATACCATCAGAGTGGAAAGCAGCTGAATCCCTGAAATTAAATTCCTTACAAAGACGCATTTATTTGCAGGTTTCAGATCCCAGTGTGGAGCTGGAAGGGGATGAAGGGGAATTTAATTGTGTTATAAAAATCCTTGCCAGAAGAGGAGTGTGGAAAATTACATAGCATTAAGATATAATCTCTCCTCCATCTTTTGACCAACATCTTCTCACTTCACCTGCTCCAGTCCCTCAGAAAGTGGTCAGCCCAGCTAAAGGAGGGTGTTTGCAGACTGCATCAATCCAAGGATGTGGACTTGAGTTACAACCCCCTTCTGGGAAACTGCCTTGAGATGCTCCCTGAATATGTTTCAAAATTTCATACTACGCATACTAGGCCTCCTCACTGAAGTTCCTAATTTAGTGGCTTCAACTGTTGTTTTCCACCAAAACTAGTGCAAACCCCAACTTGTGGCATAGTATCCTCCAGCTGCAGACAGGGAGAGTGCTGACACACATCCTGTGAGGTCCTGCACACTCCCCCTTCACCCACCCTTGTGTCCTAAAACCACAGAGGGAGAGCCAAATGCCTGGCACTGAGGGCATGCAGCCCCATCCCACTCTGCATGAAGCAGCAAAGGTCAGGGAGAGGGAGATGATCCTCTTGGGGAGAATCTAGGCAAATATTTCATGCAAGGAAGCATGCAGCATTTAACCTTATGGCTGTCCCTATGCAGAGATAATATTTATCAAATTGCCCCTTCTCTGCCAGAGCCTAGCACAGAGGCATCCCTCGCCTACAGGGATGATCTGGGCTCAGGAGAGAGGGACCATCCATGAGAGGTGGTGAGAGGTGAAAGCTGCTTTGTTCCTTCTCTTATATGCTGACCAACGCACAACACAATTAACTTGCACCAGAAAAAGGCACGTGAAAAAGGAGAAGTGCAAATTACCTTTCCATTTCACAAACAAGGAGGGAGAGGCAAGACAAACTATTCCACTCTCAGGTCCAATTCCATTCATGTATACTTCCTGGGGCAATGCAGTTATGTGCCTACCTAATAGCTCAGTCTACCTCCAGGTAAGCAGTCATTTGTTTTCTTGGAAATTCTCTAGCAGTAAGATACAAAAAGTGGGTAAATTTATTCAGTCCTTAATGTTGAAGTAAATATAGAGGGATGTATAGATAATGCACATATAGATACAGATACGGGGTACACATATACATAGAGCTTAATAAAAACAGGTAAGTCTGGTACTGCTTTCTGTTCGGTTGGAATGGAAAGAAAGAGTGGAATATACGAATTTGAAAAGCTCAGGAATAATTGCCGTGAATAAATGTTAATGCATAAGGATGAACTTTTATTTTTACTTTATACATATTAATAGGCTGCTTCTTTGTGAAAGAGTGACATCAGACATTGATAAATTTGACAGAAGTGAAAGGAAAAAATGGTTGCACTATTAGGAACATTCCTGAGGTGGTGTTGAGCAGTGTCTTTGATACATCAGCCTTCAGTCTCTGAGCACATTCGTATTAAGTTGTGTGTACATCCAGAATTCAAATGAGCTGCTCCTTTAGATGCTGACTTTTAGCAGCAGTCCCACCAGACAGGCTGGAATCAAACCTACCGTTTCAGAATGTGGTATAGTATAATTTTCTCAGTACAGTTTGTGCCTGCTGACTCTCTCAGAAGATTAGAGAAAGAGGCAGCATATAGCAGGTCGTTAAGGATCCACACAAGGCTGAAGAGTGAAAAAAAGTCTTCAATGAACACACTGCTCCAAGTGCACTCTCCTCTGCCAAGAGATCTGTGCGAGGCTTGTTTTTATCCATGTTTATAATATTGCTGAAAACAGAAAGATGACAAATTCCTTGGAATGCATTCATTTAAAGGCAAATGAGGGCTAACCACTGATGTCTGAATGCCTCAAAAATGTCTGAACACTGGTTTATTGCCCAACATGGATGCTCTCTATAACCCTTCAAGAAATCTCTGAGAAAACAGTGCTACACACCTGCAAGATATGTATTTGTCTGGAAACATCATGCCAGTACAATAAGTGTCTGAGAATCTTACAGTAAAGCCAGCATACACAGGTGCATCACATGGCTTAGGATTCACAGTGAGCCTAGGAATAAATAAAAAGCTGAAGCCGTGCATCTTTTTCTCATTAGCCCATTGCTTTTAAAAAATAGCCATCAGGAGGCTAGAATTTTAAGATGTGATTTAATACTGCTGATACACATTTCTGAGCAGCTTCAAACCAAAAAGGAGGAAAAAAAAA
>VWZN01021146.1:131458-151202 GCA_013396955.1 Regulus satrapa | reverse complement strand
AAAAAAAAAAAAAAAAAAAAACAAGAAAGGAAAAGGTTTGGGAAGTGGAAAAGGAGGCAGCCATGAAAAATGAATGCATACAGAGAAGAAACAGAGATGAGTGAATGTATGTTAGATTACACACATTAGTCCCCTAGGAAATTTTGTTTTCAAATCTGCTTTCATAGAAGTTTGGGCTATTCAGTGAGATTTCTGTTATAATGTCTGCTTCCAAAAGACAACCAGAAAACCAAAATTCTTTTTTAAAAAGTGAAGTATTGAATAACCATTTTCTCCTGCTTTACCTCATTATCATGCGAGTACTCCCTTTGGAGACAGATACAGAAATAAGAAATAAATATTCACATTTCTGTTCATCACATAAGAAAACATGATTGGATTTTTATCCATTTTTATCTGTTTTCATACAACAGTTAAACATATTGGGTTTTTTCTCTTTTAAAAACATCAAAGTCTCCTTTTGGTAAGCAAATGTAGGACATAATCTATATTTTTGCTTTTTTTTTTTTTTTTTCAGATGTCAACCATAAGACTGCTGGCTAATTAATTAGCATATATAGACAAGATTATGAGTAAAAAACTAATAACAAATATTAGCTCTTCTATTAAAAAACAAAAAACAAAAAAACCCAGAAAAACAAACCCACAAGCATTTGAATCTATTCAAGACAAACAGTTTTTATCAGACTTACTGTATATTTGAATCTCTCAGTGCCTAGTATCACAGCATGCCTAGTAGTTAAAGATAATTAAAGTAATAATACACCTGTTAACTGTGGAGATAACATCAAACTGCTTAGAATTACTAACACAAACTGGCTGAAGGGTTGAGGAAGCAGTTAGCATGTTCCTGCTGGCTAAGAGAACCCTCGCACCCTCATCCTGTTATCAGTGAAATAAGGCAAGAATCTTTCTGTTTCAAAGTAGAGGCCACAGCCTAACAGACTAACCATCCTATTGATAATTTTCTTCTTCATAACCAGGTGGACTAATTTCCCTCTTTTTCACTAGCCACAAACCAGTGGGTTTTATTAATGTCTTTCTTATAACTACTCCGCTTACTTGTCTTCTAAATGGCTGCTAAGTGTTTAACACATTTCTACCATCTCTTAAAGAAGCTAAATATCTACAAGCTTCTTCAAGATGGGACCTAAGTTTTCCCTCATCCCACATTTTCAGCGTCATCAACATCAGCATTTTATCCAAGCATCACTGTCTATAGAGCAGATCGCTTCTGTATGACAAAAATGTTCAAATGTTGTGCTGCTATTCAGCAAAAAATATATTAAAAAACCATAGATAAGCAGAAAGACTTTATTTAAAATTTCCTGTTTCTAGAAAGCAATAGGCTTACTGTAAGGAGACAGGTGTTTTATTTAACTGGCAATGACGACTCTTACTCTGAGCTGGCAATAACCTGCAACAACAAATACATCCAAGTGTTTTATTCATCTGTGGATACTCATTTTCCTCCTCCTGCAGATACATTCTTTCTATGTGTCCAGTGGCTAGAAGCCAAGAAACTCATTTTATGCTTGATAATTCACTGCTAATCAGCGCTAATCTGTTTGGGAAAACATGCATGGCTCTAGCACAAAGAGAATCTGATCAGTTTGGCTGCTTTGTTGGTGACAGTTCACCACCAAGAGCAGCTGTCTGACCTCTTCCACAGGACCCACGTGGAGTTTCACTCACTGGTGCAAGCTGCTCCACACCAAGAAGTTTGCCTTTTTGAGACCTGGACATTTAAAATTAAAGTAAGAATGAATTCTGATGCAATGTGCACCAATTTCACTATTCACATCTCTGAGAGCTGTAGTCACTACTAATACAAGCAAAGCTTGTGGGAGCCTGGCTTGGTCCTACTGAAACCTACTCAAACAAACAAACAAACAAACAAAATTGAGATAGCTTTGTAAGGAAAGTACACATCATGCCAAGTTTACTTTGAATTTATGGTATTTGAATATCTAAGGGGCAGATATCTATCAGCACAACATTTTATATGGGCAACAGTTAGGACCAAAATCCTTATCACAGAATCACAGAATATGCTGATTTGGAAGGAACACACAAGGATCATCAAGTCCTCCTCAGGGCCCTGCAGAGCACCATCCCCATGAGTCACACCATGTGCCAAAGAGCATCATTCAAACACTTCTCGAATTCTGTCAGGCTTGGTGTTGTGATTCCGATGAGCCTATTCTGACGTCCAACCACTCTGTGGGTGAAGGACCTTTTTCTAACATCCAATTTAAAACTTCCCTGCCACAATTTCTGGCCATTCCTTTTGGTCCTGTCACTGGTGATCACAGAGAACAGGTCAGTACCTACCCCTTTCCACCTGAGGAAGTTATAACTGCAATGAAATCTCCCCTCAGTCTCCTCCAGGCTGAACAAACCAAGTGGCCTCAGCAACTCCTCATCAGGCTTCCCCTCCAACCTTTCACCATCCTCAGGGCCTTCCTTGGGATGCTCCCCAATAGCATAATGCCTTTTATATGTTGTGGCACCCAAAACTGCTCCCAGTACTCAAGGTGAGGCTGCCCCAGAGCAGAGCAGAATGGGACAATCACCTCTCTTGCCCATCTGGTGATGCTGGGCATGATGCCCCCCAGGACAGGGTTGAACCCCTGGATGCCAGGGCACTGCTGACTCATGTTCAACTTGCTAGGATCCCCAGGTCCCTTTCAATCTACTGCATTCCCCAGTCTGTATGTACATCCAGGGGCAGTCCACAAACAGAACCCCGAAAATTGCAGCTTCCCCATAAAAACAACTGTAGACTGGGAAACAAATGGAAACAAATACCCTAAACTTAATGAAATCTATCAACTCTTGGCTTTGAAACCCTGAGAAGACACTCAGACAACAAATATTGATTTTACTTCATGCAAAATAATGCTGATGTTGTTGCTGCAAAATTCCGTTCCTGATATTTTCCTGTAGGCGCTGAGCCATATGTTTCTGCGTAGTACCGCAAAGGCGCAATTAAGCTCCTCTGTAGGACAGTGCTCTGCCAATGCCAGAGCTCTCCCAGGCTGGAGCACTGCAGAGAGGGGAGCCAAGGCACACACAGGCTGCGGGCACTCCCGCGTCTCGCCCTCAATCCAAGGGCTCAATTTTGAGTCTAGGCTGCTGAGGCATGGCTCAGCTCAGCTTGACAGATCCGTCGGCTGGTTATTCAAATGTGATGCTGTCCCAGTCTCATCTGGAGCGCCTGCATGACAGCATTTCCCACTCACCCGTTTTTTGGTTTGTTTTTTTTTTTTTAATTCATTAAAATAAGACAGCACGAGCCTCTAAGAAATCTGTCTGTAAAATAAAGGTCTGCATTAAAGCCAGGTATGAAAAACTGTCTTCCTGACAAGCAATTTCTATTTGGAGGTGCATCTATCACTCAGGGAATCAGTAACGTGCCAGCAACAGAGAAACAATCCCATACAAACAGCAGCATTAGGGGAATCTTAAGGCTGAAATTTAAGCAGTAAAAAGACAGAGTGCACCTCAGGAAAAGCTAGATTAGCTACCTTATCACTGCCTGCAAGCATACATACAATATTACAGCCCTTAATTAAACAGACATGTTTTCTCTCTGACAGAATGAATCAGATGGTCTTCTAGATTTTCTGTGTTTAGCATATATTAACAATTTGTCTCTTTACTGTGTGTCCATCATTTATTTAGCATAAAAGCCCTCTAGTCCAATGTTTGCTTGGTCATCTTTATAACATATACTGCTATCTCAAAAGTACTTATTTTAATAATTTCATCAGTACAGATGCACAATGAGTTCCACAAGACATTTTTCTCTTTAGAGACAGATGTAATTCTTAGCACTAATTCATTACTTATTACCTTGCAAGCTGTTTTTCAGACAAATAAACTCACAGTTCCATTTACAAGTATCTTTTAATGATGTTTCTGGTTTAGATTGCTTTATCACTGGAGTCTAATCCAAATTTCACTGAACTTTTCCATTAATTCCAGTGAAAGGCTCTGTTCTTCATTTTCCAAGCAACTCAAAGCACATCTCAGGAAAATCTGTATACTATTTATTCAAAAAGACATTATAAAATAGAAATCAAAATATTTTTTTAACATTAAACTGCTTCTCTAATGAGCAAAACATCTTGCAGAGGTTTTTCACTAGTTAGCTGAGAGCACATCCTAGAACACAATAAGTGAAAGAAACCTGCATGTTGAATGATAAATAGGAGCAGGGTGTTTTCAGAATTACTTCAGAGGGCAGCACAGATGAGTTTCATATGCAGCCTTGCAAAATCATCATATTGGGCAAATTTTAAAATTTATTCAAAATGGTAGTAACTGAGAACAGATAGCATTACTGAGGGTGTTGGAAGAATAAGGTGATGTCTGGATTTCTGGGCTATGAACCACCTATTCCATGTTCCTAAACACAACAATGAATCTGGGAAGATTTCCTGCTGGGGGACACAGTTTGCAAAGAGGCATAAAACTGAAAAGTAGAGTCTCTGTAGAGTGACCCCTCCTTTATTGTACTCTACTGAGATTCCCAACTGGATTACTGCATCCAGCTCTGGGGCATCCAAAGTAAGAAGGATACCAACCTGTTAGACAGGTCCAGAGGAGGGCTACTAAGGTGATCAGAGGGCTGTAATACCCCTTCTCTGAAATCAGATGAAGGAGTTGGGATTCTTTGGCCTGGAAAAGAGAAGGCTCCAAGAAGACCTTCTAGTCCATAAAGGGGACTATAAGAAAGCAGCAGAGGGACTAATCACAAAAACATGGGGTGATAGGACAAGAGGAAAATTACTTTACACTGAAAGAGGGTAGGTTTAGATTAGATATTAGGAAGAAATTCTTTACTGTGAGGGTGGTTTCCCTCACAGGGGAACTGATTTCCCAGAGGAGTTATGGATGCCTCATTCCTGGAAGTGTTCAAGGTCCAATTGGATGGGGCTTTGAGCAACCCGATCTAGTGGAAGGTGTCCCTACTCATGGCAAGGGAGTTGGAAATAAATTATATTTAAGGTTCCTTACAACTTGAAGCATTCTGTGACTCCCCTGGAATTCTCTGTATTCAGTATAGTTCTGGTTATTTGAACCCTGGACTTCACGCAGTAAAGGATTTTGAGGACCTTCTGAAAATCCTACCTTATTTTATAAAGTCCTTGATTTTACATTTTATAATCACAAGCCGCTCCAATCATGCCCGCTCATTAAATTGATTGGTACAAACTATGAGCACATGTTTGTGCTGGGATTTCACTCTGATAAACATGGCAATCAGAAAATGCCAAAGGGGAGTAATCCATTTAGGCATGAAGCAATAACATCAATATACCCCAGTTCCGTGACCCTCCTTAATGATTATGAGATTTCACTACTTATATCATGATTTACTCTTGAAAATAATTCTAAAAATTGTAAAGGACATTGAGAATTTTGGTGTAGAAAATTCACCCATATTTTACATCATTATTTCTTCCTCTCACTTTTCTCCAAATTTAAAATTTCTGGTGGCTTTTGCTGTTAAGTACATTCTATGGTTTCAATGATTTAGAAAAAGTGAATGGGAGTTTTTAAAAATTAAGTATTTAAACATTAATTTAATAACTATGTTTTATTTAGTTAGGAATACTGAGTACTAGTCCCTCATACTTCATACAAAGAGAAAGGAAGAGTTATCCTAAGGGCACCTCATGATGGAGGACAGCTATGCTTATCAAAACAACAAAAAAAGCAAAATACTAATTAGCTATAATTTATAATTTTTTCTATAGGGTGGGACTGGTGATTGAACCCCTGGATAATAGAAACTGAAAGGACTTGTTACAAAACTCGTTTTCTTTCCTTATCACTGCAAACTTCTTCCCTATAGTTTCTTCTGTAATGATTTATTCAGCAGTTATTAAAACATAAAAAAAGGACTTGTCATTCTTTCCTGAACTTTCACAAAAGGATGAAGAGATTTAAGCAAGAGAAAAAAAAATGAGATCCTGTATGCCTGCCTTATCAATATCAGAAACTCATCCTAATAAGGATTACTCCTACAATGACACCACAGCTCTTCCTGTTTCTATAAAACTATTCACAAGTTGCATATATTTCCATATTTGATCTGCATTAATATTAAAATCCTCCTGAAGTTTCTGGAAAGATTTACATGTTTTATCATCAGATAAATCCTTTATTATCTTGTTCCAAAAGTTCATTCTTCTTTAAAATGCAATAAATATTTAATTTGAACAAACAAAGCAAAAGCAATTAAGGAAAAGAGGTGCCCTAAGAAAAAATGAAATCTGGAGATTGAATTCACAACTGCATTTGCTATCTGCATAAGAATTTCTAGAGTCAATATCAAATAGAAAGAGAAGCAGCAAACAGCAAATCTCATATGTAGCAGTCAGAAGGGATACCAGGGTATTATACTTGAGCATTACTTTACCTATGCGCTGCTATATTGGATGGATGAGTAGCAGAAGGGACAGGATATTGCTGTGGTTGCTGGAGAGGGAACACAAGAGGCAGGTGGCATGACAGGGCTGAATAGACAGCAAATCCTCCAGTAATGCTGGCAATAGGAAATGGTAAGCAAAACTCAGTATCTTTTTGATTTTGCTTCCCAGGAGCTAGAAGGTGTTGAAAGGTTTTATTTATTTATGGTCAATTCTTTGGAGTTGTGAATCCCAGAAGAAATTGCTCAGCAGATCAGAGACTCCTCAAGAACATCACACCTTGTGTTGCTTCAGCACTTCACATCCACCTCCCAAGAAGTGTGCAGAGGGTTGCATGGAAGGAGACATTAACAAGAGAACAGGGGGAAGATAGGAGAAACAACAATTCATAGGAAAAAAAAAAAAAAACACCAAAAAAAACCCCAACAATTTCTACAAGAAAAGAGCCAAATAGATTGAAAGGGAGATAATTTTAAAAGTACTAGGACTTGTGTCTGAGGCAAGTTCCATTGTCTTTAAACATGGCCTAGATCTTAACTACTATTTCACTCAGAACATGCACAGCAAATGCTGCTGGTCTCACTCCTGATCCTCCTAAGCAGTTCACTCCTACAGGAAAAAAAAAAATCATCTCTATCTTATTTGGCTATCTCTCTTTTCATCCCTGCTGTGGCTTGGGATCCCCATCTCTGTGCCATCTGTCAGTGAGACAGGCCTGGGAAATGCAGAACCACTGGTATTTACAATGCTTGAAACTCCTGGATAAGTCATTAGAGAGCATGCTATAGGAAACTTCACAATGACAAGGAAATAAAATAAATTTTATAATAAGTCTTTTCAAATGTTTGTTTCCATAGGGTCAATCCTCAGTCATTCCGATAGAAAACTCTACCCAAGGGGGATGGAAAGAGAAAAATTGTCTGAGGTTTCTCTCTGAGAACATTTCACTTCTTCCTCGTAAGTGTGGGAATTTTCCCCCCATGCTCTATGGAGCAATGGTGAGGGGATTAGTCTACAACGCCATTAAATTTTCCCAGAGCCACAGGGGCTGTGCAATCTCTAGCTTTTTTCTAAATGATAGCTTGCTCAAAAGGCAACTTGAAATATAAGACAGGTGTTACCACTTTAGCTATAGACCCACACAGAGAGCCCAGAGATAGAGGAGTGAGGTGGTGCCTTGGGTCCACAAATACTCTTACTTCATAAACCATACAAAAATAAAAACAAACAAACAAACAAAAAAGAGGTGGGAGTGGGTTCTCAAGTGAAAATGATATGAAAAAAATTGGTTTTCTATTGGCATTGTTACTTTAGAGGGCAGTTGAAAGTTTCCTATTCTCCAGCGTTCATACTAGAACTAAAAGATTGGTGCATCATGCAGGACAACACTGAGCTTTAATACAGATCTTTTTCTCATATAAAAAGCCACCAAGTAACAGCATTTCTAGGATTGCTATCTACAGAACACATAATCTTTAACCTGTGTTAAGTCTTCCTTGCTCAGAGTTTGTGTCATATTATATCCTTCCCCTGCCACTTCCATTTCAGAGTAAGCTCTCTTGCCTCCTCCCACTCCACTAAAATGCTGATGTGTCACTGCAGCTAAAAGTTAAGGGGTAATCATTGATTTGTCATATTTATGGAAACATCATACAGAAGGCCCACCAAGCTGACAACCTGAAAACTGCTTTTCTGATCTGGTGCTCGCATTTTCTCCTTGTTTTCCACTTCCCAAAAGTCAAAGTAAATGCATGTGTCCATCTGTCATTCCCTGTGTGTGACACTAGTTTTCAGGATTTTTTTTCTATGTGCAAGTAGTTTTGACTGAGGTCACTGGGTTTTGTTTTGAAGACCCCAGAATTAATGTTTCCTTTCATACCTGCAAAGAAGGCCAAGTTCCGTATCAGTATCATTCATCAAACCCATGATTTCATGAAGGTAAAATGGTGGGCATGAATTTTACTGCTACAGTGGTTCCCTTGAGCCTCTGTTACAGAAAAAAGAGGGCATCAAACCATGTATGAATAATTGCTGTGGTCTTTGAGGTCCCTCTGTTCTATTCATATAAATGGAGCATCAGCAAAAATTATTAGCAGGTCAGGTAACTCTAAGGGTGAGATCCTCAGCAGATGTGAATCACTATCATTCTAATATTTTTTTTTAATTTAAAAAAAAAAAAAGCTCATCATTAATACCACTTCAAGATATGGCTTTAGGAAGCATTTATCTTACTGTGCTCATCTGAATTTATGAGGAACCTGCACTTAAAAATTAAATTGTATCTGAAAGTCAGGAAAAAGAATCAGCTTTACATGAACAATTAAATGTAACAAAACTGTACCAAACAAAAGTCAGGGCTCTTGAATTGCTAGGTAATTTATCTTAAAGAACATTCAAAAAGGTGTTTCATTGGCATAAGAGATTGTCTGGAGATAACATCAAAGCTAACACAATACCACTGCTGTTACCATTGAAAAAATCCAACTTTATCTGCAGTTAAAAAGATAAACTTGGCACATAAGAAAGGTAAACCAAAATCTAAAATTAAATAGTTTGCAGTGTCCAGTTAAATTAAGTGAGTAGTGGAACAATCGAAGAAAATACAGCATTCATTTCTTGGCTATTGAATAGATGGCTATCGGTGCTTGTTATGATTATAAAATTACCCTTCAGATGTATATCCCCAGTTTTCAACTCTTTGAAGAGTTATAACTCTGGTACTTCTCTATAGCACAAAAATACAGCACAGCTTCTTGCAATTTCCTGAGACACTGCACCTGTAATATATTCATGCTAATTGCTCCAAACTCATGCATACAGATGACAAAAGAAGCTGAACGGCAATTCAGCTTTTTCATGCAAAGGAAACATAATTGTTTTATAATATGCTGTAAGTTTTGAACCTGCAGGTTAAGTATTCATTTAATTATTTAGGGAGAGGTTGCACTTCTCTCCATGTAAAAGAGGCAGATTGCCTTGGTACCATGCCAGGAGAAGGGTGAAGAGGAGCTTGGATTTTGAGTTTTCCTTCCTGTCTCTCTCCTTCCTGCATCTCTCCTTTTCCCCTTATTACGGATGCAGTATTGCTTCTACTGCCTCTGCTTGTCCACTTGCCACTGATATTTTCAGAAACAGGTTATTCGAGCCAAATATGTTGATGAGCAAATAGAGGAACAAGAGAAGAAATGAGTTTCCTGCTCAGGCAACTGGCTTCAATATAGGTATTACAAATCTCCTAAATAAGATTGTTTGCTAGTTAAGGGATTTTATTTCAGACACCATCAGCAGAGTGGCAGGAAAAATAATGGGTTTGAGACAAAGTCAAAAGTATTTTGAGTTTCTGGTAAGAGAACTATTTACCCCTGAAACAGCAGACCTGGTAAGATGCATCAGTAGCTACCAAATATCTCCATTGGCTCAAAACCCTGCATTTTTCAAAATGGAAGAAGCAATTGAAAGGTTTACATATGGATTTGTGTGCATGTATGATCCAGTAGCTGTAATATTTTTTTCTGCACCACACAGAAAACAAAGGTCTAAAGGTACTTACTACATTTTTAAAAATCATTAAATGTTATGAACATGGCTTAAATTTTCAAAATACTTTAAGTAATTCAAGGGTCCATTTTCCATTTGTACTCCCTAGGTAGTAAAGAGACTTGACAGAATTAAGCAATGCAACATCTTCCTCACAGTCCTGATCCTACCTCTTACAAAACTCATACATTTTTTCCATGGACAGGCACATAACTATGGAGAAAACAAAAACATGCTGAGCAGGGTATGGATCAAACTAGTAGGAAACAAACTTCAGGTAAAAGGAATGATGCTCATACACTTTCAGAGAAACAAAGTCTCTGTTTAGAGCCATTAACCTCCTAAATAATCTCAGCCGCTTGTATGACACAAACTGCAAGATCTATATTTTTAAAGAGGTTATGGCAGCCCGGAAGAAGTGGAGCTTTGGAGTTAGGTCACCCTGTGAGGGTGTGGAGAACAGGATCTAACTACTCCTTCTGCCCAAACCACAGGCTGAGCTTGAGTTCAAACGAGCACTCCAAGACAGAATCACAACCGTCAGCTCCTTCTGGGGTGGGAAAATTCTCTCAGACACCAATGCAAGAGATTTTCCTCCTCATATAAATAATTTGATATGTAAAGTACTGAGGTAAGACTGTCTTTAACCCCAGCAACTAGGAAATGTATCTAAGATGGGTGTTCAACTCCACATCTGATAGGTATCACTGTTCCAGAACAGGGATCAGAACCTGGTCCTTCTACCCTTCTCTCACAGCTACATTTACTTTGAGCATGTTGAAACCATGCTGGTAACATCAGATTCATAACAAAGACAGTCCCATTTTCAAGGCTTCAAGGTTTTAGCCACAGCAGTCCTTGAAGTAGATCTCAATATTTGGGTGAGTTTGGACAGCAAAATCTTGAGCATATGCAAAACTTAACATGCTAAACTAATAGTCAGGGGGTAAGTGACAGCTGAGGAGTAATTATTCCAATGGTACATGAATGCTGGGACAAGGTGATACCTACATTCTGCAGCAGATTATGGTGACAGAAAAGCTCTGAGCTGACTTTCACAGTATATTCACAGAGTTCAACACAGCACCATGCAGAGACAGTCACACAGGTCTCAAAGGCAGCCTAGCCTTTTTGGTATGGCAGAACATGCATTATTAAATTCAATCCCTGTTTCTCAGCAGAGCTAATTAGTTCAGGTGCAGCTCAACGCTGCTATAATTATACTCCATCTGCTTCTAGAGCTAGCTAGTTTGGGTGCTGAGAGCTTGGAAATTTCTCTGCAGTACCCCCTCGTGGGAGGGGGCATGATACTATTATGTCCTTAGGCGTGAAAAGAGATGGATTGACGCTTTGGTCCCTTTGATGATGCGAGCCTTAGCAGCCTAAATCCTGCCGAGTTAAATCCTCTCAAGGGACAGATTTTTTAAGATGTTTAAATAGCTAAAGCCCCAGGTATGGCCCCAGTGAGATTTTTGAAAAACGCCTCATAAGCACTAAGTGTTTGTTGGTGGTAAATGGCTCTGTATAGCAGCACAGCAGCAAGAGCCCCGTGTTAGACACCCGACCGAGGCAGTCTGTCGCAGGCAGCAGCCCACAGTGCCCCAGCTCTTACCAAAACTTTGTTGTGCTCAGGTTGGCTCTGCTGCCTTGCAATCCAGCATGTAAGTGCTAAGACTCATTTGGCTACACAGAGAATATCCAGCCTGTCTGCTTCTCAAGAAACAGATAGTGACAACTCAGATGAATGTTAATTTAGCACGCAGTATTTGCTCGCTTTAAAATGAAGCCCTGATCCAAAGACTACTGCAGTGAATGGACTATCTCTCCTCCATGTCAATTCATATTGGATCAGGCCTTGAATCTGTGGCATGAAGCAATTAGTATAAAATAGATTAGGCAACAACTTCCTTTATTCAGTTGTACAAGTTTTTTCAAGATGAACTGATTGCCCACATTTGTTTCATACAGGCAGCTAAATCATCAATACCAACAAGACTGGCATTAATCAACAGAATTAGCTCCTCACTCTCACAGGCATTTAGCTTCATATCACTTTACAAAGGCTGTCAGGGACCGTCTGTAGCTTCAAGTACAATACAGCAGTTCCACAGCATGTTTTCCCATACACTGGAGTCATCCATATGCATTTGGCCTGCAAGCTTTTCAGCAGCACACTCAAATGAGAACATTTTCAGTGACCACATGAATGCTGCAGCATTCCCTTCTGCTTTGTTTAACCACCCGTCACTACACTTTGACAGCATATATAGGTACCTGTAGATACATATGTGCATACATGTCCAGAGAGTGTGTTCTGCTTCCATGTGTGCTGAGCAGGTGTGACTGACACCTGCATTTAACAGGATGGCATCTATGTGAGCATCTATGTCACTGCCATTATTACTCTGACACACCACAGTCAGGCTGTCAGTGCCAGCTCTCCCAGAATTGTTCTCTCAGCCACTGCTTGCTCTCTGCTTTCCAGAGGCACTGGCTAAGGCTGCTGAGACTGTTAGACATTGATTAAAACTTAACCAGTTGCTACTTATTTAACCAATATGCAGATGTTGTGAAATTATTTAAGAGAGTGCCAAAGGGAGCTGCCCCACATCACCAGCTCTTAGGAAAAGAGCTCTGCATTTCTGCTCTGGTTCAGTTATGGCTGTCTCACTGCCAAGCTACTCTCTCAGAGTGCAGACAGCCTCTTATGCCTTTTTAGACATGAAAAAATTACTCATTATATAAAAAGGTTGCTGCCTACTACTTGCGTATATTCAGTGAATTCAGCCTAGCTGTCCTATCTCTCACACTGCACTGCAGCTTTGGACCATGTGAACAGAATGCTGTGAGAGGTGGCACCCAAAATGCCTGTGTGAGCCCAGCCCTGTGTCTCAGCTCAATAGCCAGTACCCTTTGCCACCCCACAGTGCCCAGCTTGCATGTTCTGAGGAACTCTGGCTCTCTTAGGCACATTCCATCAATGGAAGCAGGCTGCCACAAGGCAGATCAGATTGAAAGGCAGTAATTAGTGTCTGAGGCAGTAAAGAGCTGGTATAAGGGATTTTTGCCCATTTCTGTGCAAGGCTAGCAGTTTAACTCAAAGCGTCCCCTGCAGTGGTTTAGGTTGTTAAAGCCCAACTGTACTGAAAAGAGGGAGGAATTGCAGGCAGTCACGGCAGAAAGGCATTTTGAGAAGCTGTCTGCATTCAGTCACCTCATCTAGGCTGAGAAGTCTGTGAGTGACTCAAGCCTGTGCAGTGTAGATTCGAGCAGGTTAGTTAAAACCACTGACATTTAAAAATAACCTCACTGGTTTTGCACTGGGCAGGGGACAAAATGTCACACAAATGCTGAAGCTCAATTGAAAACCAGAACCTAAGAACTGAAAGTCAAGACATGGCTATGGAATGGACTAGACACAGTAAAAAGGGTGTTCTCAGGCCTGAAGCTCAACATTAAGGCGTGGGTCAAAATAAAACTCTCTTAGACATGACCATAAGTCATTCAAGAACTCTCATGAGCCTCACCGACTCCAGCTATCCTGATGACCAACAGTTCAAAGACAAATGCAGCAGAGACAAAATAAATTTTCCAGAACTCAGAATTAAATTTTTCTTTGCCTTTTTTCCTTGGTTCTTCCTTTCCTTCTTTATCATTTTGTGCAAAGAGAAATGTTGCCATTCCAGTGTCTGCTTTAGCTTTAAATTTAAAACTTTCAATTTTTCAGTTCTCATTAATATGTTACAGATGACTTATTTTATTAATTGACATCTATTTTAATAGTTAATTTATTTTTCTGGGAAATAAATATTTTCCTGACCTGTTCCAGTCTTATATTAATGCTTAGCCAAATATCTTAAGGCAGTGAAGGAAAAAACAAACAGCTGAACATCTGCTGAAAAGGTTGCAAGGGTGAATAATCTTTAATAGCTTTTAATGAGCTCCCAGAAATATACTGCATAAGGAGCAATGCACAGATATGAGTTCTTAAACCCTTACTTGTAAGATCATCCTGCTCAGTTACTTCACTCACTTACAGGCAGGAGTAAATTCAGATGCAGAATATGTTGCCAGATACTTTTTAGATGCACTCTACAAGGACATATCTCCTTCTTCAAGTAACCATTACTTGTACTCAACACTGTCCCTGCCTTTATGCTTTACTGGTGCAACTCACATCAGGAAGAGAGGAAGGAGTCCCTTATCAGAGCTGAAGCTCTCCATTGCTTGGGTGCTCTGTCTCACAGCTCCACAGAGGCAAACTGAGCGAGCACACACAGCAGCTCACCCACAACCTGCATCCAAAGGTTTCTTTGGTGATGCAGGTCAGCGTTGACCCTGGAAGTGAGCATTAGAATTACAAGCTCAGAAGTCGGGGAGGGCATCTGGTAGCTGTACAGGTGTAGAAAGAAGTGTTGCTACTATTTCCCAACTCATTGGCCCAAGCAGTGGCATGGAGGTTGCTGGAGAGCATACCCTTCTCTTTGTCTTGCACTTCAATTTGTCCTCTTTGGGCTGCCCTCAGATCAGTCACATAGACCTGCCTGCTATGCTCAGGCAGAGTATATAAGTAAATGCAACACAAGGAAAGTCAATAGGGTTTCACTCACTCACAATAGAAGTGAATGTAGCCATAAATCAATAATGAAAAGCAAAATGTTCCCTACGTGCCTGTTCTTGCTGCTGTCCTCCATCTGAAGATTTCAGCCCCACTTAGAGGATCAATGTATCAATAGAGAGTAAACTGTGTTTTCAATGAAACTGAAGATGTGAACAGATTCAGCATTGTATGATTATTAATTTCCAAAGATAAATACAAGCTTTTAACAGTTTCCACTAAATCTCCAAATGAAATTGAAGCACTTGGATAATCATCAAAAAATACTCTATTAAAACACTCTCCTCCATCCCTCGTCATGTGCAGAAACAACTTGGCATATTCCTACAGCAAGAAAGGATGCACTCTTGACTGAAAGCAATGGTGCTTCACTGCCTCTTTCTTCTAGGATAGCCCTAAGCTCATTCTGCCACCTTGTGTAATCAACATATAATACAGCACAATCTCATTTTCAGGTCCATATTTTTTATTCCACTCCATTAGATCTTGCCTCTTATTTAGTACTCCTCAAAGCTGGGAGTCTGTTAAACTATGCGCAGATAACCACTCATCTCTGATATTCTAATATGGACTGTCAGGATGAAGCAAATTTAATGTTTCATTCATACTCCACCTCTCAAAAAGCCACTTAGTTTTATTAGAGCAGTGAATAAATCTTATTAATTATATGAAAGAATGTACATTCTGTTAGCTTATTGTTAGACTGTAGTTCTCTTGAATGTCATTGAAATTATTTGCTAAATAATGACTATGAGTATTTTTTAGCTGGTATTATCCATTCAAAACAATTTGTTGGAAGCAAAAATTCAGTTTAAACAAAACCTCTTGGGCTGTGTGACTGGACACTCCTTGTATTATGGCTTATTATTTCACCTTTAGACAAATAGTTTCTTTATATTTAACCTGACTAGAAAATTGTGAATGTTAGAAAAACATTTGGTTTTCAGTGTAAAATGTCTGTTGAAAGTAAATACAAACGTAGTCTTTCAGAATGTGTGCCCATTGTTTTCTCAATGTTTCTAATTTCTGCTGCTGCATTCAATCATTATGAGGAAAAAAAGGTGGTTTTTTTTTTAAAAAAGCAAAAGCCTTAATGAAAATCCCAGTTAAAACCTGTAGGATAAAATTCTTTGTCTTGATTAACTGAATGAATTCAAATATCTTGTTCTGGAAACAGAAAAAGCATTCCTCAAGTTCATCTACAAAAACTGTCTGATGCTTTAGCTCAGACTACCATGAGAGGCTCCACAAGGGATTCACAAGCCTAGGAATAGCTGCTGGAACAATGCAAAAATCAATAATGCTACATGAAGCTGTTACCTACGGATGTCATCTCTTTTCGGAACACCAGCAAATGCCCATGTGCATCATAGGTACTGAAACACATAAATGTGACACCAGCTGCCAGTGTAGAGGGACACTTCACAGAAAGTTCACAGAAAGGCACTTTTTAAATGCCTGTGAGCTTGTGTGTGCTGATCTGCTGTTAAGCAAAGGTGACAGAAGGTAGGAGGCAGAGAAAACAATTATCAAAAGCTCCTTCTAAATCCTACAAATGCAGATGTTGACATGTTTTATTGCCTTATGCTTTACAGATATAGAACTACATTTCTTATCAAAGTGAACTATGACTCAGACTTAATTAACCAGAACTGTGTTGCCTAGAAGATCTATGCTAAAAGCATAGTGAATGCAGTCGAAGCAAAATTCATTCCTGTAGTCTAGTGTTAATGTTTTTAACACAGGGAAATAATTATAGCTAAAAAGCTGATGTTTTCACTTCATACTTATGGAATACAATTCCACTTACAGAATCTCATCATCACCTTAACTTGTGGCTGTGGTCAGAAAACTGTTTATGTTATCATACCATTTTACTCACCATATAATCTGCAAGTAATCAAATCATGGAGCTGATCTCCAGTCCTTCTGAGGAGAAGTAATTGAGGCAAGAAAATTTGCAAAGATTTTAATAAGAAGCAGGCAAAATATGTCTACAAGATACAAACTGAAAAAAAAAATGTAATTTGCATGTCAGAGACAGCTTTAGTAAATTTGGAATTTGGCAAAAATCAGGTCACAAAAACTTGCCCCTCCACAATTAATAATGAAGTAATTTCAGAAATAAATTATTTGGTTTCTTGAATTACACTGTACAAAATTTTGACCTTTCTTTTACAAGTTTTCCTTTTTTTTTTTTTTTTAAGTAAAAGGATAAATAAGTATATCTATTTAAAACCAAAAGTGAAATTTTTGCCTCAAACTGCATATTTCATTTGACCCGAAAAGGAAAATCATATTCAAGTATGATTGAAAAATACAACCTTCAAAACACGTTACACACAGTTCTAATTTCAAAAGGCTTTGGCTCAAGTTTCAAAAGCGCGGAGCAACCCTACAATGTGCATAATTATGCTGGTATAAGGGAGCATCCAGTAAAGGGACCTGTAAAGTTTGAATCCCTTTACAGGCTCTTGCAGGGCCCTCGGCAAGTCATTTCATTCTCTTATGTCTCTATTTCCCTGTCTATTAAGTCAGGGCAATAATACCTACCTTCCCCGAAGAGGTGACAGTAATTAAGTCAATGTTTAGCATAGCGCTTTCAAGATGCAAATCTCTGCATTAAAGTTCTAAGTACTATTATTATTATCATCATTATCACCGATTATCATTAGGCTAAAGCTACTGTTTAATTCTGTATGTTCTCATTCTGAAAGATATATTCAACTACCATTGTAAGCTAATTATACCATCTACTCTTAAGTATAGGAGTACAAAAGCATACCTTCTGCTGCATTTGCAGTCTGTCCCCACTTTCAAATTCTCTTTGTGTAAAGGAAAGTATATTCTTAACTAATGCCTTAAGGAAGTTTGCATGGTATTGTCAAATTAGCTCATTGCAATTAGTATCTCAAGTTTCTCTGCAATCCCAGGAAAATAGCAGTAGCCACAAATGCAGTTAATAATGATGACTTTGTAAAACAGAACTGGAGGCTAATATTGAAAGCGCTGTCAAAGAGCAAAAGGCTGCATTTCAAATGACCTTTAAATCCGCTGCGACTCCTGCGGAGGATAAGAGGTAACATGAGTGACAAGAAAGGCTTTTCCAGCTCACCAGATTTCACCAGGTCAAAGAAGCATTTGTAATGAATAAATAAATAGATAATTCATCCCCCAGCTGTTTCGGCAACTTTTCTGATATGAGCACAGGTAAGAAGCAAGTCTGCAAAGCTGGATGGATTTCAGAGACGTGAAAAACTGTTATAGAACCAAAGAATTGAGCCCAAGTTGCTCATTATGCAGGACAGAAAGGAAAAGAAGTTTGCCCACAGGGCTTCAGAAGCACTGTGTATCTGTGAATGCTAAGGCTTTAAAATGCCAGTGTCAAAACAGGTGTTTCCTAAAATCATCCTGACTCAGTTTCCTCTGGTTTTGCTCACAGGAAAATGCAGCCAATGCCACCCTCCCTGCTCTGGAAAGATCAATGTGTATGATTATGCCCAGATGTCTGGGCATAAAGGTGGCCAACACTCAGTATGCCTCAAAGCCTACCTCTGACAAAAACAGACACACAGAGACACAGAGTAAAGAGGTGGTGTGTCACATCTTCACATGCAGCCATGGAGAAAACCACTCTTCTCCTTGTGGTTGTTTATGCATTAGGACAGCTCATTATTGTAAATAAATAACTAATTTTTTACAGGCATTGAAATTTTACAACCGTTGTCCTTGAAATAACCTCTTAAAGATAAGACACTTTGTAACAACACAGTTTTTTGCATATACACAATCTTTCTGTCTAATGTTATCAATGCAAAAATATTTCTGAAGTCAAATAACTAAAAGTGCATTAAAATACTGAGAGACAAAGTAAATGTTACTTTTTATAGAGAAAGGAACTGAAATGTGGGGACTAAAATTTGCATCCAGTCTTACCCAGCTGGATGAGACAAATAACAACTCACAGTGTCAGTCCTGGCATATTACAGATCTACCAACTATTTGAGGAACACTGGCTCCAGCCGCATCTGTGCGGGGAATCTTTCTACTGCAGGGAAGCCTTTTGCTGAAGCTTGGGTCTCACCCATACCAGAGGGCAGTCAAAGGCAGCTGCAATGCTCATCAGGATCCCAAATGCCAGGCAAGCACTTCCCAGCTAATAATTAAGAACAATCTGTAGCACAGGGAGCAGTGGGAAGTCTTTCCTCTTCCAAGGACAGATTTCTATCAATTAATGTGATATAATATCCACTCCCCCACACCCTGGTTTTCCCTATGGGAGGACATTCAGCAGGTATTTGCTCAATGATCTTGAGAAAAAGAAATTAATGACACTTTTTCAATGGAGAAGGGGTAAATTATTTCTCTAATGTAAAGATGGGGTTGAGAAATGAATGAATGATATTAAATGGCATTATTACCTAAGATAATGGGAGAAAAGTGATAAAACAAACTCATACAGAGACAGTTATCCATCTGTTCTTTGCCTTTAAGTCTTGTAGAAAGCTATCTTGAGGTGGGGTGGAACTGGCTGTTGGTATAAATAACTTTTTTTATAATTTCAATACAAAAAAAGAAAAATGCATTGTAAAAAGAGAATTCTTCATATAAATGGCATGTGCATTTTCATACGGTGCTATCAGTCACCATAGCTCAAGGGAAAAAGTTTATTGGAAAGTCAGTGTGGCCCCCTGATAAAGTTATATGCAAAGCATTTCTTCTTGCTAAAACAAATTTCTTCTTGCTAATTTTCCCTATATGAGAAATCCAAGGAACAACCTAGAAACATCATTTCTGTCAGGCAGGTACCAACTGCCCTTGCTTCTTTGTCTGGCATTCTAAAGTGTGTTTAAGCATTACTGGACTCTTCTAAAAGATANATGGTTCTCATTCTTTAAAACCGATACAGCTGAATTTTTCCAGTTAGAAAGCTGTGCAATACAATCAACTTACTGACAAGTTGCAAAATATAATTTATTGTATAATATCATGTCTTATCATATATAGTTTAAAAATATTTATCACTGTAGCTAAAAATTATGTAGTTCTAGTTCCCAGACAAAACACTACTATAATTCCTTATTTTATTGCTTCATTGTTGTCACCCTAGAACATTTGTTTCTCTTTTAATTAACATTTGAATAGA
>VWZN01021146.1:116108-130998 GCA_013396955.1 Regulus satrapa | reverse complement strand
CCCCCCGATTGACTCCTGTTGTAGAAAAGCATTAAACTCACAGCCAGGAAGCTGTTTTGCCCCTTCTCAAGTGCTGTCACACTACCTCTTTAAGCTGTTTTNTATTAACATTTGAATAGACTCAGAAGGGGATGGAATTTCAAGTCTGACCCCTGCCACTTCTTCAAAACCCCTGGACATTTTTATCTATCTCATTCTGTTACTCAAAGCTTCAAACTGATAGTACTGGAAATTAAATTGACCAATTTATTCATCACTGTAGCAGGGCTTAAACCTCAGCAATGTGACTGTCATCATGTCAGTGCTGTCAATGACCTGAGTCTCGAGTTTCAGAGATTGGCCCAGTAACTCTTGATAATAAGTGGCAAAACATTATTGCTTCCTTTGGTACTCATTATAAAAACATTAATTGGGGTGAAAGGTAATCCACTTCATATGCTAAGTCATGGATCTTCTCTAAGGGTGGACAAGGGGGATTGCAAGAATAAGTATGTCATCGTGATTTGTTGCCACAAAATTTCCTTGAGGTTTGAATGAACAGACTACTAGAGGGCGTCACAACAAGGAAAACGATTCTTTTGATTTAAATTATCCAGGTCTGGCCTGAAAGGCCACCATCAAAATGAAAACATAACAGAAATGGGATGAGCTCTGATGAAATGCCAGTACGATTTATGTAGCCCACTTTTTCCATTATCCTGTTTTGAATAGCTTAACTTCATTTATTTTAGGGAATCACTCCACAGTTCACACACTGACACTAGTCAAAATGCATCGTTCTTTTACTATTCCATCCCTATTTTCTCTCCCTTTCAAGTACTGTTTCCATANTTTTTTTTCTCATTTCAAAGAACACTCATTAAACTCACATTAACAGAGAGGGGAATTAAGCATGCACAGTTAGAAAATGAATAAAAAAATTCTGCACTAAGTAAAGAAACAGGATTCCCCTGACAAATGTGTATTCACTAAGAAATATCACTGCAGGTAACAAACAAACTCCCTTGGCTAAGTCAGATATCATTTCCAAGGTTTTCTCAAAGCAGGCACTCTCTTGGAGACATTTCAGCGGGAAAGAATGGGTTCTGCTCAGCCTGGGTTTATCTTGAAATTCTGGACTTCCATGTTCACAGAACAATAATGTTTGAAAAAACAAAAATTTAAATTAAATCCCACGCCTCATAAGGAGGCATCTCAGGGGCCAGTTACTGGCAGGGCTGGAGAGAATGTTGCTGCCAAATGGAAAATGTGATCTGGCAAGTGGACCTGAAATCTTAGATTTTGAACTTGGCAGATCTGAAAAGTCTTGGCATTTGGTTACAGGTCCTGGAATGTGAAGCTTGCAAACAAAGTTTTTCCCCATAAGAGTATAAAAAGCACCTTTAATATATATAAAGCAAACTTCCATCTACCCTTCTTATAAACAGCCCTGGTGTGTTTTGCTCAGTATGAAGCAGCTTTTAGAAATCATTGATTCTGCCTAGATGTCCTGTATTCATTTGTCTTGCTTTGTCTCATATGGGCCCCTATAACTTTTTGACCTTGCCATAAATTTTAGCATCATTCAGAAGGTCAAACAGTCAGGGAAAGCAAAAATGGATTAAAAAAGAAAGAGCTGCAGTAGATGGAGAATTATCATCATAAGCTTATTATATATTTCAAACACTGCAGACTTTAATGGCAGCGAGCTTTTAAAAGTTCAGCAACTGCTTTAACTGGTATAAAGGGATACTGTTATTTTTTCCATCTGATTTTTAATACCACTAATCCAGAGTTACCGAAGTAACTTTCTGGAAAGTCATATGAACTATCTAAATTAATTTTCATTAATTTATTTTTTTAAATTGAAAATATTATTTTTTTTAATTTCCTAGTGTTCCCTTGCACCCTTGATGACAGGAAAGAGTTACAATATTACTTGCCTCTATGTTCATCTTGGCCAGAATCCTCTCTGCATCTTTTGGTTTTCTCTTTTTTCTTTCCCCTCCCCCACTTATTTTACAGGGAAGAGAGGGAACAGACAGTACTGGCAAAGCACAGCTTTGAAAGTAAATAAAGACATGGTTGCAGTCTATTTAATTGCAACATATTCTCACTATTAATATTGTTACTGTCATCTTTACCAGCATAATAGCTGGAGCCTAAGCATCTAAGAGACACAACTACTTTCATAAGTCACATCTCTTCTGCAATTTGCTTACATGCCATGAGCGAGTAATTTATCCTGTTAATATCTTGCTCAGCTATTGAGAAGTAGAAGTCAGAAACCACAGAAAAGAAGCCAAAGATATAAGGTGCAAAGGAATTTCAAAAATTGTTCTGTAGGCGAGCCAACCCACCTTGGACCCTGCAAGTGCAGAAAGTCTCCAGCCCATCAATCATCTGTATAGCATGTTGTGGTCCACCGTGCAAGCTGTAGAGAAACACATGCCAAAAGCTGATCTCCAAAGCCTCAGACAGCTTAGTCAGTATAAATTATCTCTTAGGATGAATTATTCTGTCTTGATTTGCAAATTTGACACTCTCTCCATTTGTAACTTGTTTCTTTCATTCTTTGCATGTGTTAGCACAGTGCTGGAATACATTTAAAATCACAAGAGATACATTTCCCTTAGTCTGGAAGCTTATTTCATGAAAGTTTTCCTTTGTTCCTAAGTATTCTTTTGCCCAGGTTTTTTCCCTTCATATATCCTGAAAAAGGAAGAGAAAATGGCATAAGCCCTTTACAGTGTTTCAGCTGTTCTTTCTTTTTCACTCTTACCTTTACAAGACCACAATATTAACAGTTATTCTTATTCACTTGAAACTACATTTTTTAAAACTTCTCTTTAGATTTACTAGATAAAACACACGTGCCTTCCAATCAGAACTGTTTATTGTCAGTGAGTTTTAGAGGTGAAAACCACAGATACATGGTTTTTAATAAAACAAAAATGAAATTTTATTTCACACCTCCAGTTCAGCAAACCAGAGAAGCCATGTTATGATGCCTGGTCGAAGCATGCTGCTGAAAATGCACTATGAGCGATGGCTGGCATAGCTTCTCTAAGTCTGCCACACAGGAGAACACAGCAAGCTTCTCACATTAGTCTCCCAAGGATTCACAGGTGATTTAGGATTCAAATCCTTTTCTCCATCTCTCTCCTGAGGATTTCCCTTTCATGAGAGAAATCTCCTGGTAGTGCAGAACTACTGTACTAGAACTCACACTGTACCCCTCCTGGCTACTGGGCAGGGGAGGGATGCTCTCCAAGATGATAAACTGACATCTCCAGGGAGCCTTTCACTCACTGGTTCACAGGCACTAGTTTAAAGGAGTGCCTAGCTGCACTATGACATGCCAGCAAAGACTACTGAGAAAATAATGAACTTTTAAAAGAAGACTTAAAAGAAGATATTCCAGAAACTATCTGCAATCTGCTCCAAACTCCTGTAACACTTGACAGACATTCAGCCAGGCTGGAGGTAAATCCCAGAGTTGGCCAAAGACATTGGACTTCAGGGTCTGTTGAAATTTTGAGTTCATCTCCATGAGGAAAAAAGAAAATACTGTTTCATTTTCATTTATTTATCAAGCAATGGCTTTCCACCATAATACCAAAAGAAAGTATAATTGCCAGACTAATGAACATAAATGGGATAAATAGCCTTGACATTTAAGAGTTCATCTATGTTTTTTAGCCCAACTTGTTCCCTAAAAAGTATGCCTTCCTGAGATTCCCTGAAAGCCAACATCACAGTGAGGGAGACAGCAAAGTGAGCATAAAAAATAACTGCACAGGTTGGTGTTAAATTACTCAGTCAGACAGACTGGAGAAAGTATGACTTTTTGGGGAAAAAAAATCACAAGTGCCGCAAGACAACTTACACAAAAATAGATAAAAGTACCACAAGAACTTGGCACAATCACATTTTATTCTTTAGAATCTCTGAACACCCTAAAATATCTAAAACACCCTGAAGCCTACATTCGGAAATGGAAGAGTTTGACAAAGAATGGAGTTTGCTCCCTGCTACAGCACATACGGGATCTTGTACATGGCCAACATGAAAGTCAGCTGCTGCAGCAGAACTTTGATCCTGCCTGTGCCCTCCAGTACAGACACATCCGTGTGCAAAGGCAGTTGCTCTTGACAGACAGTCATTCTGGACTTGCATGCATAAGTTCAGAGACAGAAGCCAGAAAACTTTGTCAACCACTTCACAAGTTCACACAGCAGAAGATATCTGGTAGATCTAGGCATTGTTTAAGGCTCTCTAAAAACAGATGGAAACATGATGTCTTCTCACAAGTTTCGTTCCCACATTATTGCCACAGATGGTGCTCTCACATCTTTGAAGAATAGCTCTACTTTCTTACATAAGCAATAACAGGATGCAAACTATTCCACATTGCTGATATAACTGATCTCAAGCAATTACTGCTGAGACATTGCAATGTTCTACCATTTTTTGCTCTCTGCTCCTCCCACAGAAATATTCTGTTTCTCAACTTAATCTTCTTCTTCTCAAAACTGACAACAGGCAAGGACACACAGAGAAATATCAAGTCAGCTATTTATCTATATTTCCTTTTTAAACAGTTCATACACTCTTACTGAGTCACTCTATGAGTGTCAATGTTCACTGAAAATTAAGGATTTTTTTTCAAATTATTTGATAAAATATTGTACTGTTCCCCGTGAGACTTCTTTGTCTTTCTTCCCCCCTCCCCTCCCACTTACTAAGAACAAGTAATTGGATAATTATATTTTGAGCTCCTGAGGGCTCATTCCCCAAATTGATGTAAACAATAAATCAAATACCAATGGGAGACAACTTGGTTCTCCAAACAGGAATATATGTTTTGGTATCCAGAATGTCATATAGCATTGGCACTGTTGTTATAGTACATTTGCACCTCTTAAACAATTACTTCACCATTACTTTCTGCTCATGAATATAACAAAAATCAGCTCCTGTTTACACACAAACAATTTGAAAACCACCAAGAAGGAAAAAACTGCTTCCTAGTTTATATCATTTACATTGACCATCAATTTGCTAAGGAAGCATACACTTCAGCAAGCTCTAAAAATTGTACTGCCTTATTCTCACAATAAATAAATCAAAACTTCATGCAATCAGTCAGTTGTGCCTGTTGATCACCATATGGAAAACTTGAGGTCCAGTCCAGACAAAGACCTCTGGCCTCTAGGTGAAGTGCAGCCTATTAGTTATCTTCTATGCTTTCCGCACCCAGCTGCTGCTGGTGCAGGTTGGGTGCATTTTTAACATACAGTACTTTTCCTTGGCCTCCTCACAGACCTCCCATGAGCCCCAGAGGGTGCACGCCAATAGTATACTCTGCTTTTGGAGCTCACTTCTTCAGCTCAAAATGTCTGAACTGACAGGATGGCTACATTATGGTTTGCCACAAGAGAGGTTTTATAGTGTGGTGAGTATGCTACACATGTCAAAGTGTGTCATGAGGAGAACAAAGAGGTCTGAGCACAGCAGACCTGCTGGGATGGTGCTAGAAGTCTACAGAGTGGTGAAATTCAAAGCCTCTTTAGTCTTACCCATGTTGCGCACAAGGCAAAATATTCTTAAACACCCAGGTGAATCTGGCCACAAATCATTGTTTGAACAATTTTCACCACCCACAGAAATGTCTGTGAAGGACCAGGAAAGCTGGGCTCTGGAGCATCCCTGAGGAGTTATCTTTTAGTCTGTTGGGAATTTTGAAATGTAATGCGGAGAAGAAATTTTAGAAGGTTCTACTTATTCTGGCCTAGTGACTCACAAGAGTTTCACTACTGGAAAAATTTCTCTTATAACCTAAAATAAAAATGTTATTCACTTATAATTATATGGCTGCATCACTTTTGCTAAGTTCCATTGAACAAAGAATAAATAAAAGAAACAAAATAATCTAGAAGTATACAAACTTCTGTTGCCTGAAATAGTATATATTTAATTACATAATTTTAGCTAGTTTCTTCATGTATTTCCAGTGTGCCTTTTCTGATTCATGAAGAGAGAATTTTTGATTGAATTCTTCCTTATACATGGTACTTTGTTGGCTTTTGTGGCTGATGCAAACTTTCTTCAGGACCAGAACAAACGTCCACTGAAGTTAAAGGCTCTCAGTAACATCACTAGGAAGAATTGAGATCATTTAAGTGTTGAGGATAAAATTTAACTCCAGAGTAAAAAAGTAACTGCACTGTGCATACCCCAGTGAAGACAAAATTTTCTGCAAACTTCTGAAAACCAAAGATACTCATATAATATAATTAAAATTATACAGTAAGTGAATATGTATTCCTAAAAATTGACTCTACTGTTGCTAGATAGGCAGATAATTCAATAGATACATTGAATTCCCATGGTTTAAGGGACATTTTGTACTTCAGGTCAAAGATCAATAGAAATATCTGATTGCATTTCAGACAAGATTAAAAGAAGCATACCCACTTCAACAGGTCCCCTCTCTACCCTCATCTGCACAGAAATCTTAATGGGTTTTGTATGGGAAGTTCAACAGGAAAGTCTGAAAGCTTCTTCGATTCACACTTGTGCTGGCATGCAGGTCTGAGGTGATAGAAGGAACAGATAAATCTTTTGGGGCAGACAGCTCTGCAGCAGCTAAGGACTGTCTTAAGCTAACGGGCAGCTTTGAGAAAGACTTGTTACAGAATTAAGTCCTTTACACTGACAGACTTGAGATATGTGAAAGAAGCTGGAAAATAATGGATTTTTAGCCAAATTGAACATGCTACTCCATGTCCTAACTATTTGAGCATTAAAAAAAAAAAAGTTTGTCTAGATCTTAGAAATGTTAGCCTATGTAGAGGGTGGACATCCTCTATTCCTAAAGCTTCAACCATTTGTTGCTGGTCAGTTGCTAAAATTATATTTACCTTCCTAGATTTAAAAAAAAAAAAAAAAAAAGACAGATTTTGGAAAATCATTTTAACTGTTCACTTTTAATATACCTTGATACAGACAGAAATGTCTTCATTTACATTTTCAGAATTAGATCATTTTGAAAAACATAAAAAAGAATGTGAAATGTTTAAGAATGATGGAATGCCACAAATTCATCAGAAGAAGGATAGCCAGGTAAAGAAAGAATAACATGGAGACTTCTTGTCCTATGATAAGGAATCAAGCAAAATATCTCAGATATTATATTAATGTTTTTGTGTGTATTTCAAGTGCAGGTTCTTTGTTCATTCCATTATTACTGGAAAGTGTAACTTGGCTGAGAGCAGGAACACATGACAGGCCAGTGCAATAAGTTAAAACATTGTTGTGTAATAAAATGTCCATGTTCAGCATATATGACTAAGTCATCATGCTAACTAATGCAGTCCAGTCATGGTGTAAGGGTCTGTTTAGAGTAAGACAGAGGCATTTTATTCAAATGCATCATTGCCTCAATGAGAAATGCAACATGCCTAAATTCCCACCTGCAAGCTTACACAGATTTACCAGAAGAATTTATCAGTACATATATCACTATACTCATATTTATTTCATATTTATTTGGGAATGCTCAAGAGAAACCTTGGGGCTTGCCTCTTGACAAGACAAGGAGAAGGAAAGGAACCACAGGACCGATAAAGAGCAGTATGTCTAATTCAAGGAAGGGAAACTCCAGCAGTGCATCATCAGGTGAACAATAAATTTCATGAGAGAAACTTGTTCAAGTGAATAATTTTAGTTTAAGTCTCATTCTTAATATCTGCTTAGCATCATGCACTACTTTTGCCAAAATCAGATTATAAGAGCATTTATTTGAGAAAGATGCTTAAGTGTGCTTAACACAAACATAAATTTAAGCAGTGTCCTGAATCAGGGTGAAAATCAACCTACCCCTTCTTCTGGGCATCTTTAACAGTTTTTCACTATTCTCTTCTGTTGTTATTATTTTCATTATAATTGTGCAGCACTGGATCACCTAATATCACTAACAGCTGTGTTCCAGTGACACACACTTTACTTAGGAAATGCCATATACCTGTTTTCTTCAAAAGATTTCATGCTCAAAATATATATTTGACAAGCTCCAAGCAGGGGTTCAGCCCTGGTACACTGGTGAGCTGAATTCACAGAAGACAAAAATAACCCAGCCAGATTCCACAGCCTCCAGCGTCTTCAGTGTTTGAGCTAAACAGTCTGATATGGAGAAATAAACAGTGGGGGAAGGAGAGAACTGGAAACTTTTCTCAGTCAAATGAATTCCCCATTACTCTAGACACTTCTAGTAAGAAACATTTGCTCTATAAAATATGTTACAATCCATCTATCTTTCCACATAACATTGTCACAGTACTTAAAGCAAAGAGTTCTGTTATCTCCGTTTTGTAGGTGAAACAAGAAACACAGAGGGTCTATGACCTCAAGTTACAATGAAAATCTGTCCAATGTCAAAATGTTCAAATGAGAAAAGGAAAATTTGTCCAATGTCCAAAGGAACTGAATCTCATCAGTCCCAGTCAAACCCTTTAGACATGAGATGCTCTTTCTCCAGCTGGTGGCAGGGTTATCAAACACAGCTAATACTCATTGGCCATGTCTCCATTAGCAAATGAAATGAGAGAGAAATAGACTTCTCCTTGGCTCCAAGGCCAGCTGACACAGCATGGTTCCGATCTGCACAGCCAAGTTCTTGTACCCAAAACAGGGAATTCATGTTCAAGCTCTTTGCCAAGAGCGCTTACTCCCAACCTACATATACTCCAGTGCTGCTTGGGAGAATGCTCCTTAGCACTGGCCAAAATTCTGACAAAAGCTGTGCTAACAATGTAACAGCATATATTCCTTCCAAACCATAGTCTGAGGCAATTCCCCGACTGTCTCTGGCCTGCTCATACAGATGTAGTCTTGCTTTCCGGATATCAATTGTTTGGAAGCTTTGTCTTTTGAGAACACATAGCGTTTTAAGGTCCCTGCCAACAAAGCTGGACTGCAAGCATTTCCTCATGCTTTCCAAAAGTTCCTCGAGAATTCTCAGTATTATCATGTTCTGCATCAAACCTTATTCAGTTGTAATGCTCAGCAAATGAGGTACATCTTGAGGTTTCATGCACAAATGCAATTTCAGGAGCAAGATATAGCACTAAAACTCTGTTCTGGTATTTTCTGCCTGCAGCTGGAAAGTTTAGAGACACAAAAATCAATGTCCTATTGTTCAGAGATTTCTTTTTGCTTGTTTCTTTGTGCACTGGAGGGAGAATATTCATTTGCTCTCTTGTTTGAAATGCATTATTATGTTATTATTAATTACTAGCCTAAGACGAAGATAAAGTATGACATTAGTGCTCTAAAGTGCTATTGATTACCAGTACAAAATGAAAATATATAATTGATGAAAACATCAGGATCTAATGGGGACTTACAGTTCAAAAGGTTAAAAATGAAATGCTGATCTCTTGAAAAAAATTGATATACATGCAGCCAAGCTGAGATGAGTCTCTAAGCAAGCTGAGAGAGACAAGACAGAGCAGCTTGTTTGTTTTTCATCTGTAGTAAAAATACAACAGCTGTAATTTGAAAAGAGCAAGTGCCACATTTGTGTAAAGTTTTCTGTTTATTCCTCAGTTCATTGCTAGTGATACAGCTTTCTGTTTTGCAAATAAACTGTCTCACCTCAGTTCCTCCCTCCCAGGATTGTTGAGGCTGTGGCAAGCCTGGAAGCTCTATCCCAGTCAAACTAGAGGAACGTGACACATTTTGCTGCTGGGTATGCCCTATTACTGCTTGGTAAGTGGTGTTCACAAACCTCAGAGGCAGAGATGGGTGTCTAACTGTGCACCTAGAAGGATGCCTTGCTGCTAAGAGGGTTTTGGCAAGGAAGAATGCTGGGCTGGGAGAAAATCAGAAAACACTTCCCTCTCTTGTAAGGATATTATCACCTGGGAACTACCAGGTGCTGCTGTTCATTGCTGTGGAGATATGTACATTCAAATTGTGTCACATCTTTCTCTAGAAGTCTATAGCTTGCCTCAGTAGCAAAACACTCAAAACACTCAAGGCCAGATAAAATCATCCCTCCCTTTACTACTGAGTGTCTCCAAAGTGAGTAACTTCCCTTATTCTCTGTTGTGATTGTGATACCAGCTGGTTAGCATAGGAAAATTAGGGATGTTTCACTGGCTTCTCAGGTTTTACCCACAGCCAAGAGCCACAGATGAATAGGGTCTGCTTTCACCTATCAACCAGAAGTAACTGGGCAAGGGTAAGAGAAGGATGAAAGCCATCATGTGAAGGTAGTAGTTTAGTCTCTCTCTGAAGCAAAGATGTTGTGTGGTGGAAGGTTGTCACAGCTGTTTCTCTGGTCCATTGCTAAGATGGTTGTCAGCATGTCTGACAACCTTCTCTTAATACTAAACATTCAGTCACTGAAGGAGAACCTGTTCTTCAAAGGGACTCCATTCCTCCTCATTCCAGGGAAAGAAGATCAAATATAAATGCAAAAATATATTTTCATCTTTTTCCCTTCAGCTGTCTCAGCAAAGGGCATGCCTAGCATCTGTCATTGAATCAATGAAACACAACAAAGCACAAAGAAGAATATATTTGTGTGCATTTGTTTCCTTTCGGAAAGTAAGACAAAAGGTCCATCCATCTTAGAATGCTTTCTGATGTAGTCAGTACCAAAAGTGTCCAAAATATATTAGGATAAACAGGAGACAGCAGTTCCCCACAGCTTTCTGCAGTCTAAGCCTACAGAATTTCTTAAACTCAAGGTCATTTCTTTCTGTTCCATAATCCAGAATGGATGTTTCATCCAGAAATTTTTCTATTTTGTATTTTACAACCATCTAACTTTGCGCACCCATAATCCCCTTGGATATGGGTCCTGCCGTTTAATTGTGTGTTAGGTAAAAAACAAAGTCTATGGCAATTATATAGTGAGAAGCTCAGTAATTGCTCACTATTCACAACTGCATTGCTTGCCATCACATCCCCATTCAGACACCTCTGGTTCAGGATGAAGAGTGTTAGTCTATTCAACTTCTCCATGTACAGAAAGTATTACATACCTTTGATCATTTCCACAGGCCTTCTTTGGGTTTGCTACAGGCCTTTTGAGATGGGTTGATCAGAACTAAATACAATAGCAGAAAGGAACTCAACATGAATTCTCACAGGGGCATAATCATATGAGAGATTCCGAAGCTTCCTGGAGTTGGAAAATCAGCATCCCAAGAGCCTAGTAAGCTATTTATGTTCCCAACAAAACTCCAAGATAATGGAGCAACGTGACCCCCAATTTTGCTGATAAAAATGGAAACCTGGTGAACCAAATGTACTGATCAATAATTTACCTCTCATTTCATCAGCAGTGTATTTGTTTAAACAGAGAGAGTTATGCGCCTAAAGACCTTGGTAAATTTAAACCTGAGAGACAAATTTGCTCGAGGTCAGAGAGGCAGTCTGTGGTGGATAAGGGAATTGAAAGCAGGTCTCCCATATCTCACATTATCACCATAATCATTCACCCTCTCTCATCCTGTGTGCCCGTTACTGACATTTAACAGTTTTTATTCATTGTATCTATCTGTCATCTCTGAAATCCTTATGTTTTTTCTAGGCAGAATATAACAAAATCTTCACACTTTTAAAATCAAAAGGCTATGTAATGAAGAGTGCTTAAATATTCCTAAACTGAGATTTGGGTTAGAGGAATGTATAGGTTATGAGCTGTCTGCATATTCATTTCACTACATTCCTCACTACTTTGGAAAAAGGGGGGAAAAGACATAATGTTTACTAGCTCTAACACTGTTACTCTTGCCAACTGAAAGCACTTAAATTCCCTCCCTACAGCTGCCCCTGCTGCAGACTTCTGAAACAAAGAAAACTGAAATAAAACAGCAAAGAGCATAACGGCTACCAAGTTGCTGCTTTAAAGTTTAGCTCTGTATTCAAAGGTTGTAAGGTTTGAAAATGTGCCATTAAAATATACCACAGGCATCTACTTGAGTAGAGTTCAGTTTGCACACTCTCCCTTCTATTGACAGCAACGATCCAGAGTCAGGTTTTTTCAATCAGGCTAGGAATTCACTGTTCAATTTACCAGGTTTGCTTTTGGCCTGAAAGAGTGCATATAAATTAAAAGCATACCCCAATAAGACACAAGCTTTGATGTCTAATAGGGTTCTGTGAATTCATTATTTTAATATTTTAGATTTATAATCAGAAGGCTAACCATTTTGCTCCACTCTACGTAATACGTTTTTCATGGTCCCTTTCCCAGCTCTCTCTGACTAATGTTGTACTCAGATCACATTCATTAATACTGGGGATGTTTTTCAAGCCCTAGGGTACTAAGATCAGGGATGATTTGAAACACCAACTTTCCTAGGTATTAAAAATATAGTTCAAAAGAAGTTGAGGGACCTTTGCATCACTTGAAATATTTATTTTTAATAATGTATCAGCATAAATCTGCTGAAAAAAAAAATACTTTGAAGTGTGCATAATATCTAGCAATGGAGAAATTTTTAAAAAAAAACCAAAGGTTGAAGAAAAGGGAAAGAAGCAAGTTTAGGAGAAACTCCTCCAGATGAGACTTGATACAGGACATTCAAAGGCTCACATTTTTGAAGGAAATCGCTATCACAACTTAATAGTCATTCATCCTCTACTGTCTACTTGTGCAATTCAGAGCACTGAAGGACCACAACATTCCCTTCTGAGCAAAGAAATGAAAATCCCTCAGATTTTTCTAAACCTAAAATGTTGGTCCTTCTTTCAACCAGCCAGTCTTCATGGGGAGGACAAATAAAATAGCATGGTCTCTCTGCTTTTTCATTCCCTTGACATGAAACGGTCAGAAAACTATCTTAGTTGGGTAGTTAACATGAGTTTATATTTTTTTTGTTTTGCTGAAGCAATGAAAATCAGTGGGATTATATCAGCATCTCCAATTGAAGACAATCATCAGATATACCAGAGTCACACACAACCTGTCCCAAATAAAGTACAGAAATTTCACATTCTTTCTTTCATGTGAAATCCATCACACTCTCAAGTAGGTCAGCAACCACAGGACAGTCATCTTTTCAATTTCTTTGTAACATTTTGGAATTAATTAGTTGGACATGGACACAGCAGAATCAATCCTCAATTTTTATTTTTTTTTTTAGTATTTGCTGCAGAATTACTTTTTGTGCTTCACTTTCTTTTGTAGATGATCTAACATGGATAATTTTCCTTTCTGATATTTTCACTGTATAGTAGCTGAGCAATGACTGAAAGCCACTCCATATATATGGAGGTCTACATCTTCCTGAATCTTCTTTCTTCAAATTGCTACAAGCAAAGGTATCCTACTTCTTTCCAAAATTTTTATATTTTCACTGCACCACTTAAGATTATCCTTAATTAGAGAGAAAAAAATTCAGGTGAATTGTTTTCATATATTATGGCTATTCTTCCTTCTGGCATCTGTCATATACAGGGAACAGAAAGAGAAAAATAGGTCTGAGACCAAATCACTGATGACTTTAGAAAATTAAACTCTATCAATAAGATCTTTCACTGAAGGGCCTCTCATGTTATAGCATCAGTTTCTGATGGACTCATTGTCTTTTTGATACTCTGATCAAGAGATCCAAATTCATTACAAGTAGTTGGTATTTGGAACTGTACATGTCCCCATTTTCCTAGGTCAAGGCTTATGTATTCATATTTGGTCATTTTATGAATGTGCATTTTCATGTGAGCAATGTCAGTGAGGTGAAAAAGCTCCAGCTGAATTCAAAGAATGGTTTGGATTAGAAGAGACATTTAAAGATCATCCAGTACAAACTTCCTGATATGGGCAAGGATTCCTTTTAGTAGTTTAAGTTGCTCAAAACCTTGTCCAAACTCCTCTTGAACACCTTCAGGGAGGGGATGTCCACAGCTACTCTGAGAAATCTGCTTCAGTGAACCACACTCACTAGTTGTTTTTTTTTTTCCTTATGTCCATTTTAAATCTACCCTACTTCAGTTTTAAACCATTATCCCTTGTTATGTCACTATAGGTCCTCATAAAAAAGTTTCTCATATACAAATGATAAACCCCATTAAGGGGCTCCCCAACAAGGTTTCTGCAGAGCCTTCTCTTCTCATGCTGGACAGCCCCAACTGAGTCAGTTTTTCTTCAGACCAGAGGTTCCAACCCTCTGATCATTTTTATCGCCCTCATCTGGGTTTTAACAGATCCATGTTTTTCTTTAAAGATTTTTTTACATATTTTAAAACAATTACCCAGTTTTGGAAGGACAGAAATCACACACCTTTCTTGCTGGAATTATTAAAAGCAGCAAGAATAACATGATTAGGGTGGATTAAAGTTCTATCTGCAATGTAGGACCCTACTTTAATGTAGCAATGTACCAATAAATAGTGCTCCAACAAGTGGTAGTACACTACATGGTTTGATTAACTAATGCTAATTGATTTTGCATTTTTAGCAAAGAATACATTTAAAGAGAAAATAGTTCATGCCATAGATACTCAGAGGATGCCATTAAAGGCATTCATGTTCTTCTCTCTAGGCAGCTTATTTTTTAATTTTTGGAAATTACTTCCTGAAGGCTGCCATCAAGGATCATACAGGAAGGAAGACAAACCATANCTGATCAAGAGATCCAAACTCATTACAAGTAGTTGGTATTTGGAACTGTACATGTCCCCATTTTCCTAGGTCAAGGCTTATGCATTCATATTTGGTCATTTTATGAATGTGCATTTTCATGTGAGCAATGTCAGTGAGGTGAAAAAGCTCCAGCTGAATTCAAAGAATGGTTTGGATTAGAAGAGACATTTAAAGATCATCCAGTACAAACTTCCTGATATGGGCAAGGATTCCTTTTAGTAGTTTAAGTTGCTCAAAACCTTGTCC
>VWZN01021146.1:10020-115307 GCA_013396955.1 Regulus satrapa | reverse complement strand
AGAAGACATTTGGGCAGGATGATACTCAAAGTGAAAAAGGAATATTTAAGAAAGGTAACACAGTTATAAGGAATTAATTATTTTCATCAGCATCAACAGTAGTCAAAATCTGAGAGGTTTTAAGGAACAATTTTTTAGTGGCTTTGAACTTGATTAAAGAGAAAGACAATCAACAATGGAAATTTTAAATCATACTCCCCAATAAATTAACAATATATCATCCAGAGCCAGTTCATACTCACATAATGTTTTAGTGAAAATCAGTTGTGAAACTGGAGAAAAAAAGTACAAAATATGTCCCCTTCTGCTTACTGAAAGTTCTATTACTTTCCAGCAGAGTGACAAAAGACAAATATCAGACCAAGCTTTATAAGGGGCCACAGAGGCAATTTTGGAAATTATAGACTAATGAGTCTGATTAACACACTAGAAAATTCATTTGCCTTCTAATTAGCATAAAATATAATAGAAGCTAGAACAGGTGAGCATATGAATAACTGCAACATGCTGGGGCAGAATCAACATCATTTATATAATTCAAGAGAAAGAGATTTAAAGGACATAGTGAGAAAACAGAGTTTCAGTAGGTATAATGCAGCATGCATTCAAAATAAAAGAAAACCCAAACACAGGCTTTAAATTAGGTCCTTCTGCAACAGTTATGAAGATAAATTAAAGTGGCACAATATAGGAGAGAAGACCTTTCAGGGATTAATAACAGTTTGGATGAGAGGAAACAACAGGTTGGAACAAATTATTCCTTCTCAGAAGGTGGAGAATTTGCCAGCATGAGTACGTCAAAAAATCAATGCTGGAACCAATGTGGTTCAATAAACTAATGAATGAAAGTAAAAGAATAGTGAGGTCTGACCAACTCTGACATCAGCCTTCTTGGCTCTTCATGGTAAATTCAAGAATAATAAACCTGGGACTGGAAGTAGAGGGTCTTGAAGTAGATGGCAAGCTGCTTATAATTGATGAAAACAGAGGAGTTAGTGGAAAGAAGCAAAGCTATAGAAAAGAGTGAACAGGACTGGAAGTGTTACCAGTCCATTCCCTGTCTCAAGAATAGGTTGTTTCCAGTATGTTAGCTCATCCTTGACAGATATGGTGGGAAAGTCTCCAAAGACATAGCTTCTGTGGCATTAGGAAAACACAGTTCAGCTGATTTAGACTCACTTCTGTCAGGAGCTTAAACCTAACATTAACCTCTCTTGCTGCACTTTACACCTATTGAGTCATACCATGAATGCAGAGAACAGGGTACTCACAGAGTGCTTTCGCATCTTACAAGTTAGTTGCCATAATTTCACATTTATCACACAATGAGGTACTCTAGACCAGTTCATACTTGTAGCTCTTCAGTGTGTCCTTACCAAGGCTAAGAAGAACAAAAAGATTATGTCACATGACTTGCAAACTTCCTTTAGCTTTAGTTCTCACTCTAAAGTTTGTCCTTGTGTAATAGCAAGACATTGTTGACTCTTGTTCAGGTCGTTATCACTATATTCACAGACTCTTTCCTGAAGGACTGTTGCTTAATCAGTTGTTTCCCCATCCCATATTTGTGTAGGCGATTATCGCTGCCTAACTGAATATCCCTATTGATTTACAGGTTTTTATTAGAAACCATTTCATCATTTCACTGAGATAATTTTCAATTCCAACTTTGTCCTCCAGAAGATTTGCAGTGCCTCACAGCTTCACGATAACACCAAGTTCAGAACATTGGTAAAGTTTAGAATAAACACTGAACAGAAAGGTCCTGAAGAATTCTGGTTAGAACTGTGTTTCTATTTAGACAATAACCACAAAAAGTTAGTGAATAGATGTGGCTATCAACCAACTTTATTACCTCCCTTCTGAACTTTTGTGATGACCATGTTTATCTAAAGAAGTGTTGCATTTCCTGCTTCTATCCTATCCATGTGGATTGTTATCACACAAAGATACAGAATTTTTTTACTTATTTTTTCCTCCCAAGTCTTTTTTTGTCGTTAAACACATTTTTATCTTCAAGGTGAATGCAGTACAAGTTTGTTCATAAGTTGTTTCAGAATTTTTCCAAACTTAAATAAAGGTCTTTTTCCTTTTATAAATATAAACATTTTCTAGTTTTCCACTGATTCTTTGTTGTAGTTCTTTTCAGTGCTATGGTTATCATCCAGAGATTAAACATAAGCACTGGTATTTAAAAGTTCTTTAAATACCCCTGAGTGATGTTGGTCAGTTCCATTCACCTGAAGACAACTAGTATTTCTAAGAGCTAAATTTCTTTCCCATTGTAGACTTGAATTATACCTTTTTCTTACAATTGGTATTAGTTATGCTGTAATTTTCTTAAAGCGATTTACAAAGACAGATGCAAAAAAGACATCACAACACCCTAAGTCTTCTTGCCCTCTTCTTATAGCAGTTTTACTGCACAGGAGAAAAAGAAACTTATTACATTGGTATTCCCCTTATTAATTACATATACATGGAATAATTTCCTATTACTCTTAGTGTCTTTTGCCAGGTGTATCCTATTCTGAGCCATGGCCCATTTTTTGTCCCATTGTACTCTGTTACAGCCATCCTTCAATGCTGAATCTAACTCAGAAGTTTTGTGTGGGTATGCACATGTTAGAGGTCAACAGCGCCTCACCATCTAACAAAGGTGGCTTCTGATACACTTCCTCTTATGCTTTGTCACAGCTGGTTTTTCTGCCCATCTCATTAGTACCATCTCTTCAAACATAGTTCTCTGCTGTTAAGATTCTTTTACTTAAAAATATCAGTTTTCTTGTTCATCTGCTTCCTTCTCTTCCTCTGTAACTGCTACCATTTTTGCAGTGGTTTAAGCCACTCACCAGTTTCCCATGTCTCAAACAGTAATTTTCTATCTGTTAATTACTTCTTCCATTTCTTCTACCATTTTTTTTTAATCAAAAGTTCTCACTTCCACTTTATCAGCAATTGCTTGAAATTCCAGTAGAAGTCAACTCAGACACATGGGCAAATTTAATAGGATGGTAAGCACAATTTCCAGGGAAGTTATGATCCAGCAATCTATTGGAATGCTCCTAAAGTGTAAAAAAGCATATGAAAATGTATACTCCAGAAAACACCCTCTCCCCTGCCACTTCACACAATTTCCCACATGAAACTCTTAGACACCTCTCTGGAGATACAAAGGCCTCCTCACAATACCAATAATTAATTACTAGTTAAAGGCTCTAAAATTAATTATATGAACAAATTGTCAATTTTCATATTCCAGGAAGGTAACCAATGACAGCTTACTGTGCTAAGGCTAATGCTCCTCAGCACATTCATGAACAGATTACTTAAGTTTTCTGATTATTCAGAATCACTCACTTGTGAACTGACTGTGAAGAGCTGCAGGAGATACCTGTTTCAAAGTGAAGAGGTAATAACACACCAAATGAAATCCCCTGTCAGTAAATACAAAGTAAAGAACAAGAGAGGGAAATAACCACACAGTGTAGGCACACCAATGCATTCCAAATTAACTACTATCACTTACAAAGAGACCTTGCACTCATCTCAAAAAAACATCATCTTCATGTCCGGCAGGAGATTTAAAAATAAAAAGAACCACTGGGCATCAATAGGAGAGGAAAAGTGAATGAAACAGACAGCATGATTACAGAACTCTGCTACATGATGTGCACTCTACTGTACCTCATTGCCCCTCAAATTAGGGACAACAATTGTTCACAATGTCTTATAACTCAGTAACTAGGGACACCTTAATATCAAAAAGTACTTTTAGAGCATCTGAAAATTAAGAACTGTCTGTATAGGTTCCATAATAGAATTGGAAATTTGTTATGGCACAAACTCCACCATTCACAGAGGAAATCTCCATCAAAATTATTAGATGCAACAATACAAAGCAACCTTTGACTCAAGCAGACTTTAAATTCTCAAGTGCCACCAGAAGGGAGTTTATAAATCATTTGTCTAACATTCTTTCCTTCACCATTCACAGTATTGTGTTAGGGTAACAGGTAGATGTTATCTGATGCACTGCAACTGCCTTTAAATAACTGGAAATACATGCTATTTGCCTGTTCCTAATTTCAGTACTGTAGATTGGCAGTATAGCACATTCTATTTAATATACAAAACAGGAGGATCTACTCAGCTGGAAGAGTTCTTTTATATTAGTGTACCATGAGTGAGTTTCATAGAAATTAAGTTCTTGTTCCAGAACAACAACAACAACAACAACAACAACAACGATGGGGAAAAAAGAAAAATAAGAAAAAAAGAAAAAAAAAAGACACAAAGAAGGGACAGGATATGAAGAAACCAGTGGAAATGCAAGACTACAAAAGCAAATATTTGGGCCAGTGACACCAAAGGGATGGGAAACGCAGAAGTCAGGGCTGTATCCTGCACATTTATCCTCATCTGATGCAGGAAAAAAAATTAAGGTGGTGGAATAAGAGTGGCAGGAGCAGAAGATGGAGCCTATGAGGTGAGGACAGAAGAAAGACAAGGAAGGAAGGTGTATACAAGCAATGGGGCGAGAGTCACAGCTGATTGGCAGGGGAGCCATTACAGCTAGCACTGTATACACATAATAAGAGATACCTATTGCTAACTTGCTGGATTTATACAAATATTACAGAAACATGAGGCTCCCAGTGGAAGAAAAAGTGCTACATTGCCATCTAGAGCAGAAAAAAGGAAAATATAGCAAAATACTATATGAACACATCTGCTTTGGAATGTTAAAAAAGATCTAGTTAAAAGAGAGAACTGTTCAGAACTTCTTTAACCAGGAAATCCTCAGGCGCAGTAAAGATGCTTTTTGTCAAAACCTCACATTAAGGGGAACCCCCAGTCACTACAAGACCTGCAGAGGAGCCTCAAATTATTAGGTCAGAGGGGAAAGGAGCTACAGGAGGAAAATGCTTGATTTGACAAGACAAATCTCACTAGTGACCTTTCTAAAAGTACAAGGTACTTCCCAAGAAGCTTTGCAAAGGAGACCCAACCACTGAGGGTTTTGTTTGTTTTTTAAACTAACCCAAATAAATCGGTTTGGGTTCTTACAGAATATAATGAAAGAGTATTCCATTTCCAAATCAATTTTCATGCCCTTGATATATTTGCATTTTCTCTGCAGCAACATAAATTCAAGCCTGTAAGTGCTCATTATTAATAAAAACAAAGATAATTTCACTCTAAAACAGCTATAAGAAAAAAAGTTAAAGAAATTAATAAGGAAAACAATTTCAAGGTATTCTTCACAGAGTCAACAGATTTATAAATTAACTTCCCACTTTGAAAATATTAGGAGATGTACAAAATCCAAACTGGGACAGTGTGTGAACCCTCAGCCAGCCAAATTGTCCCCCAAATTGCACTACTACTGACTGAAACCTTATACCTGTGGCAGAAATGTAGCTGATGGAATGAGGACTGAGTTTTACTCATCTTATCTGTTCATCAGATCCTAAAATCAACAAAGGCCACATTTAATGATAGGACCATTAGTAGCAGGGTGGCAGGAGGGAGAGGAAGGCAGGGAAGTGATGCTGCCTCCCCCCCTTCCCCCCCAGAGCCCTTTCCTTGCACTGTCACTGTGATGCACAAGAAAAGCATACACCACTTGCAGCACACCACGAAGCACAGCAATACCTTTAGGCCTTTAAAGCATCAATATCCATGTCAGTCCCTACAACACTCGATTTACGATATGACAGGGCACCTGGTAACTCCAAATTGTTTTGCTGTCTTCCCTGTGCAACCTCCACAAATCTGGTAAGTCACAACAGTCAGAACTGTTTGTTTAGGATGGAGCAAGAGCAAAATTGAATTACTTCCTGTTATTAGAGAAATTTGTCCCAGAGGAAGGTGTTGAAACTGCTGAAGCAAGAAAGTGAGAGAACATTTTATGGCTCACTGCGTTATGAATGGTCTATGAATGCACAGACAAAGTACTCTCCAAAGCTACCAGACTCCAAGATATGAGCTCTATGTTTGATTAAAAGATTATAAATGGTCAGACACACACTCCTGTTCTGTTCTCAAACAGTTTAGGATTCCTTTCCATTTTATAGCACTCAGTGGCAGAGTTTGCCTAGTCTAGGCATGCACTGGGACTCCAAATGCTTACCTTAGATGATTCTAGCTGACATGTCTGAAAATTATTACACCCATTTGTTCTACTAGATTTTTTTGTCTGCCTTGCTTATACTTTTTAATTTTTCACTTCTCCTATTGTTAGCCTTATGACTAAAGGCTTTAATTGATTCACCAAAGAAGTTTTACAAAAGCTTTTTGTCATTCATTACATATTGTCTCCATTGTCTCCTGGTATATCTAGGGTGTAGTAAGAAAATAAGATATATAAAAGGTTACACTATATATTACTTCATATGTCTGCCTTAGACTTTAGATACTGAACTTCTATGCACTTTAATAGAGCAGACTTTTTCCTATTGAAATTATTCAATCATAAAACTTTATTATGATGTTGGTGTGAGTTCACACAGAATTAAAGTGCACCATCAGGAATGTTAGCAGATACAGACAAATGTGATCAAGACACATCTTAGTACCTTGAAAAGGATGAGGAAAAAATTGTCAAAATAAGCAAGACCATCCCTCCCTTCTTTATACATCCTTCTCCTGCCTTAGAATTCCATCTTCTGTTTTCCTCCACTAAGTTTGTTTTATATTCCCACTTTCATCTTCAAGTGGTTTTTATAGCATTATCCTCACACAGATATACCTTAATTTTGAGAACAAAATTATATGCAAATCAATACATTGCTTAATAATTATGAGTTCACACTGGCATGCCTTCACTTCTGGGCATAAAAGAAAAACAAATGAGAAATGGTTTCACTGTCATTCCTCCCTAAAAGTTCTCAGAATTCCTGTCAGAATTTCAATGTATTTTGACTCCTTGTAAATCCTTTTCTGTTACTCTTGAGCAACATTCCCTACATTTGCTTAAGTTGCTAAATGTTCAGATGTTGCCTTAACAACCATCTCTGGTGGATTTTGCTATCAAGACTAGAAGATACAAAGCATGGCCTTCCCTACCAAAGTCAATGCCTCTGCATACTTGTCTTTAAGACCTGCTATCTGAAATTTATATCTGTATAAAATTCATCTAGTGTATAGGGTAATAGCCAACAATCTCTGCAAACGTTTTTTAAAGGAATCACTTAAAGGAGAATTAACTTGTTCAGATTCAGCATTGAATGGTATGAAATAAAAAGAACACATAAAAATCTTAATAAACCTAAAACCATTGCTATATGTAGTAAGGAAGCAACAGGTAGAATTCAACAAATCAAAATTCTGACAGCAGGTTCCCTGATCATTTCTCTGAATTTTTTACTGTGACATGTGGTGTTAAAATTGTTTCAGATCAATTTTGCATTAACAGGCATTGTCTAGTCCATGAGAAACACCTGCAACTCTCCCTTCTTAGCAACATTTTATAATTTGACAATAATATAAAAAAGCAAATGTTTTGAAAAGGATCTGGAAAAGAACAGACGGCTAATTAAAACAATTTACAATCTAAGTAGAAGATTAAAATACAAGTTTCCTTGTGTCCTTATGCACAAATTAGGGAAAGTGGCATCAAAATAGAATCTACACAGACATGCTACACTCAGTCAGATAAAAATAGAAGTGGCATATATAAAGAAACCATCAAACTGAAGACCTGCTGATGTTGGGAAAATGCACATAACAGACATAGCACCTTACTGACTTATTCCCAAGCATCACTGTGATGAACTGCTGGTTTTTCTGGAAACAGCCAAAAGTCTGACATCTAAGAGTAGTTATTGATCTCATTCCCAAGCTCTAGTGCTGGAGGACTGCATTAGGAAAAAAGCTTACCTCCTTCAAAATGTAAATGTGTTTTTTCTGACTAAGAGATCACCTAGTTATTGTGATGATTACTTATAGCTAACCTGCAAGTAGCAAGCTTCTGGAGGCTAATTACAGAGCATATCATATCCACAGCTGTCATAATGAGGCACACCTACTATCTCTTTCTCATTACCTCAAATAGTACTCAGCTTCAGAAATCATTCTTTCATAAAAGGATAGCAAAACCATTTCAGTCTATATTCATATCACTAAATCTATACAAATGCACTCAAAAACATTAGCCGTGCTCATTACAATCATTTTACCAGCCTGAGATTTTTTACATAAAGCTCTGAAATAATATCTGCTTTCCACAATAATTCTTCTGCACCTTCAATAATTGCATTCTGTAGAATTTGTTCGAAAAATGGAATATGGCTCATTGGAAACTAAAATTGCCAGGTTAAGCACCACCTTGTATTTTTATGGTTTGCATGCATGTAATGGGAATGAGATTTATGTCCCTAACCTTGAAATATTCTGAACCAATTATTTACTTAATATTTATGTTAAATTATCTATGATTGCAGCACTGACTATGAAAGCAACCAGAAAAAATTCTGCAGGTGGCCTGTAAAGGTAATTTTGAAGTTAGCTGTTCTAAGCTCATGCAGTGGTCTTACAGAATATTAATGTAGTGTTATAAACTGCAGTACCCTCGGGGTGTTCACCTGCCATGGAATTTAATTTACTTCATATCTCATCTAATAGACTGAATCTCATCTATTAGGTAAATATAATGTGAACACGTTTCCTTGTTTCTCTAAGGAGTTTATTGGTAAAACCTGGAGAGGCATTCCCATAGAATCTTCTACTGCTATAATTAGCTGCAAATTGAGCTATTGTGCCCTTTTCTGTATTAAGCAATATAGAGTATACAGCCTAGGCACATAATAACACCAAGCCCAAGCTGATGCAGCAGCTGCATTGCTCACGCAACAGGTTTGTGTTTATTCTCTTTATTGCAATGAGGAAAAATTAGAGCAAGCTCCGGGGATTTAAGCCAAAGGCAATGTCTCCACCGTGCCAAGAACTGCTCCAGCCAGGAGAAGCTCTTCCCAGGGACAGCACTATGCTCTGCCCTTGGTAGCTTAAGTGGCACATTCTCCTGTCTAAGGAGACAGACATCAGTTTCGTAGGATTATGCGGATGGTTAAATGGCCTGAAAACAAATCTGGTATTGTCTGCAGCCAGCATGTTGGCACAGCTTCAACAGTGGGAGAGGCTTCAAATATGCTTTGTCCTTCTGCACTTCTTTCAGTGGCTAGTGCCCGACAGTAGCAGTGCTGTGCAAGTGGCATTTGCTCCCAGTGCATCCAAAGCATCCTGAAACAGCAGCTTACTGGCAGGCTGATAGGCAGCTCACAGCAAGCACATTTTCTGGAAAACCTTCAAGGGGTTTGTAGTCTAGAGAGGATCGTGCTTTTTGATTAGCTCTTCTCATATTAAAAGCTGTCCTAGTAAGAAGACCATAGCAATTTTTGCTCATTGTACTCTTTTGCGTACCCACTGCTGCATAATATTGTTCATATTTGGTTTATTCTTTTCAGGTATATTCACAACAGGGTTGCTTAACCCCAAGTCCACTCCTTCAGTGAATTCCTTCTTGCTACTTTGTCTGCCAAATGGACAGACTCATATACACACTTTTAAAGAAATCATAAGATAATATAGCCTTAGTAATATCTCCAAACTCCACCCATTTACCATTGGCCTGTACTTCTGTGCATAAAGTTCTGTGAGCATAACTCCCAGGGACTGTTCCTTCAGAAAAGCTAGGAGGGGCAGGGAATTTAGGCACCTGACATGGTAACTGTTCTCATTCTGTGTATGCCATTTATGAACTCAACTTAGTTGTTATGTCAGACAGAGGAAAAAGACATGCAGGATGCATAAAAGCAGAAAAATGCGTCCCAAAAACAGCTTTAGAGAGGGAGAATGAGGAAAAGATAGAACCCATGGGCAACTTAAAAAATAAAAAGTAGATGTTATAGTTCACTGAATCAAATATGACATTATAGTGCAGAGGAAATTGAATTCATCTGTACTCGATAAGGGTGGCTTCATTATTCACTTGTGTCTTTGCTTAGTTGTGACACTCATGACTGATGAGACCATCCCCATCTCATGAAGATAAATTCAATATCCGTAGTATCATTCTAATATATTCTCTATATACAGAGAATGCATTTAATGGATGGTGGTGGGATAGTATTTTTATCTTTACAGACTCATGAAAGGAAGGAGTACAATTTCCTGAAGCTGACACTTTGAGCAAGTTTATATGGACACCTTTCTACAACTGTGTTGAAAGTGTTGTTATGGGGACATAGGAGAAAGGGTAGCACAGAGGTTAACTTCACTGATTTGTCATCTAAGAACTGAATCCAGAAAAATTGCAAAATGGAGCAGAGATGTATCTGTTGTATCCCTATTTTGATATTTGTCTATATATGGGTGTACAGCTATCACAATACAGTCAATTAGAAGAAGTGCCACTGAAATGGGCTGGCATTAATCCAGTGTTGCTCACTGCTGTACCTTTCCTCCTCTTTCTCCATTCAAGTACAGTTTTCTGAAGCAGTGAAATATTTCTCCTTGATGAGACTCCTGACTCATGCCTCCTCCCTCCTTCAGTAGTATCATATATTCATACACAGTTGTAGCAGTTTAGAAATGTGGAAATCTTGGAAGATGTTCACCAGAGGTGATCCCAGAAGAAATGTGATTAATAAGTGAAGCGTATAAGAGGAGGTCAAAAGTAGCTATCATAAATTTAATTTACTACACATCTGCAATTTATCACAACTCTGTACAGAGTGTTCACATGCCTCTTCATGAGAAAGATTTCTCCTGTTAAAACCAGGGGGAAGATGGAGAGCTTAAGCCAGCACAGGTTCCTAAAGTTCCATCTCTGTTCATGCTGCTGCTAATGCAAACACACACCCACATGTACACCCAGTACAAAGTACACTGGTACAGCCAGCCACTCCAAAACACAGGACTTTCTGTCAGAAAACTTCTGTCTAAATTGGGACAGAGGTCCATTAATTCAGTATTCATATGCTCACCATAGGACAACTGAGAGATTTTACTGACAGGTGAAAGAAATATCGAAGAAGAAAAGTCTGAAATAAGCTGCGCACACAGAATTTTCTTTCAAATCCCATCATTTGGCAGCTGGCATACATCCACTGCATAATGATTTATATAACTTCAGGATTGTTCAGTTTGTCACTGTCCTCATTGCAGCCACCTTGAGAGCTCCATATGCAACCATTAAAGTCTCCTTCAGGCTGAAACTTGGCACATAAATGCATAAGGAAACTAAAGTAAGAAATAGTTACTTTAATTTCTAGAAAATTATTACATATTGCCTCTCTTCTGGAGTATAGAATATGAGAAGTTGCTTTGAGCACCATATGCACAATTTATTAAAAGAATTTTCTTCTTGTTTGGTCTAAAATTGCAATTATATAAAGCAGATATTTTGTCATAATCTACATAACACAACAATAATTTGTTAAGCCTACTGCAACACTACTCCACCAGACAATCAGTAGCAAAGAGGTGCTATGCAAAAAAAAAAAAAAAAAAGAGTTGTATAAACAGACTAAATGCAAATTTTTAACTAATGTTTCCAACAGATAACAAGGAAACAAATGGGGGAAAGTGACAAAGCAAAACAAACAAACATAGCCCACAAAACAATACTTTGTTGGTTTGTTGTTTTTTTTAATTTCACAGTTTGCAAATGTGTATTAAGAGTCTAGTGATTTGGTTTTATGTACAATGAGTCCCTTACTGATCATCTCTCATTGCTGTATGTCCTAATTCACTGAAATAAAGCTTTACATTATTCTCAGATTTGAGAAGGAAAGTAGAAAATCTATCTTTATAACTAGAACTTAAAGAGCTATTCTTTTGTAATTCAGTGATGCCAGGTTAATTTACACCATTAAAAGAAGTGTTCCAGTAACTCACTGTGACATTTCTAGTTGGCTTTAATGAAATTTTACTTTTTTTTTCCTCTGATTTTCAATATAGGCTTTAGTTGATAAGAGAAATAAAATACTATTAGGTAAACTAATTTCAAATGGAAGCATTACTTTCCAAGTGATCAGACTGTCCATCTAGTTGACTCCCCATAAAGCCTCTATTCACACATGTTTAATACTGATGTTACTCTTTTTATTAAAGATTTTCAAGATACCATGGAATTTTGAAATCTTACATGCAAAAGTGTTTGACAGCATAACTTAAAAAAGAAGGATGCAAAATGTTGGGTTTTTTTCTCTACACACATTGAGTTGCAGACTTTTCCTACTGTACTGGGAAAGGATAGACTTTCTCCTGCAGTTGAGATAAAACACATGCTTAACCTGAAACATTAATTCTGATCATAAAAGAGAAAGTTATTATCAGTACACCAAAAATCAGAGGAAAAATATGCTGTCCCATCAGTGGCACTTCGATCGGATTCTTCGTATTTTCTCATTTTTTAAAAGTGTCCGCTCCAGAGCAGAGGAAACATCCCCCTTGCCTGCCCACAGCATGCAATTCAAGCTCAACAGCACTCCACACACGTTCGGTCCCCGAGTGCTACGCTGGCAACACAATTGCGGTAATTACGGCGTGAGCATGTCCTATGAAACGGATACTAGTTCATTAATTAGAAGATGAACATAATTGATTATTCCAACACCAAGGCTAAACACAAGGGTAGTCCCACAGAGAGATCTGTAGGGGGAGATCTGTCCAAGGTGTGCCCTTGGACTTCTTTCCTTCTCCCAGGGGGTGGCTTTAACAGAACACAGCCTAACGAGGTAATAATTACAGATTACTATTAGTGATAGTCAAGTAATTCATGACCTGTTCCCCTTAGCAAATTGTTCCAGAACTGATGTGTATTTCAGAGGCTGTATTTGCCATTTACAGCCATCAGCCAGACACTTTGACAGACAATTGACACATAGAGGCCATTGGCCCTCTCTTCTGATGATGCTGTGGTCAGATAATGCCCAGATTCAATCCCACCTTTGCTGTTGATCTGTCACAGTGGCTTGATATGTGTGTGTTATCATTTCTCCCCTGGTGTGACAACAAAAATCTTTTGAACAAAGAAAGACTGAGCACTGAGAGTCAGTGCCCAGACACTTCTGTTTGTGCCACCTTCCTTATCATTGTCACTGAGCACAGTCTTACCTAGAAGGCACGTTAAAGATGAAAATTCCCTTGGGACACTTGTTAACAGATATGCAAACCAAGCCCCCGCATTTTGGCATTCAGAACCCTACACACGTTCTCATATGCCATTCTGTGTTAGCTGACAAACTCCTAATTAGGATCACCAAAGGCCTAATTACAGCAATGGCTTAAACCAGTCCATTCATGTTTTTTTAAAAAATGCAGCACTTTTTGTGGAAACACCAATCCAGCACTGCCAAACTGCAGAAATAATTTCTGTCTCGCCTTGTCACAGGCTGATATAAGTGTTATTGCATCTGGCTTGATTCAAACATTGTACTCAGTCCAGATCGTGGTTGACCACATATGGATGTACTAGAGGAAGAGGAAAACCAAGAAGCTTTTCCTTACCTCATTGAGTTCCTAGTTATCTCTTACCCTTGGCAGCCACCAGCTCTTGGCAGCCCTCTGTGTCCCCTGAGCCCAGAAACAGATCTTGTGCTAGCAGTAGAGGCACCAACACCGCTGTGGAAGGCAAGGGCAATGACAGAGTCTCTTGCCACCTTTCAAGCAGTGTAAAGCAGGCAGCTCTCACATTGGAATGATATATACACCACATCTTTTCAGATGAAGGCGCTCTCTTTCATGATTATTGCCTAGTGAATCAGCCAGAGTTCATCCAAGCTTACCAAGAGGGCTGGGGCTGAAGTTACCAATTAAACCCTGGGCTGCTGTAAGTTGGTATGAGGGCACTGATCTCCATAAAAAGCAAATGTTTATGGAGATCATTGCCCTCATACCAACTGATGATGGATGTGTATTGAGGCTTCTTTCTGCAACCTTCCCTGAAATGATTAAATCAATACAGATTCTTTGATATGGACACTGTAGACAATAACAATATTAGTCTCAATAAAATGATCCTGAGAGGATAAGTCCTTTTCAGTTTCTTTATTTGATTAAAGTGTTTCTGGCTCAATGTCTCCTGCATGGTATCCCATGATGTAATTGAATAACGAGATTGGAACAGAAAGCTGTCTCTAAGTAAGCGAATACTTCACTGGGGCTTTTGTTCTTCTTTAGTACAGTTTAACAATTCCTTCCATTCACTGAACATGGATGCCTGAGAAACCTGGAATACGCACTATGCCTGGGCATGGCTATACTCCATAGCCCATCATGTTTGGAAGCCCATTTGTAATAGATAAGAATCCAAAATGGTAAAAGTGAACACTTAGGTCAAATTCTTCTCTTGCTCAGACACACACATTAACTCCAGAATATTTGTACATGCCAGTGGGAAAAAAAAAAAAAACCCTTCATCTTTTTTTATTGTGTCAAGAAGTCAAAGAAAAACACTTGACAGCTTGTGTGCTGCTTACTGTTGAACTCCAAATGTCACTATTGGATTTTTTTCTTTCCTATATAATCTGCTTTGTTCAGGGTAACTGATGATAGCAATGGAAAAAAAAAAAAAAAAAGCAGAACTTCCTCAGTTTTAAACATCACCCTACTGAATTAGATTAATATTGTATGTTTATGAAATAAACTAACAGCATAGATAAATATTAATAATTGAAAATTAAACATTATGAATTAAATCCCTGCTGCTATTGAAGCCAATAAGAATATGGTCAGGTCAAACAGACCTAAGGGAAGCAATGATTTGATCTACTGATCGAATGGATGCAGATGTTTAAGGATATGGTCTTTATTAAGCTGCTGCTTTAGTCCACAATAAAATCTAACTTATAACACAGATGAGGCTGAAGAGATAATTCTTCTCCTTTTAAGCAAGATGTAAGTTATGTATATGTCACAAAGATAAAAAACAGCTTGCAGTCACAAAGATAAAAAACAGCTTGCACTTTTTCCTTATTTAACTACTATTTCTAAATGTCTACTTTCCAGAGCCTTGCAAATCCACTCAGCAAAGCTGGCTACAACATTTGTTATATGCTATGTGTGATAGATATAATCCTATAATTTCCAATGCAATAATGAGAGGTTTAATTTTCCATTTCTTCCCTCTGTGAGATGGTGTCTGGCTTTGAATTCTCATTTATGTCTGCATGAGTACACAAACCTGATCTACATCATTGTGAAGTCAATACCTGCTCTGGCTTCTTTTTTCATTGTTATAAAGCAAAGTCTGACCTGTAATTCAAAGACATAAGAAAAAGTTTATCCCATCAGGAGTCTCTCTCTTCTTTGCTTGAAATCTCCTCTGATAGGAGGACTCATTGAAGGAGCTGTTAAGAACTGTATCAGTTTGTAAAAGGTTTCTTCCCTTCCTTCTTTGTGACACTCCAGGAAAGGTTAACAATTATTTTAAACTATGTAAACCAGCACATTTACAAACTTGCTAAAATAACATGCTTTTTTCTTTTTCCTGAAAGACAGAGAATCCCTACCAAATCTGAGACTAATTCACAAGGGACTTAACACAGAGAGAAGCCAGAGCAGTTCCTCCCCACTGCCAGGGGCTGCTGGGATGTGAGAGCTGGATGATTTCCACCACCAAGGGAGAAGAGGGGGAGGCAAGGCAAAGGGCCAGGAAAACAGTCTTTGTTCTCTCATACAAAGATAGTATGGAGGGTTGCTATTCTCTTTTCTCACTAAGGAGCCTTTCCATCTTCCAGCAACCCAAAAAGAGCTTTCTTCTTTTCCCCTCACTTGTGGGAGTGCAGAGGTAAGTTTGAGTAGAACTGAGAGCAGTAATAGCTTCTTGTTCAGTATTTTCTGTCATGAACAAGCTAAAAACCCCACAAGTTAAATACAAAACACATTTACCCACCCATCTTTTTATAGTGCTGAGAAATGGTTGTAGTCTTTTACAACACAGAGTAAAATGTGATGGCTTATTTTTAATCCTTGAACTCCCTTTGAGTATATCAGCTAGGTAGGGCTGTCTGAGTTTGCACATGCTTGTTTGTGAATACCAGTGCAAAACTGACCATTACAGTGGTGGAAAGAACAGACCAAAACTATTTTTTTCATCAAACACAGTTGTATGTGTGAAAAGGTTTTAAAAATATTGTTTTCCAATAGTCACATCTTATTTTAAGTACAGTTTTTACTTTTTTTTGGGGGGGGGGCGGGGGAGGGGCAAGGGTGGAACCACAAAGACATGAAAGCAAAGAGAGAAAGAGAGCTTGAAATTTAAAAAAATAAAAATTAAAAAAAAAACCCCACACAAATCTATTTTAACCAAAGGCTGCTGAAGATTTTTTCAGGGAAATATGAACATACATCTTTTAACTGAGGCAAAATATCTCAGCAGTCCCAAAAGCAAATACTTCATTTCAGTTCACTGTTCAATATGATCCTCGTAAGCTGTCACAACACTTCATAAGAACTGTATTTTAGAAGCCAAACACACCCATTTTCACAAAGCAAAACACTTCCTCTGAACTGCTTTCCAACCACAGTTCCTATTCTGTAGTGCAAGAAGTCCCTGAAGTAGTCTGTGCCGCAGTACAGACATGGAATGCTGCCCCATTGAGGTGAACGAAGTATGAGCTATTTGCACTTCAAATGGTGGGAAAATCACAGTTGTGCCTTAGAAAAATACAGTTTAGAAGAAAACCCAAAAATCTGAAACTACCATTTTTAACATTGAGTTGTCCCATGATGATACCTCTTGGTTTGGTTAATAAACGGGCACATTGTAAATCACATTGGAACAACTTGAAATAAATATTTTGCATTTTATTTTCTATCAAGGACTTTTCATGCTTTAAACGAAAAAATACAATCTTCCAAGAAAAGTAGGGACACATTTTGATAATCTCTATTATTTATATCATGGGCCAGAATTTGTACCAATTTATTCTGGCATAAATTGGGATAGAACTTGGCATACAATTATGAAATCAAATCCTGCACCATTGAATTGACACTGTGTACTCTGATCATAAAACTTGCATTGTCAAGTTTAGTACTGTGGCCTAAACTGCTACTCCAGACTGTCATATACTGGCATGTCACATAAGGTCCCTGGGATAGCCTACTCCACCTCAGCGCAGGGCCATGGAGAAAAGACCTTTACTTCAAACTCATCCATATGTCCTTGCTCACACGAAATCTGCGGGGTTTTCAGTTTATCTGGAGAATGATTTTCAAGGAAGAAATTTTGATATGTAGTTGAGAAAATTCAAATACCCCTTTAGCTATATATATATGCCAACCACAGTAATAAAAATAAGGATGACTTCTACTTCAACATTTCCCAGACCCACATAAGCTTTGTCTGCATAGTTTTACACACCCGTTCCTCAAAGGTAGTAGAGTAAATATATTTATGCCATTTTATATGTGAGATTTCGTCTGATTTGCTAAAGCCACAGAAGCCACAAAGCAAATTTTTGGATTCCTGTTCTCCTTTTCATCATGGGTCAAATGTCTCTTCAAATCCCATAGCTCTTTGTGAGGCAACTTTGGTATGCTTGGATAAAACCAAGCATAAGTAAAATAAAACACAGTTTTCCTGAGCATAATAGATACTTGCTTATTCTGGAACAACTCCATACATTATTAAAACCATACTACTATCATTATTAGATTATAAAATAAAATTAAAAAAAAAAAAGAAGAAGAAGAAAAAAAAACAAACACAGACCCATGGCTGTAATTATGTTTATGCATTATCTTCTTATCAGTACAACTGCTGCCCTGAAATTAAGTTCCTTGGTCCCTGAAAATTTACCGAGAGGCACTAGTGAAGGATGTATGCACCAATAAAGTTATTCATCCATGCTCTAGCCCCCACACACCCTCCTTGAATTCTTTCACTATTTCTGTAACACTTTGTTTGCTATTAGGATTACGTGATTTATTTGTTCAGATTGGGAAGTCTCTTCTTGATGAGCTGCTGTGTTCAGTAAACAGCTCCCAACAACAAACAAGGATTTAAATAATCACTGTGTAATCAGTAGGCACCAGCACATCGGATCTCATCTTTTCAAATCCAGGTAGCTGTCTGTCAAATCACGTTTATCACACTAAAAGTTAGAGGCTTAACTGCATCAGAAACATTCCACTCACTTTCTAAGGAGCTTCAGTGAATTTACTAGAAAAGAGTAATGAACTTCCTGGGTTTGCATGGATTCTGCTGCAATGTGGCAGTTTTGAACTCGGCATGAAAGTCCTAAGCAGCACAAGGAGTAACAGGACCAGAGCAGTGAGTGTTACTGACTGGCTATCCCCCAGTTTGTTTTGTGCCTGGGAGGAAATGTTAGAATAATCAAGTAATAGTCCAACAAAATTCAGCCCAAATTAAACACCTTTCCAGCAGCTGCAGTCAGTATCTTTTGGGTTTGGCAGGCACCTGCTTTTTTGATACAAAGATGCCTGGAAGCCCTCAAGGAGCTCAAACAGTAACAAAAAGCAACTTTTGAAGCGCAAGGTGTATGCACAGATCAGTGATTGAGTCCAAATAGTAGTTTCACCAAGTTCTTTAATGTGAAAGAATCCTTAGTATTTAATCTATAAAGAGGAGGTAAAGAGTAGGTAGAAGAAAAACATATTAGATGAGATAAAGAAAATCCTGACTATCAATAACAAAAAATGGGCACTTAATGTGAACACTCCAGAGTGTAGAAAGTGATTTTTAAATTACTTATCTGATTAGTGGGAGCTACTCTGTCAAATTGAAACAAATTCACATAAATATTCCATAAATTAAATATTCACTTGTCATTGAAGCTGCTTTCAATTGTTGGTAGAGATTTTTTTTTCATCAGAAGGAGACAGATTATTAAATTGATTTTAGCCTCCAGAATGCATTCTTTAATTATGTAATTTTAATTGTCTGGCATTTTTATTTGTTTGAATTTCAAAGGTATTGACATGAGTTAGAAAGAAAATCCAGTCTCAAATCTGTAAAAGAATCAGCTGCAATCCTGTTAGGCAGTGTAGTAAAACACAAGCTGAAGCATGTGGTAAGCCCAAGTATACTCAATAAAGTGTGTAACCTAAGTTTCATCCTGCCCCTAACGGGACTTAAAACAAGTGCAAAGAAGCATATGAACCGACACCTGTGTCCTTGTAGCTGTTGAAGGTGTGCACTGTGCCTTACAGAGGCATGCAAGAAGAAAGACTCAGGGATCTCATCTTATTAACATTTCAAGAATTTGTTGCTCAGCTGCTGTTTGTTTTCTCTGACAACCAAATGTTATGCAGAGCACTTTTGCCAGCTGCAATCTGATTAGGCATCACCTTTTCCATAACACTGCCAAGCCAGTCAAACTCTGGTATAGAGAGAGCCTAACCTTTTGTAGATCTCATAATAAACAACTCCAAGTTTCAGCAGAAAATCTCTGATACACAGAGCCTGAGTACAGCTTGTAAATCAAAGCACTCCGATAAGATGTGAGAGCCAGACCTCTCAGAGTTGATCATGCTGACAGTTGAGCTTTGAATTCTTACTTTATAAATCACTTCCTTACCAGGCATCTGCAAAATCAGGATTTGTAAGCCAAGCGGAAAAAAGAAGACGTAGTTTTATTTGGATTTATTGGTATGATTTGTAAATCTATTATATGACTTACAGATCTGATTTAAGATTTGTTAATCCCGTTTAGGATATGGAAATTTTTTCTCTGACTTACCATGTACTGAAATGCTGCAGTAAAAACCAAACTAAAAATTACTGGTTTAAAAGTTGGTTTATAAATCAAGGGTTTGCAGTTAAGATTTGCTGGCAGGTTCCATAAACTGCACAGCACATTTATAACTCGGCCTCTTAGAATGGCAGATTTATAAATCCAAGTTGCAAATTGTCAGACAACAGTTATTGGCTCAATTCTAATCTGAGAAACAACAGATGTGCTTCCCTGTGTTTCAAAACCCTGTCCTTTTCCATTGCCTGCGTCCCCTGCAGCTATCTCACTTGCACCAAGGAGGAGAGAAGGGAGGGAAAAGACCTCCTCTATCACCATCATCCTGCCAGGAAAGGAAGAAGGGATCTGGAAAAGGAAAAACAGGAGATGAAATGAGGGTTACAGTTCATGTGTCCTGTTGCAAAGCTTCCTCCTGCAGTTTTAGCTGGCACCTGGGGGCATAAAGAGAGTAGGTAATCCTAGCAGATTTCCTGGCTGTCAGGCCACAGGCACAATGAAAAATTAAACTTAATATACAAAATGGTGGAAAACTGGACCTAGCAGGAGCAAACTAGAATAAGCTGATGATTTTTTTTTTTTTTTTTTTTTTTTTTTTNTTTTTTTTTTTTTTTTGGCAGTCCCAGTGATGTCTGCCTGTCTATCTCAGATTACAACGAGGAACTTCTGGGAGAAACTCTGGCCCTGTGATGGCAAATATCCCATTGATTTCACAAGGATAGGATTTCACCCTATAAAAAGGGCATTGGCCAGATTCACAGGAATGTTCTGCCTGCCCCACATCACCCTGGTCACAACAAGCAGCTGTAAACGTACATCTCTGCTGCAGCAGCCACCTCTCCCCAGGGAGGAGAACAGGGAGCCAGAAGCCAGGGCTGTGGCAGCATCCTGAGGCCCCAAGTCACTGCCAGCAGCTGTGTCTGCCCTCCCCACAGCCCTGCCCGTGAGGAAAGTGCAGAAAGCAGCATTCCTCAGTAATTACAAGAAAATTTACACATGTACTGGGAGTTAGTACTGCTTCCTTTCAGGCAATTTTACAGTAGCCATCAGATTTTATCCTAAACCTGAGGGTAATAACAATGAAATAATAGCACTATTAAATAGCACTATTTTTCTCCTAGAATGATTGTTTTTTATACAGTGTGAAAACAGTTTTTGATAAGCAACATAAGAAACAGCTACTTCTAGATCCTGTGCAGGAGGTACTAAAATACATTATTGCCTTTTGACTTCTTCTGAGTGTCAAGTTTCTTTGACTTGATAACTTTTGAAAGTGACCTAACATATTTTATTGTCTACTATATTTGAAATTTAGTTTATTGTCTACTATATTTTGAATTTGGAAGTTTCATCCGTTACCTCCAGTTCTCTATTATGCAATGCTTTTTTTTCCCCTTGAATTGCTTGTTGCCTTGAATTTCATAAAAAGCAAAATATATACAAAAAAGTTAGCGAATATAAATTTCATAATTTCTTCTTTCATACTGGCCAGCATTTTAAAGTCAAATATCTGATCATTGCAAAACCCAGCAAATATTCATGAGTGTATGTATATATATATATTTAGCTACATTTTCAGGTACATTCAATTTTTAAAGTACATAAAGGATAAACTGCATGTTCATCTGACTCTAACTACTATTACAAGGGGAATTGAAGCAAGCAGTGCAATTAGAAACAGGAAAATTCGCTTCCATAGCTTTGCACTTAACTGAATACTCAATTCCACATGCAAAATATAATCTGAAATGGAGAATGAATTTGGGGGGAAATGGTTAATATTCTATAAAATGCTATGTCAGCTTTTTATATATTATACATTTAAAATGTATGAAAATCAATTCTCTTGAAAAGAGATATCCTTTTTTTTGTTTGTTTCATTGTGTATTCCAAAGTATAGAGCCTCACTCTCTCCTAGTGCATGTGTCTGAGAGACACGTACAAATTTTGGCATTTTCCCTTGTGTTTAGCCTAAGTAAAAACTGTTAAGAAGAATATATTTTTAAGGAGAAATGGTCTGTGGGAAGGTTCTGAAAGTCAGCTCTCACATCAGAGGTGAGGAATTGTAGGTACAGTTGGAGAAATACTATAAATAATTGCCTTAACAAAGAGATGGCACAATTTAATAGAAATCTAGGGTTTTCCCATAAATATCTTTCAGGTGATGAATGAAACAGACCTTTACAGACAGTAGCCCAACTGATCTGTTGCAGCACTGGAACCCACTGCTATTTTCCAAGTTCCTTCTCTCCCCTTTGGGGAGCAAAGGAACAGTTAACCCCTTTCAATAACATTCAAATTTAGACTCAACCCAGGGGCTATTTCTAGATTGAAGGAAAAAGGCACTTCTTAATGTGGCTTGCAATCCCAGTGTTCTGACTGTCCACCTCAGGAGACAGATCAGGTCACATCCACCTTCCTGGGTTTCCTTTAAACAGAGCGACACAGGAGGGGCAGGGACATCCCCTGAAGCACTATGTGGGGCACAACGAGACCTGGGAACTCTGGAACCCAGGGAAAGAGCCAACACAACAGGCAAACCACCACAATTAGAGTTCTTCTCTGAAGGTAAAGGATCTGTTGCTAATCTCTCTTGGTAAAATCAAGAAAAATAAAAGGGGTTTTCTATAGCTGCAGTGCAAAGAGCGCATTGCAAAATCATAAAATCTATAGCATGAGGAAAGGAGTAGGAAGCACAAGGTTGTGGCTGCAACTGTACAGTTTTATGGAGCAATGAATTTCAGCTCTCCAGAGGACCAAAGACCTAACAGTGAGCATCTTTTATTTAAAGTTTAAGTTGAAAGATTTAGGCCAAAAGTTAAGCTGAACATTTTCTAAAATTCTAAGTGTCAAGAGCACTATCTGATGTACTCCAGCATCAGCAGAGGTAAAGGTCAAGAGAGTAGAAATAATAGAGGGCAAAAGTAGTGGCAAGAGAGAGAAACATCCTGCCTTGCCTGTGAAGCAAAAACATATACCTACCAGGCTACCTGCAAAGGAACAGGACATAAGCCTATGGCCTTCATTTTTCTGCTCTAATACCAAGCCTAGCAAAAAAATCAACTCTACAAGGAACTGAACACCTTCTTCACCTGTCCTGCCTAAGCTTTTTTGCTCTATAAATCCATTCATTTCTCATTTCAGAAAAATGAAGCTAACATGTTCACTACAATTATTAGCAAAATCTCAGATCATCTAGGAACAGTAGCTACACAGCACAATATAATTTTGCTATAGAAAAATCCATATATTATTCATATTTGAATTTCATCAAATTCAAAACTCAAAAAGGGGAAATACTGAGTAAAAAATGTAAAAAAAAAAAAAGTATATTCCTTCACCAGAAGTGGTAGCAGTAAATATTTTTATCAAAGGTTTCAAAAGCTATGAAATGAGGCAAAAGTGTCCTAATAAAGCTTTAATAAGTTTGTCATTTACTCTGCTAACTTTTTTCCAAAGGTCACTTCAACAGACATGATTAGACTACAGCTCCGTGGGAGCAGAGGAAATTAGCTTCAATGTTTGTCTCATTGATGAAGTTCTGAGTATGCTGGTGGAATTGCAATAAGCATATGTGCTTAATAAAAAGTACAAGTGCTCCTTGCCATCTTGAAAGCAAACTCTTCAGCTAAATCATCTGATCTATTCATTTTCAATTCTCTTCCCCCACAACTGGCTTGATAAATAAAAACAGGTCTCCTGAAAGTGTCTGAATTTCAAGTAAGAACCATAAGGACTTGTCCTTCTTCTGGAAAGCACTGGACATTTTACAAGTTTAAAACTCCTGATGCCTTCACCTTTCCCCTTACAGAGCCTTACATGGGTTTGATAGTAAAGATGACTCACTGTTCATCAGCAGTCTGAAGCTGACCAAGGTTTATGGCAAAATGCTCACTGTCAGCCTGCCAGCTGATAATCACTTTTCTCCTCAGGGCAACACCTAATCTGGAGCACAGAAATCTAACACACTACCATGCAAACCCCAAAGTAGCAGAGGAAAGGCTCTCCCTTCAGCCAGATATGGGACTGACCCCAGAATCAGAAACAAATTCTATGTGAACAGTGATTCTGTCTGAATCTCGAACACTAGTGACATGCGACCTTTGGACCAAGAAAGGAAATTTTGGATTTTGGGAAGACTGTCAAAGGCCTTGTTATTTATTCTAGATGATGGTTTAAAACAAATGTCTTGTCTTACACAAACATGAAATAGTGATGTCTAATTCAACTTCTACCCATATCATTACAATACCATTGCTCTCCTGTTGCTGAAAAACATCTTCAAAGTCAGGTATGGAAGGCAGATGTACCTCTGCATTAAAATTATTTTGCACAGGACCTCACAAGGAGTAAAATGCAGCTTTCCATTGTTCTTCCCAGATGTGAAAGGCTGGAAGTATTGCTAGTCCAAAGCATTTCAGGGCGGGGGTAAAGCAGCAATTTGGGCTTTGCCTTTGCTGAGGTGATGCCCTGCTGCACATACCCCTCCCCTGGGCCTGTATACCACCCCACAGTGGCCACTACTCCCTGGCACACATCCCTGTGGTGATGCTCCACATCCCACTCCTGTAGCTCCAGCCCAGCCCCAGGATGGTCAGATGACTGGAAGTCCCAGCTGGAGGAAAGGGCAAAAGGCCCAAATGCCAGCCCAGGACAAGAGGCAAGTATGTGTTTTAACCCTATCATTGCTTGGGATTTCTATCAGCTGAATATCACTGGAGCCAGGAGTGGTACCAATACTTGTTCTTTTCTATATTTTCTCTGTCTGTCTCTTTTTCTCCTCCATCTAAGTCCCCCTTCTTGGTGCTTTGAGTAAGGTAAAATCAGATGGGCTTGGAGTTTGCTAACTTGAACAGGCTAAGTTAATGCCTTGTGAAGCAGTTTATGTTGATTGAATGCTGCTCTAAACTTCTGCCAAAGCCCTCTGATTTTGTAAAGTTGCCACTAAAGTTCTTTTTGTTATTTTGACTGCTTGAGAATATCTTGTCGGTATTTCTCCTGCGCATCTAACTCAGAGTACATAAAATACCCTAAGCCCCTGTCAGAGGCTCACTGAGTGAGTTTTCTGGGGCCTTACACCAGGACGCCAGGGAAAAATGCTGGAACTCTGGCTCTTGATGAAGCATGACAAAATTTCTATGGCTTCATAGGTTATTCTGTCAACTGAGCCAACCTAGTCCACAATGTGAATGCATTTGGTGCATTTCAGTCACAACTACTGACTTACTTCTCTGCAAAAAATAGAGTGAACTTGAACAAACTTAAAATCTGGCATTTTAGCATTTTACATTAAACTGAGGTGGGCTAAAAGCACAAAGTTTGTTGTGGCGGAATAACCTCCCAGGTCATCATAATTTAATTGTGACTATTTGAGCCCCAATAAGTGCTAACTCAAAAGTTTGAAAATACTTCCAAAGTTCCACTTGATTGAAAATTGAGAGAAAATACTTTAACCATTAAAGAGAGTAAAGTGATAAATGGATCAATCTTTACTAGCAAACAGTAGTAATTAGGTCATACTTCATTTCTTTATTAGAGAAAGGCTTTGGTGTTTAATCATCATTACATAATAATTTAGTCTTTGCCAATCTCTGTCTTTATAGATATTGTAAACTTGGGCTCTGATGCTTCAAATGGCTCAGTGCAGGAGGAACTCCATGATCAGCTATTTGAATAAACTACATGATTCTTGCTTTTTACAAGCAAGAATAATTTCATTTTACAGCCTATGTTCATATGATAACAGAGATAAAGCTCCTTGAAGGATTCTAAGAGAAAATTTCAAAACTGAAATATCTTTATATGAAGACACTTCTACAAAAATGAGAGAGTCTGACATCACTAGTAAAACACAAGACAAAGCACAGCCTAGGGCATAACACCATTTTGGAGAATGTCCAATCGCCCTCTATTGTCTGAAGACAGATGTGCAATTCACCAGATGGACCACGTGTTTGCTTTAGCACAGATCAGTATTGAACTGTTCATTTTCTGAAATAAGCCTCTGAAATCCAAAAAGAATGGGAAACATAATGAATGAGTTCCAAGAGAAATAAACAATGTCAAATCCTCTGAGCCTATGCTTTAACTTCGTGACAGACATTGTCTTAAGCCCACTTCCTCTTAAAGGAACCCAGAATGTTCTTATTGGCTGGTAAAAAGCCAGTCACTTTTGAGGTCAGTAACAATAAAATCATTAAGACTTACTCTGACAGGAATTTTTCTTTCCCAAGATTTTGAAAATTATTTTGCCTTACAGCAATTACTACAGGAAGGAAAATGAGATGTTGCCTTTGTCAGCTTCCTTAGTGAGACAAGGCGAGTTCACACTTCACCACCTGATAACAAATACATCTCCGTGAAATACAGGCTCACCTTCTCTTCAGGGGTGTTGGAGTCATCTACTTTTCATAGGAAAAGGAAAAGCAAGTAAAAAGTGTTAAATGTTTCCAAAAACCCTAAGGCATTTTAATTGGAATAAAAACAGCTTCATGGTAATGTGCCTTTTCTTTAGGCATTTTAGGGCATGTAAAACAAGCTTCCTTCCTAACCACAGGCAGTAAAACCTAAAGCCAACTCAAAGGTCTAATGACAGCCCAACACTATATTTTAGAAGTGGAAATGTTTTACCATGGTCTTTACCTAAGGGCCCGACTTGAGGAACCAGAAAAATAGCCAAAGGAAGCTCAGTGGGACTGCTTTAATAAAAACATGACTGTAACCTCCAAACCCTTGTCTTTCTTTCCCATATTTACATCTATTTGTTAAACCTGATGGGAAACATTTGATTGAGCCTCTAAGCCTCCTTCTGCTCATACAACTGAAACTGCAAAGCCTCCTGAGCAGCCCTTCAAGCCCTTTAAGCTCCCAGTATCCCAGCACCAGCAGAGTGGTACAACCTCAGGACTCTGTGCAGTGAAAATCACCTGCCTGATCCAGCTGCTGAACAAATGTCATATTCCTAGGTCATTTAAGCTTCTTTTTAATTTCCTCGGATGTTTGGCTATAGTTATCATATTTGTCCTCAGGTAAGACAGGGAGCAACATGCTGCTGCCAAACTGAGAGTTTCTCCTTCCTCCTGTCTGCAGGCACATTCACTCACTAACACAGTCCTGTCTTCTCAATTTCAGCAGTCCTGGTGCGCTATGAACTCTTCCCCTCTCCTTTTTTTTTCTTTCTTTTTTTTTTTTTTTTTAATGCTTTTGCTAAGCCATCTTTGGCCATTCATTGTGCTTAATCAAAGAAAAATGGATAGCAGTGGTAGAACGGGGAATTCAAAAGCAAAACTACCACTTCTGGCATCTGGAAGCTGCTGGAGCAACAGTTATCTTGTCAAATAACATCCTGGTATGACACATTCTTTCAACTCCATTCTTCCTCAGGTTCCATTCACAAGGTGTCAGATAACTATTTGGTAGCTAGAAATTAAAATAAAAAGAAGGCCCCAAGAGCTCTGTAGACAAGAAACATTAGAAAAGATCGACAATACTAAATAGGAAGTTGTCAGCAGCCACTGAAAAGTATAACATAACATAATGGATCCAAACTCCAAAAAAATCTTCTTTCACAGAATGATTTTTCACAGAGTTCCTGGTTTTCTGTTTCCTACACCACTGGCTGAAAAACACTAACCTTTTGAACTCATTTTTGAACTCATGTATTGCTCAGCTGCTAGCTGAGCAATACAAAGAAAGAGAAGAGGTAATCAGAGACCTCACAACAGAGCACAAACAACACTTATCATATACGACCATATCGCTATGCATGGGAGGATGGCTCCATGCCTCCGTGAGTTGGACCCAGAGGATGTCTTCTGTATAACATTTCTGGCAGAAAGTGCCCATACGAGCAGGATATATTTCTCATGCACAGGATGAAAACAACAACTAAAGAAACCACAGGGCTTGATGGAGAGAATTAGGTACGTTTATGATCCAACACATCCCACCTAAAGTACATGCTGGAAACTGTTCTTGTCCTAAAATTGCCAATTTTTCCCCATTAGAATAAAGAGAGATTATCCTGGCTAGTTTAGTGGTTTATATCCACATGACAGACAAGGTACAAAAATAGTCAAAGTTTGTGACATTATCCTATGGCAAACATGGTGTGACTTAATCTAGGTTGGAGCTCCATAAGCATACCCAAATATCTTCCCTTTGGATTCCTTAGCTTTAGATTTCCCTTTCTCATTCACATCCCTCTAATGTGTCCTTCACCACAACTCCTTTAACCCCGTACACTCTTCTTTCCCATTTCTCTTCTAGGGATGCCTCCTCCTTTACCATTGGCTTTCACTGTACTAAAGTGCACTTGGGTTGTATTGTTGGCCTGTGTATAATATAAGGAGATGTGAGACATATCTGCTGCAAAGCCTTCTAAACTAAAAATCACTAATCTGTGGTGACAGGTGACTAGACTCAGTGTCTCAAGCAGTGCCTTCTGTAGAAAATATTTTGTTTCAGGCAGAGAGCAGATTTTTTACATGCCAGGTTTCACCTTTCAGTTACAGAGGGCCAGTATGCACTGCTAAAGTATTGCATATTGCAGCATTACCAAAACCATAAAAAATGTATTTATATCTAACATCATCTGATTGCCTTGTAACTGTAAAAGTAACAAAATGGCATTTAAATGAACAAAATGAATGAATTTTGAACAGACATGAATGAGATCTAAATACAGGTGTTGCTTTCTGACAGCTTCTTACTCTGTTGCTATCCTAGTCTCAGCACTACTACCCCAATAAATATTCCATATCATAAGCTAAATGGCCATTGCAACCTACTCAATATAGGTATTAGTATGTGCTCTTTACATGCAGTATATAGAAAACCAGTGAAAGAAATAGGGAGGAAATTACATTTGGTTTTGTATTTAGTAGAGCGATTTTCTTTATAATGGCTCTCTAGAGCCATTCATTTTATCATGGGCTTAATTTACATCAGGAGACAGTCGGAAATCACTCTGCTCCTGAAGGAGGCCCTCACTGGAATCTTTCGCCTTCACAACAAGGTGACATTCAATCCATTTTAAAGGGCATCATGGGAGTGCAGAAACACTTCTTTACTTCAAGGGAGCCTGTTCTAATGACCAAACTTCAGAAGCATTTGACATACAGCTCTGTGCCCAGGAGCACGTGAATATTTTAAATGCTGTTTATAAAAAGCAAAGCTGTGCTAAAATGCCTATTTGCCCCCTGCTGCTTAGCAATATTAAAGATTAGAGCCAATTGTTTTGTATACTGAAGAGCCTATAATGACTTCTAGAGAAGAACATGTCAGCAAACTAGATAAGGTTCCTATTAAATTTTTGTTGCTGTGGACTGCTGACTTGGGTCATTATACACTTAAATTGAGTTATTGTCATTGTTATATAATGAAACAGAGAGCTTTTTGCCTCCAGTAATGTAGCATATCTTTTAAAGAATGGGCTCTCCTGACTGATTTATCAAATAGTTCTGTTTGTGTTACAGTGCCAGGCTTCTGGGTGTTTCAAAGTGATTTAGATGAACTGTCCTAAGAGTTCATGCATATTTTGAAAGACAAATAACAGAGTCTTGTGTAAGCCTGGTTCCAATAATCTTTGAAATGTATTGAGTGACAGTGAAAGACATAGTAAAATCACAACTTTCCTCTCTCCTTAATCTAAGAATGTTTCATTCCAGAAAAGGAATTTGTAATGGATTTAAGGATTTGTAATTATTTTTTAATTCCTGATTTGTTCAGGTTTAAAACCAGGACTTGTCTTGTTTTCTTCATTCCAGGAATATTTGGCTTTAAAAATCTCAGGATTTATTCTTTAAAAACAGTTATTTTAACACTTATAAATTTGAACAAAGACTGAGAACAGTAGAAAGATCAAAAAATTAACAACTTCAAGCTACCTTATTTCAAACTAACTATACTTCTGGGGGCTACTATAACCATTCATTTTTACCTTTGTCTTGCTGGAGCCAGGATTTCACTCTGTATATTTTCCACAGTTTTTTTCCCCTTAGATGCATCTAATAGCAGTTCAAGATGGGATGAAAGCATCTACACATATGCGATTTTACTTAAATTCTTTTAATTCCCCATGCAATGTCTCTGAAGAGCAGCTGTATCTTAAGAGAAATTCCATGGTGAGTAGTAAAGGAACCAAAATCAGCGGATGTAGAAATATCTGTCTGGAATAGTTCCATTCCCAGAAGTGTTAGACCAGAATATATTCAAGCAATACAGGCTTATGCTAAATACTTACTGAAAAATTTGAAATTTGACTAAAAAATAGAAGGTCTTTTTGTTTTTCCTCAACTCCCCTCACAGTCTTCCCAGCCTTTCTTTGAAGCTTTTCTGACTTCAACTAACTTTTACAAACACAGGTCACTGGGGTTGTGCAGTAATTGTGAAGATCACATCGAGTCACATCCACTTTTCCCTGCCTCTGTTAGCAGACACAACCTAAAATTGAATTTTCTTTCCATAGCACTGCTTCATTTCTGCTCCTTATGTCATTCTTTTATCAAGGTTTCTCATCTCTCTGTTCTAATGGTAAGATCCCAAATCATAGCAGAAATTCTTTATATGATGCTTGTATTTCAGATTTTAAATTCCATCCTTTCTGTGATCACAGGTCTCAAGGTCATCCAATTTTGCCACTGTCATATTATGATCTTCTGCAAAAATGATGCCTCCTCAGTTTAAACCATCAGCAAAATTCATTTGGGCTCTAAACATTGAGTCTTTAGGCAGACATATAAATTAAAAGATTGTAGGAGATATATTCATATGGTTTCTCCAGAGGAAGTCTAACAATGAACTCTCACTACCCTATATCATAAATATGACTATCTCCTTTTTTTAGACAGTTTCTCTCCTGATAGACTGGGGGATTTTTTATCATACTAATTTTCAAGTTTATCTAATAGGAAATTATTAAGTTATTTTATTGCAATTCTGATTAGTTAAGCATACTGTATTTGCCTTGAAAAAAATTAATTATACTAAAGAAGGTGAGAGGACATGCTTTAAATTTCTACTCTAGTAATATTTTTTTTTTACATTATATCTAGTCCCTCGATTGTTTTAATGTCCTTAATTATTATTTCTCTCAAAAAAGGTTTTTAACTTTATAGTATTCAGCTAAATTATATAGGTTTCTCTGATTACTTTTACCTATAAACAGGTTCTATACCCAATATAGAACCACTTTGAAACAAACAAACAAAAAAAAACCACTGAAAAAAATTATAGTGGATCTGGGGTTCTGTGGGTTTGTTTTTCACAATTTTTCAATGAGACTTATCTATTGCCTTGAGATTATACATTTCTTTTACTTTGGACATTCCTAGGGTACCTCTTAAAGTGAACACTCACACAGCTGCATTTCCATCTTATTTCCTTCCCTTTCCTGGGACTGAAATTCTAAACTCATTTTCAATGTTTGACTTATTTACAAGTTTCCTTCACAGACAAATCTATGAATATTTCACTCTGCTGCTCTCCTTGGCCAAATCCCCTTCTTTGGAAGCACTTTTCTCCCATTCAGACTGAGAACTTTGCCAGCTCTCCTTTGTCTGTTCTTTCACTCAGACTGAAAGACAGCAGGACTATTCAATTCAAAGTAATTTTGTATTATACTCTTTCATCAACCATCTTCATGCAAAAATCAAGCTTCAAATAGCATCAGCATTTTCTAGTTTAGTGATTATTGGGGAAAAAACTGAAATACTGATTTTATATATGTTAGTGATAGAGATCACCACAGCATTTTTTTTTTTTTAATTTACCCTGGATAAATTAGGATTTAGTTATGTTAATACATTTCTGGTGCTATTTGTCACTCTGAAATCAATACCAGATCCACAGGTATAGCCAAATCAAGGGCTGATGGTCCATTGCCAATATTACACCTTTAATCACCTTTCTAAAAGTAATTTTGACTTCAAGACAGTTTTATCCACTCTGTTTGCTGTTTGGTTTGGTAGAGGGAGTGTTGTGTTTATCACAAGTACTGAGTGAAGCTAATTTCATTGATTCTGATCATTCAGACTGTTAATATATTCCTTTTCCAGCCATCACCACCTCTATTTCATCTGTGATATTCAACTTCATTCTATACATCAACAGTTCCAATGCCTCCATTTTTTGACCCACACTCCTTGCATTAATATTTCATGTATTTCCTTATGGCCAGCCTCAACCCAGTACCTACCTACTCAGAGTACCTTTTTTTAAAAATTTATTTTTCTTCTTCCTGATATTCATGTAATAAACTTGTAATTATTGTGGCAAAAATAATTCTCATATAGAAATTATACACGTGTCTCAGGGTTGTCATCTCCTGTCATTTAACAGTTTAAAAAACTGTTCATTTTTACAAATCAGAATAGAAATAGCTTAGTTGTTCACATGAAATCCATCTGCAAAGAAAAGATTTTTCTATTAATGTGTTCTGAAAATATCTCTTTCTTTGATCCATTATTTGATCGCTGTTACTTTGTCATTCTTTGAGCATCTTTCAGGGATATTGAACAGACAGAATCACAAATTTTTAAAGTTGTAAGGGACCACACTGTGTCACCAGGTTTAACCTCCCCACTCAAGCAGAATCATCCTAGAACACAATTCATGGGTTTGTGAGGGAGACACCACAGCCTCTTGGGGAAATCCCTATCATTCACACAGTAAAAAAGTCCTTCTTCATATTTAGGGGGAACTTCCAGTGCATTATCTTCTGCCCTGTGTTTCTTGTCCTGTTGTTTGGTACAACATCTCATTGAAGATCATTCAAGTCTTCTGGTTTTTATTGTTTTGATCCGTTCCTGGAAATGTCCAGTTGAATCTGGATATATATAATTTGTTCTGTAGTGGAAACAGGCAGTCATTTTTGCCCTACTGTGTGGAGACCTTAAGCCAGCTTTCTTAAGAGCCTGAAATCTTAGCATTAACCATGCTTGAAGAGTGCACATAAGATCAACGTATGAGGGTATTAAATACATTTTAGAAAATGTGTCCCTTTCTTTAATGCCTGGACAGGTGCTGGGGTTTTTTGTTGTTGGGTTTTACATTGCTTGTGGGGGTTTATTTATGGTGGTTGCTGAACACCACAAAAATTAAAATCCTGACATAATCACTGGCATTTGTCTATAGTGACAAAAATAAACCTCTCCAATATGCTTCTGTGTGGCTTTATATTTTTTCCAGCAAGCATTCTCTTCAGCAAATCTCACATTTTTTAGCATTGCAGATTCTGAGGCATTCCCATCCTATTCATGTGACCAACAGATATAGTAAGTGGATACATCTGTAGTTTTAACAAAAAACTTCTGGGTTTCCATGAATATTTTTGAAGATTTGCAAATGGCAAAATCTTTTACAAGAGCCAACAAAATACAGCTCACATGTAAATTTTACACTTTTGAAAATACATAAAAGTATTAAAATATTATGAACTAAGGCTCAGTAATTTGCCTCAATCCATCAATATCCATTGCCACTGACAACTCCCTCAAGGGATCCACTTAAATCAAACAACCTTTCTTCTGGCAAATATTTTTGCAGAACCACCAGCCTTAGTAGCCAACATATCCAGGTTTTACCAGTCCAAAGGCAGAGTGAGTGTCACACAGTTCTTCACTGAGAATGAGTTTTCACAAGAGTGCTGAGCTGGTCTAACAGCTTCCTACCACTAAAAATATGGTTCAGCTTTCCCCTTTTTCTCAGTCTCAGCTGTGTGTACTTACCACTTCCTTTGTGCTAGCTCCAACAGTTTGATGACTCAATTCAGCTCACTCAGCAAGCAAAAAAAGGGAGATAATTTTCTGCCTGTTGAATAGGCTGACATGTCTCATCAAGGGGTCAGACTGGCTTCAGAGACAGCAGAAAATGTACAGGATCACACAGCCAGAGTACGATGGGAAAAGAAAGCACAGGACCTCCTGTGCTGGTAAATTAGCACAACTGTCTTCTGAAATACATATTTCTTGGCATCCACACCTCAACACTGAAAATAGGATGGATAACGTATATTGTCTGATTTATTCCAGGTACTCTCCTCTCCAGACACCACTCGGGCAAACACCTCCAGAGTTTAACAGAACATAAACAAAACTGTATTGCCTAATCAGTAGCTGAAACACTCACAATGTTCACATCTTTCTTTCCGACAGCTTAATCAGATATAAGTATTCACTTCATAATTTTCGTCTAGCTGGAAGCTACATTCTCTGATGGTATGTGAAGAATTTTACCAATCCCATGACATAAGATTCTGTTTCTTAGCTGCAAATTGCATTTAAAATTCTTGAAATATCTGCCTAATATTATGTACTGTAAGTAGTGTTTGGTAGTAGTATCTGGTAGTAGTGGTTTCATTTGTCACAAAGATAGTACAGGATCACACCTATCAGCCTAGAAGTGAAGGTATTCATGAATAAACATACTTTTTGAAATGTGTGCCCCACACACAAAAAAAAAGAAAACACAAAAAACCAAACTCAAAAGAAAAAAACACCACATACAAAACTAAAATGTCACAGAATATTACATTAGTGAGTTAATTAAACAGTAATAAGAAAATACACCATTTGGTCCTTACTATATTTATTACACAAAGCAGAAAAACTGGTCTCTATACATGAGGCTGTGAATTGTGTATTGAGTTTTGGGGCCCTCACTACCAGAAGGACATTGAGGTAGACATTGACTGGAGCATGTCCAGAGAAGGGCAAACAAAGCTGGTGAAGGGTCTGGAGCACAAGTCCTATGAGGAGAGGCTGAGGGAGCTTTTTAGCCTGGAGAAAAGGAGCAGGAGCATTGCTCACTAGAACTAACTGAGAGAAGGGTGCACCAGATAGGAGCTGGTCTCTTCTCCCAGGCAACCAGGGATAGAACAAAGGGAAATGGCTTTAAGTTACCCCAAGGAGGTTTAGGTTGGATAGTAACAAATATATTTCCTCATGCAAAGTATTTTTAAACATGGGAACAGGCTGTCCAGGGAACTGCTGGGTCACTGTTGCTGGATAGTATTAAAAAGGTATGGATGTTGCACTTAGGGGCAGGATTTAGTTGTGGACTTGGCAGTGCTGAGTTAACAGACATAATGATCTGAGAGGTCTTTTCCAACCTAAATGATCCTATGATTCTATTTTATCTGTTGATCCACACTTCACTGACTGCTGTATCTCATACTTTTTTTTTTAATCAAGAAATTGGAGAGGAAAGCTGTCCATTAGATTTGTGAGAGGAGGTGCTTCTTGGGCCATTCTCTGTAGATAGTGGGGGTCTGCCCCCAAGCACACTTACCTTTTAGATTCCAGGGTGGAAAAAAGCAGAGACTCTGGGGATCAGGAGCAGACAAACAACTAGGGTTAAGATCAAAGACCAGATTTTTGTGTACTGTTTGCTGTAACCTGGGAAGACATTAAAACTGAAAGCAGAGCTGGAGGATAGGACCTGTCCTTCAAGGAAAGATGGTTAAGAGAAATAGTTGTTTTCAAAGCTTTTCATTTTTGCTCTTCTGTAACAAACTTCAATTATCTCCGTATCCAAACTAATGTATTCAAAGCTGGTCCAGTAAACAAGTTTTTTGATAGTCGATGCCCTTGCACACCCACTGGAGGAGATCGATCTCCATGGTGCTTTGGTTTGCTGTGCATTCTGTCTCACTGAGATCAGCAGGCTGTGCCCACAGCTAGCCACCCCTGCCATCTCCACACTCAATCCTGAAAGGCAGAGCCTCTTCTGTCCTGTCTCACCATGGCTGCAAGCAGTCAGCTTCCTCTGGCACAGCACGTGCCCGTCAGGAGCAACTTTGCCACATTCCCTAGAAGGAGCTCCAGCCTTGCCCTGTGCTCTGCAGTTAAAATCACAGCCTCTCTGCACCAGACAATCTGATATTTCACTCCAACCCAGGGGCTAGGCATAGCCTTTATCTCTGCATTAAAGATGACTTTCTTATTTTTAAATTAAAAACCCTGAAATATTGATTCACATCAAGCAAAACTACAACAGAAATTCTAAGACTAATTTAAAATATTATTCAAAGACTAAAACCTTTCTCATGAATAAGCTTTCTGTGCACTTGAGAGCAAAATATGATATGCTGAACACAAAAGTAATATTCATCTTTGAGAAAGACAAATTTCCTAGTCAGCAAAAATTTGCTGAAATTCTATATTTTTACAAAGAAATTAAATCACTGAGCTGCTCTGGAATCCTTTATAGCTAATAATTAAGAATTTAAAAATCTCACTTTCATCCTATAATAAATATAGCTAATAATCAAGACAGATGAGAGAAAACTGGAAAGGTTTGTTGGATGATTTAAGTTGAAGGAGTTACTACATCAATATATTGTACTCAAAAAGGGCATGCATCATTAAAAAAGAAGGCTTTATAATTAATATGTTTTCATACAACCTACCTTATTTCCCCTGAGATCACTAACCAAACCCTTTTAAAAATCGATTAGTTCAAGCACTTAGCCTAGCACCACTTTAGAGTGTAGCAAGATAGATATTAGCTGAATTTAAAATTACGGCAACTTTATTTTTAATTCCTTTCCAAAATGCCAGATTTACATATTATGAAATACATTTTCATGCCAGAACTGACCACTAAGCATTTTTGGACAGGGCAAGAAAAATTAATTATATTCTTTCTAAAAAGTCACTTAGCATTCATAGCACCTGCATTGTTGTCAGAGATAATAAATGTGATTAAACTTGTATAAATTTCACTATATTAACCAGTACAATAACTCAATAGCTTTGCTGAACTGAGCTGATACTATACATTGCAATACTGTAGAAGCATAATATAGGGGAGCTCTAGAATAAGGTATGAGTTCCGAAGGAAAGAATTGCAACCTGCCAAAGACAAATTTCCCTTCCTAAGCTGTCAGTAAAAGGGAAATTTCTGACACCAAGACATTTTAACAAAAAAAGTTTAATCACACATCATGCACTGTTAAGGCGTAGCAATACAATTCTCCAGCTTGTGCTAATATATTCGTTCTCAGGGTCTGGCTATTTTTCTTAAGAAGAAAAAGATTGTAGCAGACCATGGTTTGTGTTTTGAGGCACTAAGATTGGCTAAACCTGGGGGAATTGTGCAGTTATCCTCCCTATGCCATTCCACAGGAGGTTTATGAAACAGGAATGGTGTTTGGTCCATATAATGAAGTCATACTGCCAACAATAGGCACCTGCATCATGAACAAACAACAAAACATAAGTAGCAGTTTTTCAAGGTAAAAGATATTTTTATTTTATTGAGGTAAAGTTCCAGGCTCCAGAGAACTGTTTAGACAGGCAATAAAGTACCTTAAACACCTCTCAGAAACCTGGTACCTGGTGCATGCCACTGGTGAGACAGGAGACCCTGGAGATCCCTTATGGGTACTCCAGTTCAACCAGCAGGAATTTGCTCAGTGCAAGAAAAATAGATACTGAAAGCACAGGCTTGATGTGTCTCTGAAGTTAGAGTGTGCAAACCAGAATGTCACTACTCACCCAGATGCAAGGGAAGGACTATGGGTATCTGCACAGGACAATTTCTCCTGCTTAGTCTTCTCTTTTATGAAAACATGCTCCTCTTTATGATGCTCGTGTTTCTGTCAGGTAAAGCTTAGATGATGAGAAACAGTGACTTACCTGTGTTTAGATAATACTGAAGGAGATCTCACTCTGAACTAAGTTTTGCATTTTTGCAAAAGACTATATAAGTTTCACTGGAGCAACACCCAATCTGTCCACCTTAAAAATATAGTCCTTAATAATCAGAGAAGAGTGATGGAGAACCTTGCTGCTCAAGTGCAATGTAGATGATGTGCGAACAAGAGCTAAGAATGGTCTTTGTGGTTGGCCCAGTCAACAAGGATGGATAATTTACAAGCAGTGGAGTTGAAACTGAGGAATGAAAATGAAGTGACAGATGTGCTTATTAGAATGTCTGGTCAAATTTGGCACCTCTCATTACTCATTCTTAGATAATGTTCAAAAGTGACAAATATCATGAAGGGAGAAAAGTATCCAGGGACCTTGAGTCAGCTGATACAAAAAGGATAAGTTATTAAAAGAGGTTTGCAAGTAGAAGAGCATATGATGACAAGCAATACAGAAAATGAGGCAATACAGCAAAGGCTGAAGTATGAGAAAACATTTGCAGGAATCTGAAAGAAAGTTTGAAAGCTTCTTATCCTTTTAAAAATCCATCTCGGTTAGTATAATACCCCTTTAGAGTGCCACAGAAACGAATATTTTGTGGTAAGGCACATTCCTGCTGCTGTCTGCGGGGGACTGTTGAATGATTTCTTAGTTTATGTCATGGCCATGAGGACAGAAACCAAACATATTTCCATTCACAGGCAACACATCCTACATTAAGTTGTAACATAGCCATTTCTGAGGCAAAACATTCAAATTGCCTTGCAAAACATGGCGATGCCTTATGGTAATTCACAAATTAAAATTCTAGGGATAACTGAAACAAATTATTCCAGGGACTAGTTAAGATATAGAAAACTGATTTTAAAAAAGCAAAGATTAGGCCTTATTGTAGAACCTCTACCCAAGGAGAGGTTGCTTCATTCACTTTTCTATGGAAGACTGATATATATTGTACCTATCAGTGTTGCAGCTGAGCATCTTTTATCATAGACAACTTGAATAAAATGTTGATAGAAGAAAAAACTGCATAATAAGTCCTGTTTCCTGCAGCACATGGGCTCAAACTGTTATCACCAAATCTCAACTTTGTCCTGTAGTCAGGACAAGGAAAGTCCTGGTTTAAGCTTTAGATAAACCCAAATACTTTTGTCCTGCATCAGAACTTGCTACATTCATTCTGTAGCTCCCCAGCTCTGGGGAAGACGAAAGCCAAGGAGATAAACTCCTCATCTAAGTAGCAAAGTGACTGGAAAGTCAAGACACCTGGCTCTTCCTCTCATGTCAGGAAGTTCCCTCAGTTCTTTTTTCCCACCTCTTTTACTTCCTGGCTGGAAAAAACACATTACATTACAATTTGTCCTGTTCTCAAGGAGTGAGTAATGGAGGAGGACCTGTGGAGCAACAATTCTTGGGTGCTTAAAAGTAGGTAGATAGACATAGATGAGACTAGGGACCAGCACTGCCTTTTCCTAAATCTATAGCAAAGAAATGACATTATCTGTAGAATTACAGCACACGTATATACACATACATGCACACAGACACACAAACCATGGCAAGGGGCAGAGGGAGTTCAAAAATTAATGAGTCAAAACATAATATACTTTTCTAAAATGCAAATATTTATATATGGTGACTAGTCTCAAATTATGGGGCCTGACTTATGATTTTTTTAAACTTTAGTATTAGCAGCATAGCCCTTTATGCTGTAATTACAGCACTCTTAATTGGTTTGGGAGATTGCTCCAAGATTCCTGAGAGAAATTCTGCAACAAATATAGACACCCTCAAGGCAGTCATATACATTTATGGAAACAATTTAAATAACAGCTATAAATGGGTCAAGTGGATCTGATTACATCATCATACTGAAAAAGTATTCTTTTAGTACAGCACACTTTCTGAATAGAACTTAAAGAAGAAGTTGGATTACACCAGAAATAATTCTGCACACCCCTGTTGGACCAGTAGGAAGCTATTAAATGCAATCCTGACGTGGCATTCCTTGCTTCAGTAGCTCCATGCATGAGGTTACCAGTTTATCTTATGAGATTTTAAGCACAGTCTTGTAGGCTCTTCTTGTTTTCCAGTTCTTCCCTAGTGTCTACTTTGCTAGAAAAATCTAACTTGGTTTTAGCAAATATGAAACAAAGATTGCATTGCCTTGCCAAGTTCCCTCCTACCAAATTACTGAATTACTGAAGGCAATCCCTGTTTCAGTAGACCTTGGTTGTTTTGCTTGACCTCCAGCAGGTGTCCAATTAAGTCTGAAAAATTTATATGATATTCCCTTTCCATTGATAGTTCTAGAATTAAACTGATGAGATCTCTAGAGAAGGATCATCAGTGTTACACCTTTCATCTTTAATTACACCAGTTGAAGATGAATGAATGTACCAGAAGGATCCCAGCTGGGAAGTAGCACACTTATTAGATAGTTGATAATTTAATGTACACTCTGAATTCTGATTATTTTTGTAAAACATCTGAAGAGCTTTCAACATATCTTACTACAAAATCATAGTACTTATGCAGCTGAGTGTTGACTGTGTTCTCTTCCTTTTAAAAAAAATACTGCTCAGATGCAGGCAAAGAGCTGTGACTGGAATATAGAACAAAGAATTTTCGACAAGGTGAGTTAAAGGTCCTGGTTAATGCGTTCAATCTGTTGTTTCTAACAATTGTATGTACATCTAAGAGAGCACATAGAGAAGAAGACTCCTACAGGACTCCCTGGAGTCCTACCATAGGAGAGGACTCTGTCCCTCTGCTCCAGCACTGTAGCTGCAGTTCCTCCTGTATTTTGTATTTTACTTCTGAGAACGCTTCACTGAAAATGAAACGCTAAATGTGTTCAACTTCAGAGGTGAGCCACAGCAAAACAGACTTGTTAGGTCGAGTCTGTAATATAGACACCTAGCATTAAGTCTCATCCACTAGAGGTTGACAGCTACTTGTCTGGACCTCTTGCAGGCTGTTGAGAGAAATAGGTATGGAAATAACTCCTTTCATCTTCAGAAACAGGTAATAAAAAAAGAATCAGATAATACTGCAAAAGTACCATCCTCAGGGCCCAACATGAATATTGCTGAATTACTTCCGTATTGCACTCAAAAATACTCAAGTTTTGCCCAAAGCCAGATGCAGTTAAGTAAAAGCACTAGATTTTTTTACTTTAGATTTTTTTTACCAGATTTTTACTTCACTAGAAAGTAAGAACATTGCAGCAGGATGCTCTGCCTAAGCAGGGATACAGCAGCTCAAAACTTGTATCTTTTTACAGTTTGATGGCTTGAGCAAGGAGAGTTTACCCTTGGTTGGAGCAAGGAGGGTCTGCTGATTTTAGTGCTGGTGAATGCTGAGATCAATTGGAGCAAACCATCAGATCCAACCACAAGGATGTGCATGACATGCTCCATGAGACTGAGACCAGCAAGGAAATACAAGCACTGATACAAAATGAGAGTCAGAAGTGCTTGACAGTAAAAAACAACAAACTGCTAATAACTTCTTTCAGCACAAAGCATTTTTGGCTGAGTAAATCTGAAAAAACTTCATCTTAAAAATGTGTATGACTGATAATCCATCACTTTATACCCTAAAGGGCCAATCCCACTTTGCATGGTGAAGCCCTTGAGCATACATCCCTAAGGTGTGTGATAGTCCTTCCCTTGAGTGGGGATGCCCCTCAAGGTCACTTCTTGAGGCTGAGAGAAAGAGATTTGCCCACAGTTAGTAATAATTGTTTTTTCTAATCTTAATATATTGTGTTAATGTAATTGCTTCAATATTGCTTCAAAAGTAGCACTATACTAGTAGTTATACCATACTATATGGTATAATAATTCTGTACAAGTAAATAATTCTGATTAAGCTCTTTCTTTGTCTAATCATTATAATTTTTAATTAACTCAAATAAATAATTAATTTTATTTATATAAATATATCTGAGTGACCATCTTTTATCCTGCAGGACAAAGTTTTATAAAGTTCAATTACACCTGTATAATCACTTAGACATGAACTGTAGGCTGATCCTGGGGGGATCCAGACTCACCAAGGCTCCACTCTGAGAGGAGAGGTGCAAGAAAAGTAAGGAGGTCCTTTCTGCATCTTGTGCCTCAGTGGAAGGACTTCTCTAATAAATTTTGTCTGAAGCTTCCACTCTACCCACAACAATCACTTTGATTTGTTTTATTTCAGTAAACTCACTGGCATATGAACAGCCCGTTTTTCAGTTGTTCAGGGCTTCCCTTGGAAGGGAAAAGGTACAAAAGATAGCCTGGCACCTGTGCTATGTCCTTGTGGACTCCAGTGCAGTCAAACTGAGCTGCTGCAAGAAAGCATATCCTCCACAGCAGAAACTAAATTTCAGGTCTTCTATTTACTTCTATTCATGGGTAGGCACAGCATGGAGCAGAGATTATTTGAAACAATTATATGGGAAGCTTCAGTAGTCCTTCCACTGGACTCCTTCCACCACATTCCTGTGTTGTATTCTTATTTTCTTATTAATTTGCTGCTTCTTGTTAAAAAAATGAGCCAACTCACAATACCAGGCAAAATACATTGAACAGAAACACATCTATTGTGAACTAAAAAGAAAGTAATGGGTGATAGCACTAAGGTCTCACAATTTTTTGAGAGGTTGAATGATTCTGTAAACATCAAACTTTTCTTGTACAGAAATTATGATCTTTTCTATCAAGTATTGGCTAGTAGGATTGGCTAATAGTAAAAAAATTATCAGAAAACATTGAATCTTCTTTCTGCCTCTGGAAATCAAAAAACATTGTGACATTTCAAAAAATATTGTGATGTTTTCTTCACTTAAATTCTGAAGGACTTGAAAGTAGATATTGTCCAGTGCATTGTTCAAAGTATTAAGACATAATATTCATAGTTACTTTGAGAAACATGAAATGAGACCCTACACACATGCACAGCAAGATCTACAGAAGCATATGCACACTGGTACAAGTGCCATATGCTCTTTTTGTTGTTTTGATTTTTTTTTTCTATACAGAAAGAATCTATTCTGCTATTTCAGATTCAGTCTGTTATCAATTAAAGATGTTTTACAGCTCAAACACAAGATCAGTCAAGCAAGGGGCTTAGTAAATGTGTTATTTATATAGTTATTTGTTAAAATGAGCTTCATTGCATTATAGAATGTTAAGACAAATTGTCGTGCCCTTTAGATTCATTATAGATGACAAAATACTGAATAAATCTTAAATAAGTATTCACCTTCCATCACACAGGAACATAAATGGTTAGATTTTATCAACAGGGGAGTCTTTTTTATCTTCCTTTATTAACTATAGAAAAAAAAAAAACTACTGTTGTTTTTCCTGCCTTCTTTTTCAAGTCTGATAATTCTTGGCATGGCAGGAGAGAGTTAAAGTAGATCATCTTTCAAGTAAGGAGCAAATCAATCTCTGTGAAGGAAAGACTAAGAAGCCTTACTGACTCTGGCCTGCCAGGTACTGTCTTACAGAGAGACTTCAGTGAAGTATCAAAGGCAAACCAGCACTTTATAAGGGTACTTTATTGCGCACAAGCAAGGAGTGCATTATCTTATCATCTGGTTTTATAACATCCTGCTTCATTGTGCTGCAGATTAAAAAAAAAAATAAAAGGATATAAATGTCATCTTCTGTGTCATTAACCTACAATCTATTAGAATTTTATTAGAAAATAAGTAGCAAGACAGTACAGCAACATTTCCTCCCTTATGCTGTGCTAAATTGCTTGTGAAAGAGATATATTATGACTCTTGCACTACATCTATTGCAAAACATGGAAGAGAAGCCCACATACTGTGTACATTAAATGGTAATGTTAAATTGGCAATGAAGCAACGAACATCTCCCTAAATCTCCAAGCAGGTTCTACAAATTTCCCTTTTGAAGCATAAAGACAAATCAAGAAATTGTTTCCACCTAGGACTAAACAAATGATATTAGTAAGCTTTTTTGTTTATATACCCAGGTCAAAAGCTATTAACCTTTTTTTAAAGATACTCTCTTCTGAAGAATAACCAAAAAAGAAAGTGCTCTTGTATTTCTCTGCTCGGGGCAGGTAGTTCCTTCATTACTAAAAGTCAGAAGTCTTCAAAAAGAAAATAGATTTCTGAGCCAATAATTTAGAGGCTATGAAAAGTTATTAAGGTTTCTGCAAAGTAGAAAAGGTTTGGGGTTTTAAAATATATATGTATTGGAAAGCAGAATTCAGGAGGGATTCAATTTTTTCCTGAGTAACTGGTCAGCACAAGGTTAAATAAAGAGACAATTTATGTGTGGACTTCAGGCTCCCTCTTTAAGGGTCAGTTTTACCCCAAATGAAGCACATGAAGAAACTGCAAAGGGTAGAACCAAAAAGGCAGAACATCAGCAAGCAGGAGTCTTAAGACTCTCTTGGGAATTCTTTGCTTACAAGTAACTTAGCACCTTGAAATTTGGCCATTTTCCCAGGATGCAAGTAGCCTCTGTAAAGAGCCCATTTCTAATTCTCCTGCTCCCATGGCTGTGGATAGTGATGATAGTCCATAAAACATTCAAGCTGCACAAAAGAGCACTTAGAGAAATTAAAGCTCTTCAGGCTGGAACTGCTCTTGTAGAATATAACTGACCCATCCAACATCGGCTGCTGCTTTCCACCCTTTGGAGATTTGAGCGTGTGTACTGGGATGGGGATTTCAGAAATTGAAACAGCCTGCAGGTTCTGCAGCTGAACCAGCACATTTTCAATCCAGTCTTCAAAACTGGGTCTTAGTCTACAGTCTTAGTTTAAACTGGAACTAAAATCCTTCCAGCTTGGGTCCAAGTTCAGGTCCATAATTAACATGATTTGGCTCAACAATCCCTCGGAACATTTAACATTGAAAAATGCTGCATTTTAAAATAGGACATGTGACAAAAGGCATGTGGCAAAGGTAGAGCATCCAGGCCCAGCTCAGCCAAAGGAATATCCTCTCCTCCCCAGCAGCACAGGCACTCTTCAAACCTGCAGCATAATGCCACAGGGTCCTCTTACCATCACAACTGGCTTGAGAAGATGGAGAGGTGCTGCAGTGCTGCATGGTTGCTGCTGTGCTGTAGAAATCAAATAGAAGCATGAGGGGAAAAAAAAAAAAGCTCTCGTCTACCTGCATGTAACCCAGATGTAGAGAAACTCATACACATTTCTACAGTGATGCACTCCACAGGACTGCCAAGGTTCAAAAGACATATAAAGTGCTCTGTATAAAAATGCATTGTTCCATTGTAAAACAAAGAAGAACAAAAGAATAGAGCCAAGTGAGCACAACACGTACCTGAGTTGATAAGTACCCAACCACCAAACATAATGGTCTGTATCATGGTGCAGAAATGAGGGTTTTTCTGCCCACACCAAGGCTGGGGAGAGGCAGAGGGGATTAGGAACAGCAGAGGCTCTACATTAGGTGGCCTTGTATACCCTAGAAAGTTTAGACAGCTCCTGTGCTAAATATTACCCCAGCAGAGATGTGACTTTATGGTCAACTCAGCATTTTGAAGTGGCAACTCTTTGCTGGTTCAGCCCCAAAGTGACTATAGTGATTTCAAAGTTAAAGTTTTGTGTCTGTCTCTGTCTCAGGTAAAAAAACCCAAGATTTGAACCAGTTATATGCTTAGAATTAGTGCTAATTAAGCTGATTGTGAAGAAATTAGGGGATAAATAATCCCATATATGAAAAATTACAGCCATTTTTATTCAGAGTTAACAAATTATACCTAATTCTCTCCCTTCAGAGACAAAAAATAACTGTATTTTCAAAAGTACTGGTGTGGCTGCCACTGTCAGAAAGGCTGTTGGTGAGCATTCTTCATCAAAGGACATTTCATGTCTGCATCCACACTGTTCACATTCTGCTGCCAAAGCAATGTCAGGCTGGGTCATGTGCCTTCAAGGCAACTTTAACTTGGGCACATTTCTTCAAAATACACTAAAAATTATTTACATTTTTCCTAACTAAATCAGCATATCTCATATAATTTGTGTCAGTGCCAACCTCTTCTCATTCTTCACCTCTGTTCTGGCCTGCTGTTCCCCTCCCTTGTGTGCTCCTGAATACCACTTGCATGCCAAGAAACCCATATTGATAAATGCAAAGTTTGTTTGGCTTATTAGAGAAAACAATATTATACAGCCTCTTATGTAACCTACAATAAAATGTTCTCTAGCATTGGCTTACACCTTTCATTAATAGAAGTAATTTTTCTGAATAGGATACTTCCTTTACAAATGGCACATACCCCAGATTTGGACTTTTTTTTTTCCTCATTATGTTTTTCCACTCAAGCAACTAATACCAAGATGACAGAAAGTGGCACACTCTGACCTCTACCCTGCCAGGAGGAGGCTGAGACTTGATGCAGAATTTTGCACTTGGAACAAGCACTCAGATATTGTGTTGATTATTTTACACTGATTACTATCCTTTACTGCTGATATTTTCCCTGACTGGTAAACTTTTCACATCCATAAGCCTCTCCTGTCAAGGTAAATTATTAAACAATTCATTTTGTTTACTTGAGGGCCATGGGTTTGGTTTGGGATTGTTTTCCCTTTCCCAGAAACACATTCAATTTACCTTGCAGCAGTGTGCAACAGAAATCAAAGGGCAATTTCAGAAGGAGTTAACAGGCAAAAATCACACATTATTCATATTTCACAGAACTTGATAATTAATTTATTATTCCTCACTCTCAAAGGGACAAACTGAGCCATGAGAAATGATTGCTGAGATATTCCAGTGTTTCTGCTGGCACAATAGTGTGAATGTTTCCAGTGTGGCTCAGCATACTGTCTTCACTTACACTTACTGCCAATGCCAAGCACACAACATGAGGGCACTAAAATCCTTTCAGATGTTGATGACTCACACTCTTTAAATACGTCACATGCCCTGACAAATCCACCTTCCCATAGAAGGCACCAAATGCCATTAGATGAAGCAGATGTTTCTAGGCAACCTGACCATGACCGTGAAGTGACCCTCATCTATTTTGGATTTATCAAATCATCAAAGGCTCCTGCTCCTGCCAGTAAGACTTGGGACAGGCGATTCAAAGAGGTCATTATATAATGACCAGCAGCCTGAGCCAACTGAGGCAGAAAATACCGCCTACAGGGAATTTGGGCTCTTCCTGAGGGAAGAGGAGACCTCAGGGGCCACAGAACAGCCAATGTCCTCTTCTACCAGGGTGCTGGCCCACCACATCTGAGAGGAAGGAGCCTGGTGACTGTGGCAGTCATCAACCAGCCAGGGACCATCAGGCAACATGAATGAATGAGACCTGGGGTCTATGCAGGAAGGCCTTTTTGGGAATAGGGGGAGGCAGACATGGGGATATGACTGGTGCATAGGACTGAGATCCCTCCAGAAAATCCCATCAGGGAGTCACGACAAAAAGACTCTGAGCAACCCTCAACATTTCTCAGTCAGAAGTGGGGAGCTGTGCTGAAATGGAGATCCTTATCCATAGGCAGGGCATGCATGGGTGAAAATGGCAACAGAGACATTTGGATGCTCTTATGGTCCTGACAGCATCCTTCCCCTTTTAAAGGGCAGTAAATACCAAGGTTAACCAGCAAGCTTCCACAAGGCTTTCTTATTGTACACATGCCAGAACAAAAATAACCACAAACCACAAATCTGGAGGGTAGCAACTCCAGTCAGCCATATAATACACCATACTAAATCAGGTACCAGATATCAACAACTGTGTCAAAAACAGACATTAAAGGAAAAAAAAAAAAAAAAAAACCAAAAAACAACTACTCAGCCTTTGCAATTTTATTCCAAAAAAATCCTGGATTCCAAAATTTAGCAATACAGCATTTTACCATAGAACACCTATAGCTCACTTACTAAGCAAAGATACCCAAGCTGCAACCATATAAGCACTGATAATGTCAAAAAGACAATGTGGAATACAGAGAAGGTAGTACCCCCAGGCATTTACTCAGTAACCTATCAGGAGAGTTACACATGAATTATGTTGTGAAACAAGAGGTTAGCAGTGAAAAAAACTAGCTGAAAAAGAAGCTTTGCAGCAGTTCATTAGAAATGTGGGCTGTGTCAAACCCCTTATTGTAGTTACAAATACAGAAGAGCTTCTATAGTTCTGAGGGAGAAATGAAAGCAGATGACTGCACAGAAAAGACTCTTTATGGAGTGCTCAGGCACTAAGAACTTCTCAGCCAACAGTCCTTTTCTGCTTGAGTACTATTTCCAAGTGCTTTATATTTTGCTCTCAGAGACTTGCACAATCAAAGTCTGGAGTTAAGATGATGGTTCCACATCAGGTAAGTAGATAAAGGTAGTTTTCAATCCCTGTATTAGGCACCATATTTTCAAAATGTATTAATCATCTACCAAATATTCACCACAAACAACTCCAAACTATCAGTAGAAAGGAAAATGTTTTGATACCTAACAGCCTCTTGTCTGAGAATTTTATAGTGCTATGGTACCTTATGAATTCAAGGGTAAACAGGGACAGCTCCCAAAAAAGGGGCAAAATCAGCAATTAACTTGGGCAACAGATTCTGGAAAGTGCAAATTTCATCAGTCCTAAGTCAGGACTGATGCTGTCACTGTGGAGGAAGGATGAGACTGTGTGAAGCAGGAAACTTCATAGGCCCAGCTGCTCCCTAGCCTCTGGTCTGCATCTCCCCCTGCTTCCCCACCCTCCCTTCCCCAACCTCTCTCTCTCTTCAGAAGCCACCTGTCCTCCAGGGGCAAATCCTGCTGTGGCCAATGCTGCCCAGAAGACTAGAGCAGGTTCTTGGAATGGGAGGCAAGAGCCACTATGCTGAGTTTGGTGGAAATGTGCTGATGCAAATCTGCTGATCAGCCTTCAGTGATGACAAGCAGTATGCTGCTGTAGCCCCAGTAATAACTGACTTGGCAAATTTCTTTTCCAGACAATCTAGCTCAAAAATGGCAAACAGACTCTCTTTCTGTGTTGTTTACCTGCTAGGAAGCAGGGAATAAATGAAGCATACACGTGCATGTGCACAACTTTTGTATATTGGGAAAGTTACCTGTCCTTCACTTTCTCATTTATTAAACTTTTACTTTGACAGGTTCTTGCACACATGCTTGGACAGTTTTTAGAAGTATCATCAATCTATGTACAGTTGAGTTGCTCTCTCACCTTCCTATTCAGACTTTGACTGAACAGTTTCTTTTAATAAATGAGTGATATGGCTGGGTGTTATCAACTTACTGTAACATTTAATAGATATTCATAACATATATTAATCATGAGCAAGTTTACAAAGGATTCAATCCTGCAAGGTGTGGAGAACACTCGATTCCCCTTGAAGTCAGTGAAAGCAGAAAGGGTGAGATTTTTGTCCTTCCAGGTTCTGCATTACAAATGCCAAGTCTTTGTTCTGGATATTTAAAAAGCGAGCACAGCTTTCTGAAGCAATTAATGTGCCATTTGGTCAGTTTGTTTTACCCTGTTCTTTGTGGACAGAAATACCTATTTTTTGTTTTTAAAGTTGTACTACAAACAAAAGCCTTCCATCAAATTTATCCCAGGTACAGAAGTCTTCTCTTTAGCAGAACTTTTTGCATTTTGCCTACTTCTTTGGAATCACAGCAATAGCTTGGCCTATAAATACCCACATAGAAAATGGCAGTGTTCACATTCCTTTCTACATGCAGAACTCAGAAAAACTTCATTAATTAAAAAACAATCAAGTAAAAAAGAACAATAACACAGCTTCCTTAAGTTAAGCAACCTATTAAAGTGAAATAGAGAATTACAATTAAGATTAATGGGAGACAGATAGAATGAATTTCAATCAGTTTTATTTCAAATGCATGTGGGATTCTGTTCATCACCTATATGAAATTATCAAATCTAACTTCATTACTGTTATTTCTTGCCTATATTGGGATTTTAAAATAAAGTTCAAATTCCTAACATGAAATAGTAGGGAAAGTAAATAAGAATGTTTAATTCTAGAAAAATACTGTTTGTTTAGATCTTTTTTTTTTCATAACAGGAAGGTGGCACAGCTGCAATACACATAATTGTGTTTACTAAATATCCACCAATTTGGTTTTTTTACATATTCTTGCCCTGACAGCTGTTTAGCCAGTTCTTGACCCCATACTGTAATGCAGAAATTCCACAAAAGATCACAAGAGATGCCACCCAAATTCTGTGCGCCACAAGAGATTACGGGTTTTTCCCCAAACAGTATCCCACCTCTGTAGTCCATTTCCACCTTGAAACAAAGTGATTTTCTGTAGCATTGCAGACTTGAGGCTTGGGTGTGGTAATCTGCTTCTTCACTTTCAAACTGATGAGGTTGCAGGTAAAATCTTATATTTCCACAGATTATACTGAACAACAAGCCTTTTATCTGAGTGGATGTCTTGATCAGTGAGCACCTTTGTCATAAGCAGTACTGAGTCATAAGCATTCAGAAAATCTAAGTGATTTCCCAGTTACTTTGCTCTTCTGAACATTTCTGAAAGAATTTAAACATGACAAAAAGTATATACTTTCTCTTATATCACCAGACTTAGTGAAAAATCACTGGAAAGCAATTGTGTTTCAGGAATGGCACTCCCCAATTTAGTACCACCTTCTCTACCCCCCAAACAAGACTTTCTGAAACCAGACACTACCTGCTAGCTCCCCACCCCATGTCCTCCCCTTCCCACTTGGGGGAAGGAGTCTAGAATTGGAGGCACAAAAAGGTGAAATTTACAGGCTGAGATAAGAACAATTTACAGGAAACAACGAGATAAGATAATGAACAGTAACATCAACAACATTAACAACATAAGGTGTGAGACAAAGAAACAATTTACACATAAAAATTGCAACAAAATACCAACCTTCCTCACCCTCCCCCCATGCCAGTCCCTTACTTCTGCCCCTTGCAAGTGCAAGATAATATGAAATAATAGTATGCCCCTCCTTAACCCTGTCCTGCCCAAAACTAGTTCACCAACACAAGTGTTTATTTTTCCAGGTAGCAGAAGGTCGAACCTAAGAGGAGGTACAAGTCTAGGAATGGAATACTTGGGCAGCTGAAGGAGGTTACACTATGGCCCCTGACCAGTGTGACAAATCATACTCAAAAATACTTTACTTTTACTTTTCCTTGGGCTCATTACTTTTGCTCTTTACTTTGGGCTCATTTGTTTGCAATGTCCTATGTTATAATTGTTTTGCCTCCATAGCCCATGATGAAATGTCAAATTAGATGATACTGTAAACTGACAGAATATTTAACAGCCATGAAGAAGATTTTTCACCCTCTTCTAGCTTCAATATGTAAATGTCTCCTTGTCTCCTTCAACATAATCTAGGCTATTTTAGGGGTTCTTTACCTCTGGACATGCTTTCAAATCTCATTATGCAAATCCAGTATGTGGCACATAAGCAAAAAAAATGTATCCAAGTTATTAAATGCAAAACCTGAATTATTTCCAAGAAGGAGTTAGATACCCAGTAATAGAAATTAGAACTGTTAACTGAGAACCAATTTTCCAGCTGTCAGTTTAACAAACAACAATGAAAGTATTTTAATCAATTCAGTTGGCTACCTGATGTTTCCTTCAACAAGAGGCATTCTTCCCATGACAGGTTATTGGGAGAGGGCATTACAAACCCCATATACATATACATGGGCAGAGTGCCTGTAATGGGAGACATGCTGCTAGCAACAGCCCCTGGAAGATCCCAGCTCTGATGCTCTGCAAGGGAGTAAAGAAGGAAGTAGAAGGTATCCAGTGCTGAGTGAGAAGGGGAAATGGAGGAACTATAGACACAGTCAACAGAAAAAAACAGATGGTACTAGTAGGCTGTAGGATTGTTGATTTTGGTTTGTAATTACAATTGGCAATCATTTTTAACCACTGCTGCTTTTTAAAAATTATTCCACTTTGATTGCAATTACCAGGCAAAATCAACAATCCTAGTAATAGAGCTCAGAATAGAGCTCTGATGCAATGGTAAAACACCCAAGTGTTTGCAACCAGACCTTACAAACCTGCAATTTAACAGGAAAACATATTAACAAGAAAACTTTTTGGATCATAAGTTGTATACCAATGTATTCATAGCCTAGAATCATGAGAGTAAGAATATTACAGTGAGGACAGCTGAAACTTTCTTTTGGAAGCTGAATTACAGTCAGCAAAGGCAACAATTACCAAAGTGCAAACAATTGCATGCATTGTTTTGCTGTAGAGCATGGTTTAAGGCAAATGAATACCTCAAGATGAATCAAAGCCTGAGGTTTTCCAAAGCAGTGAAAGTTTTTTTTTTAAATCATGTTGACTTCTAACTCATTGGAAACTGTGCCATATATGCAATAAAATTAATCAAATTTATTAAGCATTTTCAAGTAGGGCAGGGGTATTTTGAAGTCTACCTACTAGGCTCAGCCAGCACCACAGGCTCACACAGGATGTAAAAGTCCATTTTGAGCATGTGAGATGTGACTGTGAGTGCATAAGTGAAAATCAAGTCAAATTAATCTCTTTTTTCTGCTAAATAATGTTTTTCACCTCATAGTTGCTCTTGAGAAGGAATATCATCTTGAAAGTTAAACAAAGAGAGAACCAGGAAAAAAAGTTGCAGAAAATCATACTGAAATTACCTCAAGAGTGCATCTAATCCTTCTCCTCATTGAACTACACCTAAGCCGTGCCTGACAGACAAGTTCTTCACGTGGAGATTCCACAATCTTTCACAGATTGTGCTAAAGCTTTTCTGTCTTTTTTCTCATTATATGTTTACTCATTATATTATTTCAGCAGGAATCCTCATTACATCAGTTAAAGCCTGTTACTTCTTGTTCTATCAGTAGAATGTGAAAGGAGCCATTTTCCACTCTCCTTTAAGTTGTGCAAAGACCATTATGTTTCCAGCTAATGTTTTTCTTTCTTTACTTAACTATCCCAATTTCTTAAGTCTTTCTTCATAAATCACATTTTCTGCTCCTACAATTGTTCTTTTCGGCAGTCTCTCCAGTTGAGCCAGGTATTTGTCAAAAGTTAGTACTCAAAACTGGACATAATATTATGAAATGAATCTTTACCAAAACTTAATAGACTAGAAGATGATTTCAAATACCCTACAGGTAATACTCTTGTATAACTAACCTATTAACTCACAACAAAATTACTTTTTTCTTATCCTGTTCAGTAGGTGATTCACTGTGACAGAAGATTCAGCCTAACCTGTTATTTTCCAGTGAGGAGGATACTCAAATCCAGCCTCTTATTCTCTCTCTCTATGGATGTAAGAAGATTATTCCTGTCCAAGCATAATATCTTGAAATTCTTCTTGTTGAACTTCTGCCTTAAACTGCATTTTTAATGTGTCAAACTCTTTCTCAAGACTAATCCTGATCTACAGTATGCCCCCTAAATGTTGATATCCTATGAAAGTTCACAAAAAAAATCTGAAAAGTGATAGTGAGCTTTTAAAAACTTTTTAAATGCAGTTTTCCAAAGAGACTGCAACTAGTCTTATTATAATTAAATCTATAGAGTGCTTTCTTAGCTAGTTTATGAAATGTCATGAGAGATACAATCAGAATTTGTCAGGAGAAAGCAGCAGAACATAGGCTGTTTCTTTCCTATCTCTAAAGGTAGTTATTATTTAGCCCTAGAAAGAAATTAGATGGCTGACATAACCTCATTTTGGATAATCTATAATGGCTTTTAATTCATCTCCTCATCATCCTCCAGATCTTTAAAGATACTTTGAATAATTGTTACAGTGTTGCTGCAGAAACAAAGCCTAGCAGACTAAAGCATTCATTCAAAGAGCTGGTGTAAGAAGTACGAAGCACGTCATGGTCCTTCCGAGTGCAATTCTGGTCAGCTGGAGTGAGTAGGTGCACAACAGTCGGACTTGCAGCAGCCACTGGCATTTAGGGCTTATAGTGGAGCTCGTGGCTGTAAATGGTCACAAGTGGATTGAGAGCTGGGGTCACATCACATGCCAAGAAGAGCCACCATCAAAGACATCAGAAGAGTAGACAGCACCCTAATGCATGTCACACCATCATCTCTCTTCTTCTCCTCATGTGCACACTAGAGGTCAAATGTAGACTGAAAAGTGGGGTAATGATGCATTCATGGCTTACTGCACCCTGCACCTTGTGAGATATTCCACCCTGTCATACCTGCCTGCAGCTGCCCTTGCTGCAGCTGCTGATGACTGTCAGCCTGCTTTTGTCCAAAGCCCCAGGCAGATGTAAAAGTGGACCAAATGGCTCCTTTTCTCTCTATCTTCTTCTCAGTTCCTCGGTCTGTAAATAATGAAATCTCTCTCTCCACCATGCCTCTCCCTTTCTCTGAGCAATGCAATTGGAGCTGTGTCAAGGCAGCTAGTCCTTTCTTTGCTCTGATTGAATAATAATGAAAGGATGGGAAACAAAGACTAGCAGCTTTTGAGATTAATCCCCCTTCTGTTCTCAGCTGTCAGACTTACTTATTTTTTCCTTTTTTCAGCTAAATCAGGTCATTATACTACAAATCTTTACTCTGAATGAAAGATTAAACTCAGGTATTTTATTTTCATCAGGGCATAATATTCAGCACAGAATAATTGGCTAGAGTTTCATCTGGATATTTGTATGAGGCCTCCTATCAAATTCCACTAAAACCTTACTGACTCTTTCCATTTTTTTAAATTCCTTAGGATCTTACTGTAGTAGACTCCTGGCAAATGGAATCTTTCACTCAATTATACCTATCTCTATATCTGAGATGTCATGTTTTCATGAACCCTCTTTAAACAATCAAGAGAATTACAAGGTCTTCAGGGTTACCTTGTAGTAAAAACAGTAATAGAAATGAAAAGAATCTATAACCTAAGTGTTTGTCCTTGACATAGTATTTTTTTTCTACAATGAGAAGGGAAAAAAGAGGAAGGGGGAAAAAAAAGAAGCAGTAAATAAGAAAAGGCTTTTAGACTGCATTTAACTGCTTTGAAGCCAACAATAAACTTACCACTGTTAAACCAGAAGGCCAACAAGGCATAAGGTCATCAAAACCAAGGCTCATTGAACTAGTTTGTTTGGATAGCTGCCATTTCCACTTTGTCAGTACAAAAAGAGTGCTATATTGAACAGAGAGAACAGAGCTCATGCTGACATAGAATTAAAACCAAGAAACATCACATCTACTGTGGTGATCTCACAAGAAGCAGGCAGGTTTGCTATACATTAGTAAACTCTCTGGTGTGACTATTGGATCTACCTCGATGTTTTTTTACTATACTGATTACTTTATTGATAGTGTCTTTTTTAAAACGACATTATCACAGAGGGAATGCATTTTCTCAACTGAGAAAAACTGGCTTTATGCCACTTCTGCTCTACCCAAAATCGACCCAACAGTAGCTTTGGGATTTAATTTAAACAGAGAGACACAAAGCATGACAAAGGTATAGGGCATAACAACCCAGGGTGGGCCTCTGCTAACACACAAATTTTTGCTACTGCAACAAATCAGAATATTTCTATACTTGGTCTTTCTGTTCATGTTTTGCTTTGTTTTCTTTTTTAAAAAATATTCTCAATTAAGAAGTATAATACTACTATAAAATTCTCCTTCAAAGCTAATAAAAGACAATGAGACTGACTGATGTTTGGAGCCCTTGAAAAGTTATGCCTTATATTAATGCCTAAATATATTTATGAAGTACTTCACATTATTTCTCCTAGAGGTATCAGATTTTCATGGTATAAACATCATGGGAAGAGTTCATATCAAAATAGGTCCTGCAAAGGCTATTTTGTTGATTCCTTTGCTCTTATGAATGGATAGCATTTCAGACACAATTTTAGTATATGCAGTGCAAACATAAGTTTAGTCCTTGTACTCTGTGATACAGGCAGTCCATTGACTTTGGGCAGGAGAATCCTAATGAGAATTGCCAGAAATACTGCTTGGATCAGCAGTGGCACTAACAAGTTTGAAAGGTACAAGGCAAGCAGTGTCCTCTGAATGTGGAAATTTACAACTCACCTCTTCTTCAGGTTACTCATGTCTTGTCTGATTAATATCTTTCTGGGGTTTTTTCAGTGTCTTCCTTTGGCTGAGCTTAGTTTCTCTTGCACCTACCACTGCTGGGAAAGAAAATATTCTATCATGAGAAACATAAAACTAGGAAGCAGAACAAGCATAATGTCCCAGTGACAGCAATTGGCAAAGTGTTGCTCAAAGGATGATGCTGGGCAGGGGCTGAAGATTCAACCATGGCACCTCAAAGTCAGTGCTCATGTAGGACTGGAGAAAGTCTCCCACATAGACTACCAGCATGCATGATCCTAAAAAGACAAACCAGCTTTGACATCCAAAGAAATGAGGACCTTTATCACCAATGGGTGAGTGAACCACAGAGAGGAATAAATGAGGAAACCAGGATGGGGTCCTGAACAACCTGGTCTAGTGGGAGGTGTTCCTGCCCATGGCAAAGGGTTTGGAAAAAGATGATCTTTAAGATCCCTTTCAACCCAAATTATTCTATGATTTTATATCACTCTGAGCTGCCTACAAGCCACCCAAGATGTCCTGAACCTGAATAAGCACTCTTTGGTTAGAGCAAGAGCAAGTTGCCCTGTTTTCATCCTGTAGGCATGTCTAGGGACAGTCCTGGCATATTTTCATGCAATTGCAGTTTCAGATGTACCCTAGAGAGCATTAGATTGCAGTGATATTAACAAACAGCCCACCAAATTCTGAAATCCTAGAGAAACTTGTGGGGTTTGTGGACCTAACTTCCTTGCCTTTGAATATCTCAGGCAGGCAGGCAAGCATGATGCCACTATCAAAAATGCCGAATCAAATTTAAAAACTACTGAAAACTTAATAAAAGACAGTGAAGAAATCCTTCTTCTGATTATTATTAATGGTTGCAAGATAACCTTTACTTATAGTGCCTTGGGGACTTATTCAATAGGATATAGTGACACTGATGAGAAGGATTATGTATTGTTTATACAGTTGCTTAAAGATGAAGGCACTGCATAAATACTCTAGAAAGTATAATTCCATGAAAAAAGCTCTTCATAATGCATCAAAATACTTCCTGCATTAAAGTTATTCTGGACTCATTCTTTGCATCACAAGCCACATTTGCAATGCTCAGAAGGCCTGACTGTATCCTTTATCACACAGCATCTGATATGCAGTCAATGTAAGAAAATCATAGCTCCTATCTGGTATTCATGTAGTGCAAATAATCTGCAAGGCATATTGACATGTTTTGAAAAACCAAGGAAACTGTGGGCTTGTTTGACAGTATTTTAAAAAGAAAGTTTCAAAAATTACATTAATGGGCCATAGAACTTGCATTCAGAAGTGACAAAATGGTATGATAAGGACTACATAAGCAACAAAAGCCTCTTCATTTTGTGTAAGCACATAAAAATATACCATGTTATTACTAGGTTGTGCAAAAGCTCAGAAATATCTTACGTAATATAAGACACACTTTTGTCCATAATTTCCAAAACAAACGTAAAAAGAAATTTTATGTACCCAAGAAGCAGGTCAGACAATACAGAAGACTGTGCAAGACCTCTGGTCATCACGTTCAAATCTTATTCTTTCACTCTGTCACTGGTACCCCAAGCAAATACATTGATCACAGGATAGTTTCCACCACTTCTGTCCTCACCTAACACCAAGACCACCAACAAAAATGATGTAGTGATCAGTTAGATGTATGAACTATTCATATGACCCATAACTGAATAATTAATGCCAGAAACCACTCACACTGGATGGACCTGCTGTTTGCCCCATGAGGCCTTTTTTCTTATGTTCTGTGCATTAGGCTACTGGAAAAATTTGGCTTATTCAGTTCCTTTATGTCTACTGAATAGGAATTTTTATATATTTGAAGACTGTTATACCAAGCACAGCTGAAATCATTATCCATCATGTTTCTTTTTTCTCTTAGCTCCAGGTCCCAGGGTCCAAATTTCCCAGATGTAATGTGCAGTCTAAGCTAGTTTTCAATTAATCAATAATCTCTAGTCAAAAGAGAATCTCTAGGGGTTGATTATAAACATCTGAAATAAGTCTGCTGCTGAAGGTACCCAATCCTCTGTGTCCACTGCAGAGCTGGCCGCCCAGACCAGACACCTGACTTCTGGTGTCCAGCTTCAGGGAAACTGAGTGCCACCATCTCTGGGGCCAACTGAACTAAGCTACAGCAGTATTTAGCCCATAACCTATTACTTTCAGTTTTAGAAACCAAAAGTTTTGGAAACTGAAATGCTGTCTTTCTGAAGCCACTAACTTAAGCATAGAATGTTTAGGAATTGCTATGGATCATAAGGATCATCTAGTCCCAGCCTCACTGCCATGTTCAAGGACATCTCCCACTTGACCAGGTTGCTCAAGGCTTTATCCAACCTGGCTTTGAACACCACCAGGGTTGGGGCATCTGCAACCTCCCTGGGTTCAGAGAAGTTTAGACCTGTTCCAGTGTCTAAATCGCCTCACAGTGAAAAATTTATCTTTTTTTAGTGGTGGTTAGGAAGAAAAAAAAAATGTTTTTATCTTGTGGGAGTCATGGGAACAGAACAAAGAGTCTTTTTAGCTTTTTCTGCAGAAAGAAATCCTCAGTGATATAACTCCTCAGAAATTTTTTGTATGCTGTAAAAGATTTTCCGTTAAACTTTTCTGGGCAAATCCATCTGGGGTGTATTAAGACAAATCTAGTTATACTGATCTATTACTTCTGTCTGAGCACTTCGTTTTCTTCAATTTAAAAACAACATAAGGGAGTAGGAAAATCTTTAAGCAATGAGACATGACATACTATACCTTGCTGTACTGTTGATTAATGTGTATCCCAGGTGGATGGGGAGTAAGATAAGTGCCTACAGCATATGTGGTGAGTGCATTAATCAATATTAACGTGTATTAACAGGTACAGAGAGAGGGTGCTGAAGAAGAGCTGGTTTTGGAGTGCAATCCTGCTGTGATGGCAATGGGTGATTGAATCTTGTTGACACGAGGAGTCAGCCTGACCTCTGAGACTGTGATCTTAGAAAAGTTCGTGCATTTGACAGATTCCACACCACAGGATGTTGCAGAAGCTAAAAGCTTACATGGATTCAAGGAGAGGCAGGGCAAGTTCACAGATCAGAAATTTTTTCAGATTGTAAATTCAAAGAAACATCTCCAAGTCAGGAAGTCTCTGAGCTGAAAATAATTGGAAGCAGGGAGAGTGCCTAAGGAAGCATCATGCATTGTGCACCCTGGTTTTATCCTCTTTCCTAGATACCTCCTTTTGATGGCCATCAGAGACTGGGCAAAGAGCCATGTGGTATAACTCCATTGAGTGCTCTTGTAGTCTGGTGGTTTATGTCCTACATTTGCAGTGTGCAAGTCCCCATTAAGTCTGTGCAAGTTGTTCAACATTCAGGGTGCACAATGCACCTCCATTGAACAGCCTCGAGACTCAGGTAACTGCCTCACTGGCAGGAGTTCAGCATGATCTTCTAACACAGAGACCTGATAGCCCCAAATGTGCTGCCAGTGATGCAGCATCTCCCTTGTCAAAGCTCTGGTGAGGCAAGGAGCCTTGAGAGATACTGCCTGCCTGAAGGTAGAAAACCAGCCAAGAGAAATAAGGTCAGTGCAGTACGGGACACCTCAGGAACCCCACAGCACCACTGCTCCAGACACAGGAGAGGACTGGGATTTTCAGGAATGAGGCAGCAGCTCTTGCTCTCCGCTGAGTTCAGAAACATCCCCATTTTCCACCCTGCCAGACAGAGACCCTATAACACAACTGCCGCATTAGGGAAACCAAAGAAACAACAATAACATATTGCTTATTGGAGCATATTAACATGCCCCTCAGCAGTCTCATTATGACTATTAAACTTTTACCTAAGATGCAGAATTAGATGTCTTTTTAATTTATGGCCTCCTCTCTAGATCCTCTGTTACTTCCAGCCCTTCCTACACAAGAACCAGAGCAGTTCAACAGCCCAAGAGCCAAACAGTGCTGTCAGCTGCCTACTTTCAAATTAAATTAAGCTTCTCTAATCTAATATATTAATGTTGCTAATTTAATATATTAATGCACAGGACAAAAGAAAATATTTTGCGTTGGTTTTTGTCTGATTCATGTAGTCCTGTGTTTCAAAATCTTTTCTTGAGATGCTGAGGTGGCTTTTAAATGATAATTTTAACTGATAAGTTACCAACTTATTTGAATCATTATCCTTTTCTTATTTGAATGATTATCCTTTTCCAGCATTATAATTTTGAATTTAAAGAAACTTCTATTTTAAAAGTGAAGAATTCTGAAAACTGCACATGACAGAAAAAACATCTCAGCTATGTTTCATCCTTCATCTCCATTCTAGGCAATACAAGGGAGCATCTGTAACTCACATCCAGCTATTAGGATCTGGCCCTGCATTGATCAATAAAGACCTCATAACTTTACTCTACACTTCAGTTCCAAGCCTTAACTAAATAGACAGCCTGTAATTTCAGCAAGGGAAGAGAGCAGGTGTTGAATTAAGGCACCATGAAAGCAGAACTCTGCTGTTTTACAATGGAGTTAAAATCAGGCTTCTCTGCTCTTGCTGTCAGTATTCAGCTCCCAGTATATTTCTGACTTTGGATACACAGGCTACCCAGTAATTTTGTCACGTCTTGAAAATAGAGCAAAGGTAAAAATCTGTTTAGAATCTTACAGCCATAGGTCATATTTACCATTTGCTAACAGACTATTGTACTGTGAAAGGAGCCTGCTTCTTCAGTCCCATCACAGAAAGTTTCTTTTGTCTCACTAAAACTCTCAGAAAGGAACTCAAAACCAAAAAAGTCACTGATTTCTTAGGAAAATAATGCAAATTGTGATGTTAATCAGAAATATATCCTCAGTAAAAGTCAAACTTTGGGGAAAAATGTATTTTGAAAGAAATGGGATTTATATACATAAGTATTTATATATTTAATATATAATTATATTTTTAATATTTTAATATAGTATATATAATATTATATGTCTATCTATCTATATATATATATATATATATATATATATATATATATATAATGTTGAAAAAAATTAAAATCAGAGCTGAAACATTTTACTGAGTATTTTCAATGCCACTGATCCCACTGACTTTGGATGAGAAAATTTACACAGGCAGTGAAGAAAAGCCATCATCCATGCAGCTGTTTTTTTAAGCAGACACCTGCTCAGCTATGCCTCTGTGGGTCACATCTAGTTGCCAGTCCATATGTGTGACATTTCTGAGGCCAGATTGCAGCTTCATCTCCCAGTACCTCAGTAAAGCTGAGAAAATTTAGATGTCTCACTAAGGCCATGTTGACATCTGTCTCTGCTCCTAACCTGTACCACTGAGCCACCCCATGGGGAGAAAGAGGAAAACCTTCAGTACTGATGTGGAGATGAAGACGTCTGCTCAATATTTTGAGTACAGCTGCTCTATTCCCCAGAGCAAGTTTGCAAGCCCTGAGTAGAGCAAATCATCAAGGTGAGGTGATGTAGGCAGCTGCCTCAGGCTGCAGCTGCCAGGTGGAAATCAGCCTTTGCTGTGACTACAGCTGGAAACATGAAGGGCAGCAGCTACTTCTGGGTGGGAGAATGAGGAGCCTTATTCAAGAAACATCTACCATTCCCCTCTTCCTCTCAGCAATGATAAATCAGGCTCCCCAAGGGTCTCCCTCTACTTTCTCCACCTTAGTTTTTCCTCTCTTCCTTGCAAAGAAATCTCAGATGCAAAGAGACAGACTCTTCCCATGTAACTGCTACAGATTTTGGTCCCAGTGGGTGATATAGCTTATGCTATCTGTGACCTTCTGCAAAGCCAGGCCAGGCCAAATGTTCTAGTTAAAAAATCTACTCATTGTGTTGGTCCCTGATATATACTGCAGTTCACAGCCTTCTACAGCCAGAAGAGTTCAGGTTGGAAGGGGTCTCCCAAGGTCACCTTGTCCAACTCCCACTTGAAACAGGGCCACCACAAGCACTAGGCCAGCTTTGCTCATCTATATCTGTTGGCAAACATCCAACAGTAGAGATCACACAATCTTTCTAAGCAACCTGCTCCAGTGCGGCACTTATGGCACAAGCTTTTTCCTAATGACAAACCTGAATGCAGTCTCTCACTGCTGGTTATATGACCTGTCACCACTGTTAACCACTGCAGTTGCATCATCTTTGTGACTGGCCTCCCACCCATCTACTTTTGTCTAGCTACAGCATCACCAGAATGGGTTGGGGAACAGTTATTTTCCTTACTTTACCTACCTCACTCCTCCCAACATACTCTGCATGATGTGCCTCCCTTTCAATGAGGCTGCATCGTCACCTCCTATCCATTTTGGTATCCACCCAGTCCTTTCCAGCAGTTACTTGGACAGTCAGGTCTCAGTGAGCTTGTTTTAAGCAGAGGAGAAGATTAGGAATAAAAATATGCAAAACACATCCATAGGAGTTCAAAAATAACATGTTCAATTCCCATTATCCCCTTGTTCTCCCTTCTGTACTTACACTGCCCACACTAGGCTCTGCCCCATATTATCATCTAATTCAGCTGTTGGAACCACCAGTACCAAAGCATTCACAGATGCTTTTTAACAACAGGCTTAAAATCATTATGTTCCCAATGTAAATGGGACAACTACTGTTGGTTTGATCATTAATTATACATGTTCAGAGTGTACTTTAGGGGATGTAGACAGGCAGGGGAAAGAATCCTCAGTATATTTCCTTTCTATGCCTATGCAAGCAAGAAGTGCAGCCCAATAAAGGGGGATTTTTTTGGGTGAAACAGTGCTGAAGACTCAGCTTACAAGTTACCAGAATTTCAGGGTGTTTTATTTCTGACTAGTTCCAGTCTATTCCTATGGATTTGATCAGCCATGAACAAAGTAAATTAGGTACAAACTGAGAGCACACCTTTCATTTTGTTTTCATGTACTTCAAGATGTCTCTACAATATGAACCAAATACTGTAAACTGTAAAAATTATGATTTGTTCTCCAGAGATACTCTCCTGATTTGAACTAAAATGCCAATGCAAAATACCTGAGTTTCTTCTATGTGCACTTCCTGACCCTACTTCTTGTCTCTCAACAGCAAGAAAAATACAATCAATTAGATTGGGAAATACCTTAAGATCATCGAGTCCAACCTTTTACCCATCACTATCAAGTCCACTACTAAACCATGTCCCCCAGTGCCACATCTACACATCTTTTAAATACTTCCAGAGATGGTGATTCCTGCATGGCCTGTTGAGAGAAAGGAGAAAGGCAGGTATTGCATGAAAAATACTTGTGGTAGAATATAGGCATTCTGACTGAAAATAATATCTCAGGTCTATCAATGTGTGTTAAATTTTACTTTCCCCGGCTTGAGCTTGGTTTGTGCTCAATTATTCATTTTGCATCATTCAAACAAAAACAAAACACATAAGAAAGTTGAATATAATTATATAAAATTCATTACTCTGAGGCCCTGAGAATCATGGTGATTACAAGCAAATTTCAGCTGTTCAATGCCATTTTCTTTTTCTCATGCCTTCAGTTCAAGAACCATTACTGTTTCCTTCTCTGCCGCATGTCTCTCATTGCCCCTTTTTTGCAGCATGTATCAGTGCAAACCTCTATCCTTCCTGAAGCATTTGAAGGTTGTTCAGTTTATTTACATCCAGTAGTACATTAATGCTTTCCACTGTGCAATATGAGGTCTTAACTAATCCTTGGATGATAATTTAGTTGAATGGGCTAGTTACAACTCTCTGACATTCCTGAAGTTAATGATCTGATACTTTACAAGACAAGAGACATTTCAAATGAAATTGATTGTATTAATAGTTTTATTGAGCAATATTAACAGAAGTGTGTTGTTCCACAGTGTCCTCAAGCAAAGCCTTTATTGGCACATTAATGGTGACAATGTCCAAATCCATAGTAAGAGACACTTTTTATTTCTATAAAATACAATTATGGATAGCCTAAAATTCTACATTAGAAACTGATAACTATCACAGTCTGCTTGAAAGCCCTGTCTTCTGTGGGAATGTATGGATAATTGCTGCATGCAAATCACCCCATTTTAATGACAGATTCTCTGTGTTTCCTGCTGTCCATGCTGTAGAAGAGGAATATCTTGTGGAAATGGGATGAATTGAGTTGCTTCTGAGGTACTGAGGTATCTGGGAGCCCATTTGATATTAGGAAGAGCCACCATCTTGAAAAATAAGACTTTTTCAATGCAGTGATATAAGAACATTTCAAGTCTATGTGATGACTGCTGAAGAAAATCTTGTGAGGAAGGCAAGAGTGAAGGGAGCTGGGAAGAGCAGGTATACTCTACTTGAGAGTCAAAATAGGCCAGTTTCACAGTCATGATTTAAAGCTCATGAAAAGCAATTTACTTACTATCTCAGTCTACTGGATCTAAAAGGACTTATTCAAGCCAAAAGTTTTCTCAGCTAGAGGAATGCTGCACTGGCCTTCATGCATATGATCAAAGAATCAGTTTCTCACACAAATCACAGCTGAAATTCAAAACTAAACTTTTTTCTTGCAATGGTATTTAGTTCAAGTTGAATGCCAAGTATGATTAAGAAATTGCAGAGTTTTCAATTTTAAAATTTTCTTCATGTCAGATTGCCAAGTGATCCAACCTCTGTTTCCAACTCATATATAGACACCTTTCATGAAGCTGCATATAATTATAAACAGCTATGGTTAATCAACTAATGCTATATAATTTTCAGCAGGTGCAATAAGGTTATCTGGCACAGTTTAAGGTGTATTGATGAAGATAGTATTTTCTGCTACATTACTTTAAGCACCCAAACAATGGAAAGCAGATGAGAGTACAGTTCTTTCATCTCCATCTGCCCTTAGCATTGGGTATATTTATCTAACAGGACATACCCAGGGAAGAATACTGAGGCTATGTATGATGTAAAAAAAAAAAAAAGAATTCTGCCTCTAGAGTGCTATGTCACACAAGCACTCAGAGGGTTCTACCTCAGGTGTTGTGATTGTTTTTCTCTGCCGATGACATTAGTTTATCTCTACTGATAGCAACCTGAATTGCACAACACTCCCCCAGTGTTAGACACCACAGTAGTCACAAGTCATGTGAGAGGCTAACACACCAAGCAGCCTGATTTCCACAGAATCATAGAATTATTGTATTGGGCTTGGGTTGAAAGGTGACTTTGAACTTCATCTATGTTCTATGTCCAGTGTCCTTATCATGGGCATGGACACCTTCCACTTGACCAGGTTACCCAAAGCCCCATCCAATCTGGTCTTGAACACTTCAGGAATAAGGCATTCACTAATCTGAGCAACTTGTGCCAGCACCTCACTACCCTCACAATAAAGAATCTCTTCCTAATATCTAATCTACATTTACTCTATCACCCCAAAGAGATATGTTGGATGAGCTTTGAACCTTGTAGCAGCGGTCAAAACTGTGGCTTGCAAGGGCTTGAAATTTTCATCTTGTCATCATTTATATTGTTTTCCAAAAAAAAGTGTCAGACATTCTGTGGGATGTGGCTAGCATGCCCGTAACCCACTGAAGCAAAAGGCTTGAGAGGCATTTCCTTGGAGGAGTAAGACTCTATCAAATCAGCTAAGCAACCTTTAGTTACATGGAGTTCTGGCACCCTGCTAGATCAACAAATAGAAAAGACATTAAAAACCATCCCAACTAATAGGGTAAAGAAGCCTACATGGCAAGCACTTCTGCCATTTCTTCTGTGTTTTGCTGCTTTCTACCCAGGTACAAATGGTTTCCTGTGCCTACAGTTTTCAAGAGAGAGCCTTGGAAACTGTGCATGATGCAGTGAGGTTTGACAGCAATCCAGCAAGGTGGGCAGCTGAGAAAGGAGGCAGAGGCAATCAGGGCAGAACTGCAGACAATTGTTCCGCAGTTGAATTGTAAGCCTGCACTTGTGAACTAAAAAATCTGTCTCAGATAATTGACATTTATTTGATTGAAACAGCAGGGTGCCCTCCATCAGAATGGGAGGAGACCATATGGAACAACAGTATGAGTGGAGATAATGTTTGTCTGCTGAGTGTGTCAATGTGTTTAGAGATTATTCATCGGGCTCTAGGGATTCCAGTATGGTAATGTTTCAGCTAAATTAGAATCAGATTAATTGCTCTAATCTAATGGAAAGACAATGTTTATCAAATTATTGCTCCTTCTCCACATGATATTGTGGTGTCATTACTCTTTGAGTTAAAAAAAAATAAAATAAAAAGGCTCTCTTGTATCACATCTGTTCATGAGCTCCTTAACAGTGTTGATTACTGCACAAGAGACATAGTGCAGTTTATAACTCTATAAAGAAATTAATGAATTAGAGTGAAAGTTTTGTAGAAGACAAATTTTCCATACTGTGGGGGGATCTGAAACTACACTAATTGGAATGACTTTGCCTTGTTTGAACTTGGGCATTTTTTGGAGAGACTTTATTTCTGTTCAAATTTGATATTTTTTGCCTGTTTTAAATTTTATTTAAATAATGAATGAGCTTGGTTTTTTTTCATAGTAAGTAGCACTAAGACTGAACCATATAGTAAAAACATTTTCCTAATTTTCTTTCAACTTCTTTAATTTAAATTGCATCTGAAAATTGCAATGTAATTACTAAAAAAATTGAGTGTGCAGATAAGATGCCTAAAATCCTTCAGATACACTTACTATTATTTAGTGCTTAGGGTCATTTTAGATCATCTGTCAAATACCAATACAGAGGAGACGCAGAGCTCTTCAGCTACTTTGAAACTAAAGGGAAATCTGCAGTTCTGGTAGCACTACACTGCACGCACTGAGTACCTCAGGAAGTCAGATATGCCTTTAATCTTTCCACAGCCTGAATAGTGCAATAGCCTCCAAAGGTGTCCTTTAAAAGCTGATTCCAGGCTTTTTACCCTTGGCATTTTAGAACACTTTCAATACATGTTATGCATGCTAAAACACAGAATTAAAATATTAGCCTTTTGAAAACTTTATCTAGTAAGCACAATCCTCAAAAGGGGTAGAAGCATAACCACTTCTCAAAAGTGCTAATAAACCCACTAGGAATATCCCTCCAATCTTATTTTCCACTGTGTTGCACTGACTTGATGCTACTAAAAAGCACTGGGGCTTTTTCACTGGACTTTGTGTATCACACCAGAACAATAGAAGACAGTCAGGCACTTTGTCTCAGCTTAATTTATAATGGTGACACTGTGTTTGTGAGGCATTCAGGCTACATGCTTAAGAGAGCACTGAACAAATATTTTCTAGGCTTCTATAGCAACTAATAGTTTTTCCTGCCTTAAAAAGGTCATATATTCTCTCAAGATATATTTCACTAAAATTCTATTTAATAAAAGCGAATACCTTTGTTAGTCAAGTGTTCATAATGCCTATTAAAACACATAATTTATAAAAGTGGGCTAAATGCAACCGCAGAAGTGACTGAACACTGAGCAGAAAGCACTTCTTATACATTCCGTTCCCACTAGCTTTCTCTCCCAGGTACAATTCGGCACAAAGATCCCAAGTTTTTAAGGACAGGAGCTGTGCTAGCAGGATATTTGTTGTGCTAGTATTCTAGGATTCAGTGGTTCCATAACCCATTTCCCGCCACATGCATTTTTCTCAGACATATACAGCTAAATTTTCTGGCTTTCTGGAGAGACAAACTGTCCTTCAATCTTTCTTATTTGTGAGACATTAGAAGTTCGTGGCAACTCTCCTACATAAAGCTTTGAGTTTTACTTTATAAAACATAGATCAGAGGTCTAGTGACATGTGCAATGTAAATTGGGCTGCATAATCCAGAAGTACTCAAGCAATGATGACAAAGCCCTAGGCACTTGCCCTTTTCCGAGCTTCAATACAAAGCTGTTGTTAAACCCTTTTTGGCTACCGAATTTTTTTATATATCTGTTTGAAACTAACAGAGAATCTGCCCTCTTTACCAGAGCCTTCCGAGTACTTTTGAAGTGAGTAAGGTTCCAGAAAGAGCCATGGTGGATGGCAGACAGACACCCTGTTATCACTTGGTGCTTGGATCTCACTTCATACCTTTTGTTCGGAGAGCTCCAGCAATAGCTCCCCGTTGTTTGCCCTGCTGCAGGAGCTGTGAACCGCCAGCCCAGCCACTCCCTGCTGGGTTCCTGAGCTCTGTACAACACAAAGAACCACAGACACATCGTGCTGGGCACGGAAACACACTTCTCACAGATATATATAACTTAAGGATGATGCAGCTTGCTGAGGAATGCTGTGACTCACTGAATAACCCACACCATAAAAACACTATTCAGGAAAAATATGCCAGTTTAGTACGGATCTATAAGCTTTGAAATACAGATAGTTCATCTAAATGTTTAATTTAAATAAATGACTTATTCATGATCTTTAAATTATCCACTACCATTATTTGGAAATGATTTAAAGTAGCTGTAGTCCCACACGGGAGAAATGGTAATATGCTATTGGGAAACCTTTGTTGGTAAAATATACGGATTTATCTGTTTTGAAGGGAAAAAAAAATGTTGTACACATAGGACACTACATGTGGTAATGAATTAGAAGATTTGCAAACTAGCAGCAGGGGACAGTGTTTCTGAAAAAAAGTCCTTTACTAGAATCGGCAGGGTACTTCAAAATTGCTATTATTACTATCTATTAAAAATCACAGTGTTAAAAATGCATAGAATACTCTACAAAAAGATTAATGTTATGGTTTATTCCTTGCTCCAAAGAATTTAAAACACAGTTCTGCCTCTGGAGACACTGTAGCCATACTCACAGAAGCCTGAAGGACCCAACAAAGTCGACAGAAGTTAGTTGCAGCCTACAATAAAGAGCATGGTTGGGCATTGATTTAATACAGGCAAAACAAGAAGAAGAATGTAAGAAAAGCAAGATATTCAGATCTGAGGATTTTGACCCCGACTCCTCTTACAGTCTGATTTAATTGCACTGTATGAAATCCAGCTCTCATTGGGAGTCAATACAAGTTTTATCATCTATTTAAATGCAGATTCAATTGACTTCAAGGAAGTTTCCCCAGTTTAGTTTGTGTGTGTGTGCCTATGTGTGTCTGTGTGTGTATACACGTTTTAAACAAACAACATGAGCAAATTTTGGAAAATAGAACTGTTTGCTTTCTTGATTTTGGCAGCACCATTTTTCTGCGCTCAATCATGCACTAAGAAGTTACACAACTTATATCTCTTTGGTTTATATATCCAAGTAATAACATAGGAGGAAGATTCACAGAGAATTAATTTTGCTTGCAGTTTTATTCAAAGCTGTTATTCATACATGCAAAAAAAAAAAAAAGGATAAAAATATTAAATTATTCGAAATTCAGAGATAGCTTTATACCTAGGAATAACTGTTTTGAGAGGAGAATAAGGACTACCTACATACTTTCCTGTAGTATTTCTTCATTGCTTAGGAGCTGCACCAGAAGAGCAGAAGCCCGTGCTTGCATGACTTGGCAAATATCTCACAACTTCAGTATTCAGCCATGGCATCTGCAGGGCCATCACAAACTGTTGCATCAACATGTATGAGGACGTACATTTTCAATCACATACAATTTTTTAAATCTCTGACATACATAGGTAAAGCATTAAGGGGACAGGTTATATATATATGCTATACAGGCAGAAGTGTAGTTTTACAGCACAAGGGCAACTGTTTGCTGTTCAATAACTCAATTTTTATCTAATTATTGCAAATTATAACACAATTTCTGAGCCAACAACATTGTTGTAACTGATTTTCTGCTTGAGCTGTATAAACATTAAAAACACCTGAAACTGGCAAGCTTATGTGTGTAATTGAAAAAAAAAAAACAGTTTCTGGTAAACAAAATGTGCCAAGGTTTTTCACCTGGAGCAAATTATTACAGGTGTTAATAAAACCTATTTAAATAGCTTTCCTAATACATGAGAAACTGCTCAGATAGCTCTGGATGCAGCTCTTTAGTTTTGTTTTATGGGAGCCTAGTAATTGCAGTAGAAATAAAGTGGCCATAGAATTCAGTATTGCAGGATTGATGGCTCTTGAAAAGGGATAAACATTGCTGTTTGTCACAGTTGCAGACTTTGAAAGACTCACTTGTACTTCTCATCTATGTCTCAAAAAAAACCCCAAAAACCAAACAACTAAAAAGAACCCACAACACTTCTTCAATTGATTTGCCCTTTGTCACTGTCACAGATATGTTTTCCCTATTTTGACAGGTAGTTGTAATTCTATTAGCAGCCCATTGACTGCCCCGTGAAATCGATCTGTGTTGGGCTAGCTGGGGCTTCTTAAACTAGGTGATTTATTGTTTCTGCCTGCTAAAAAATAATAAAATTTAAAAGAAGAAGAAAAAAAGAATAAGGTTTTCCACCTCCATGGAGAACAACCTACCTAAAGAGTGTCTGAAAATGAATAATTTTTAGTTTGGCTGCTGGCTGTTCCAGTGGCAGATGAGCTGTGACCTCTTGCCAGCAGCTTTACTGAGATGCCTCCTGGTGCTGGCATGTGAAAATGATTGTCAATTTCCCTTATTCATTTACCTGACTGCTTCATGTATAAACTAGATAGCATTCTCCCAAAATGTCCTCAGCATCAATCTATCGTGCTTACCTAATTTTGTGATTTCTCACTGAGGTGCCCAACTGCCTGACACTGGAGAACCACTTGAAACCTATCCAATGCCTATTCACTGCTGCAGACAGAAAATGGGGGCACATAGGTGCATTTACTATTCTTGCTACTCTAGTTTAGGTCAGAGAAAGTGTTTAGCATCATACTCGTCTTATGCAGTGGCATCTGACCTATCATTTACCAGGGTCTAAAATGGTGTCCTGGAACTTTAGATTATGTCCTGATATCTGCCTTGATTGCACTAATTCTTTACTCTGGATCAGAAAAATAAATTATTTTTCTACTGGCCAAAAAGATAATTTGTTTCAGGTTGTTGAATGTAGCTTTTCTATTATCTGAAAACATTAATTTTTGACTGTGGATACAAGACATGAAGAATATTTCAATGTACTTGGTTATCTTAACCAAAAGTCAGTTTCTAGCTGCTTTTTTTAATAGGCTCTGTAATCACAGCAGAGATTTAAAGAAGGAAAAATACCTTTTTCCAAATTTTGTACCCCTGCTTTTTACATAATGAGAGAGTCATTCATTTTTTCATCAAACGTGAAATCTGTTAATAAATCTGGAACTATTTTTTATCATGCACTAGAAAGGGTTACAAAAGTACAGAGATGCTGTATTGTAGGTGGCCATCAGGAAGTAAGCTGGCCCACCCAAAATGTTGCAGTAGTGATTTCTTTTTGTCACAGTCTTTTTTTCCTTCTGACTCATTTTAAGATCCATTACAGATATAAGAGAACATTTTAATGCTGACTCAAAAGGTCCAAAGGGTAAAAAAAAAAAAAAAGTAAACCAGCAGCTGTGTGACTTTATAAAAAGAGAAAGATGCCTTGAAGAAAGTACACAAGTATGCTGTGAAGATAAAGGAAGAAAATTCAATAATATCCACTTGAAACTGAGGAAAATAATACTGCTGGAGGTGGCTATTATAGTTGATATGCTATACTTAGTAAAGAAATAATAGAATAAAAGATAAAAAATAAAATACTGAGATGAGTAGGGAAAGAAGAAGCTGTCTTGCAACATCTACATCAGAAAAAGGATCTAGGACATCTGGGCTTTATTTTGTCCTTTCAAATATAAAGCCTAAAGAAAAACACAGATCATTGCTCAAGATAACACCTGTTAGGAAAATACTGGTGGAAAGAATTTGAACAAACCAGGAGAAATTTCTCAGGTGAGATTCCAAAGAAACATCTCAGAACACAATGATTGTAGTACTTGTAGATAAAAGAAACATTACTAGTAAAAAAAACAGAGCCTGAAAAGCAGCAGTAGGCTAAAATGTGCATTCAGGGCATGTTTTGGACAGGACCACATCATGGACCTTCATTCCACAAACACAAAGCTCCCTGCTGGCAAGACTCCCCCAAAGACCTCCAGCTGTATGGTAAAGCAAGCCCCAGAATAGAGGGGCTCTAATCTGGTACCTAGACCAGGTGACCTCCCACTTTTCCAGTCTATTCACTCCCACCATAGTTCTTTTCTCTGTGGGTGTGGCACAGGCTATGATTTTGTCAAAAGATAAAAAGATATTTCCCACCAGGACCTGAGGCTGGGATGAGAGTCCTCAAAAAGCCTTCAAACCCCTACTCATTTTAAAACTCCTACTTATTATAAAATCCCTACTTATTGTAAAACCCCTACTTATTTTAAAACCCCTACTTATTTTAAAACTAAGCATTCTTCCTTGAATTTTATACTGCCTGATGTAACAGTGATTTTGTTACAGAACATGTTGACTGCCAGAGAACGGTCAGTGAGACGTTCTGGATGAAACTGAATCAGGTTACTCATTATCCCAGGAAAAGCTGTCCTTTGAACATCTATGGAAAGCAATATTGCAGAGGAGACCTTTTGTAAAACAGATAAATGTCAACCATTCAAAGGAGTCTCCACAGAAAACAAGGACTTCCTAGCTCTGGCAGTTGCCCAGTATGGCATTTGACACTGACTTCAGCTGAGTATAAATACAGAATAGTGTATAAAGGACATTGGCCTCGCACAACAAGAAGACTCTGTGTTGAATTTAGTTATACAAAAAATCAGGTTCTAAGGGAGACTGTGTTGCACAAAAAATTCTTCTTCCTTCCTTCTCTTTTCCCAAAGGATGGGACCATAAAGCAAACCTGTGGTTTTTCCTGTCTCGGAGGTGTATGTGAGGATGGTAGACTAGAAATGTAGTGAAGAAAACACAAATGTGAAGATACCAGGAGGGGTTGCCAGCCCAAGGGGTGGAAGGAAACAGTAAAATATCAACTTTACAGAACTAAAAGAGGCAACAGGTTCAAAATGAGTAAAAGGGTAGGTGACAACAACAGCAAACTCTACTTGAGACATCTTTGCCACAAGAGGCAGTCAGCGCATAGCCCTGAACAACAGGCTCCTCTTATAATGGTAAAGTTTAAAGAGCAATCCTACCAAATTTGTGTCTGACTTTCACCTATATTTTATGCATCAAAAAGTGGCATCCATCTCATACTCAGGTCTGCATAGCACAGTACATCTGAGTTTGTCAGAGGAGTTCAGAAAGCAACTTGTTTGGCCTGCTTTTGGTCAGATGAATGAGCGCCACTGATGGTCTTGGTTAGATCATCTGTGCTCACAGCAGCAAACTTGACACCTACTCAGCCATGGACATTCTCACCTAAAATCAGACAAATCAGTCATGTAGTTCTCTGAAAGAAAGTGCCCAAGCTCACAGAGTAGTGGAGACATTTCCTCTTAAGGGATTTTAGACTGAATTTAGAAGTCCTAGGGAAAAAAACTTCTTAGGACTCAAAAGGAAACAATGCAGAAAGTGATTAATTGGGAGCTTGATTTGTTTTGCAACACAGAACAAATCCTCAAGTTAGAACTGCAATAAACTTCATCCAGCTTTTGAAGGGAATACAGTCTGTTTGTCTTCACTGAACTGAATCCTCAACATACAAGAGCTAATTAAAGACTCCAAATGTCTGTAAATACTTTGACAAATATTGATATATAAGCCTGTGATGCTCACTCGGCTAGTTGGCTAAATCCTCCCTCATTTATTTCAGTGATGCTGCAAATGACTGTGGTGATCTCATCATTGAAAACTCCTAATAAAGCAGCTACCCCAAGATGTATAAAGAGGATCTTCCTGATATAAACACTAAGGAAATTACTTTCGATAAATGAGGAAAAATTGAATCACTCACTGTATATGCCTACTCTTGCAAAATATCTGTGAAGAATATTTCCAAAACCATTTTCATTAAAATGAACAATAAAACAAATGATCTAGCTGACTCACAGAAGAGAAATATTATCAAAAATTGTACTCTGCTAGAGTCAAACTATTTACACCACTCAGACCAGTCTGGCCTAAAATACTTAAAACATGGTTAGTTGGATTGCCTGACATTATAACGTAAGATTTACTTCCTAAGGAAAATTCTTTTCCCATATCTTTTCCTAATACACAGTGCCACTGGCAGCAAATACCTAGATACCAATTTTTCAAATTACACCTAAAGTCTAACAAGGGTATCAATTTTTATTATTTTTCCTATCCACCTAATAAGTTTACCCAAAGGTTATAAACATTAAAAAAGTGAGCAAGCAAAGATACATAATTAAGATGCATCCAAAATACCCTATGAAGCAAGTAAATATTTTCTTTTTAATTATATTATTACCTGGGTTTATGTTACTAAATTGCTACACAATTTCATATATAATTGATTTTCCCAGAAAAGTATTACTGAAGTGATTCTGTAGTTCAAAACAGCATGAGCCTAATAATACACAAACAATTTCGATCTCAGAGCCTATAGTTCTGCATGGTATTGTATGCTGAAGAAAACCATTCCTTCATATTAACATTAATTTTGAATGTAGCATGAAAACTCAATGACTTTTTTCTCCTTTTTTTTTTTTTTAAATTTAAGAAGAATACTAACAGTGCCTCCTGTGAGGATATACTTTGTAAGTTCTTTTGCAGATTATGAAAATAGTTGGGAGGAAATATTTGGATAAGGGAAGACAAAGCTCCAGGTAGCAATAGGTTTCATACTGAGTTGATAAATGCAATTAGGGATCAGAAGGATGAACAATTACTTCAGGGGACTTTTGATATGAGAATGTAATATCAGATGATTAGAAAACTGGAAAAATATCATCTTTTTCCCATTGCAGATGCATCCAGCAGCTTCAGCACAAGTGAGAAAAACCATTGTGCTATAACAGTGGATATTGCATGTCCTGAAGTGTTCACAGGCTCGGGAATCAAACAGGAGCCTAAGGAATACCTGCCAGATCTTGAGGAAATAAAAAGCCCCGTTACCCCAGTACAATGCAAAGACTACTGTGAAGAGTTAAAATGAGGAAGATTTGAGGGATATCCTCCTTGGCCCTGAGAGCTGGAGATAGGTGTAAACATTTCCCCCCATGCAGGAGAAAAGCGTAGATGCAAGTGACACCACTTCAGTTCTGATAAAAGGTAGATGCACCTTGCAGCCACTTTTAACAAAGGAACTATGAATGTACCAATTGCCAAACTAATTATAGCAATATCACAGGGTTTGTGTTACTAATTGCCAATATTTCTCATCTAATTGATTCCCAGACATCAATATTGCCAGCAGCAATCCACCACTGCTGTGAGATGCTGAGCACCTGGGCACTGCCAATTGCCTGAGGTCCTGCCATCTACAGAGGATGCTCGGCCTCCACCAGACTCTCTGGCATGGAATGGGTCCCTACAGTCCTTCATAGCTGAAGATTTTGTTTTTGAAGAAAAATTAAACATGGTAACTTAACCTCTGATTTGGGCCCTTACAACTTGGAAAAAACAAAAAAAAAAGAGATAATAAAACCTGTGCTGGTTAGCTAAGCAACACTAACTCTGTTTTTGTTTCCATTAAATGCCTAATAGTCTCTTCTGAACAGGTTTGATTCTTGTATCTGTTTGCATTAGAGTCAATTTGTGGTATGAGATTGGTATTATTTATTGAATGCTACACCCAGCTACAAAGTAAAAACTATGAAAAACTTATATGAATTTAATTACACTACTGTGAGACACAGTCTTGTATAGATACTATAAATTAAGTTTAGCAAGTATGATTGGTGTGGTGAATGGTTAAATGGAGGTACCAGATCCATGAAGTTCCTCAGTCAATTCAAAAACTTTGTGGACTGTTGTTTTGACCTGTGTTGATCAGACTTTTGGAATTTGCCTATTTTATGTAGATATGCATTTAAAATCAAGTCAACTTTACCTAAATATGTAAGGTAACCTAAGCCTAAATAGGTTCAAACTTGGAGGCAGGTTAGTATTCAGCGTCATTGAGCAATGCAATTGCATGTTGGTGACTCTTTAATACATTTGATGCTGCAGAATTTTTTTTCATTACTAAAAATACTTAGTATTCTGAAAGGCAGAATAAATTTGATAGCAACAAACATTAGTGACTTTTTCTATTTTGTCTAAACCCTTCTGCTCTAAGTGCTATAGACAGTTTCTCTCTTCTTGTTCCAATATGTAATTGACAGCTCAGCCCAATGTCCTTCTCTACCTCTTGATTTTTCCCTGGCTGCTAATAGCATACACCATTTTATACAGCCTCAGTCTATTAACCAAGTGCCTGACCTTGTGGGATGCGGAACACCTGCTGGAATACACTTAGTGCTGGTAATTCTCATTGATTTCATTAGGAGGAGAGAGAACTTGCTCTCTCCCAGGTCATTTAGGCTGACCTCGCTCATAAAGACAGAGTACATGGTGGATTCCTGCTGCTCCAGAAAGTCAGACCAATATCAGAGGTAGCTGCTTCCAGAGTTTCCAACTTGGAACTGATGCCAAACAATACTAACCATCAGGAAATAGAAATTAAGAGCACAGCTCCTCTTCATTCCTTACTCAGTCAGTGGAGGAAAATGTTAGGAAGTACCCCACTGGGTCTCACCAGTAATTCATTTGTCCCAGTAGCATGCTTCTGACTTGCACGAGAAGAGAGACACTACTAAGGAAAACACACAAGCCAGGCTGTTTCTAATTCCTTTTCTATACATAGCTCCAGCACTGACAGCTGTTGTTGTCGGTGTGTCAGAAGCAATGTTCCTATCTCTGATACTCTCCTCTAGATCAAACAATGGAGGATTTGGTGAATAGCAGAAGTTGTCTTTTCTTTATCTAGTACCCTGGTGACTTCAGAAACCTCAGTCTTACCCCCCAGCCTTTTCCTTGTCAGGTGAAGTATCCCATATCTTCTACCCCCTTTCCCTCAGGCAGCTGCCCCTGACAATTATTTTATTCACCTGTGTCTACATCACCCTTAGCCCCCATGTCTTTCTTGAAACTGGGCCAGAAGTGCCTACAGTGGTCAAAAATTGAGAATACCAAAGGTGTAAATGCAAAATGGTGCCTTCTGCTTATTCTAAGTGGTGGAAAATCTGACCTGCAGAGCTTGGTGTTTATATGCCAGTGACCTGTATGAGCCACGTACATCCAAGCCAGTCACCGCACCCTCCTTAAAGGAAGTAGGTACCTTCAGGCATGAGTTATCTGATTTAAATTTTCATCTATTTTAAGATTAAATAAACAGTACCTTTTAGGTGCCCTCTCCTTCCTGCAGCCTGTAAAAGTAGATTATACAAGTAAGGTAGTGATTGATGCCTGGGCTATGGGTGTGTTTTGTTGAACCATAAGAACCTCTTCTGGTATGCCTCCGATTTCCACAGCCACCTCCTGCCTCCTCGCACTGTGAGAGAAGCAATTTAAGGGATGGAGTCCTGAAGCATCCTTCAGCGAATCAAAACCTGCTTGCTTTGACCCAGCCATGTGTTAGAGAAAAATGGGGGATGTTCATCTAGGCTACAGGTTTCTAGGCAGGTGTGCCTTAGACCAGGCTTGGTTAAAAGGCAGGGGTTTTGTAAAACAAAGAAACAAACCCCCACATTTGAAGCATTAAGTTTACAGAGTGATGTGAATGAGAATAAAAACAAGTGATAAAGGAATACTGAAATATGCTCTAAATGAAGGCTGTGACTAAGAATAATGAAAGGGGAAAAGACAGATAAATAACATTTTCTTTTACTTTTCCTTTTTCTGGAGAATATGTCTTTGTTTCAGGAATATGTCTAGTTTAGACTAAAGTGTAGGAAGTGCCAGAGAGAATAAAAAGTTGAGTGCTAACTGCTATATTACCTATTATTTTATGTTCCATTGCAAGAGTAGCTTCCTGCTTTAGTTTACGTTCATAAATTAAGCACTACTCGAGAAAATGATTTTGGGGGTTCTATTTTAAAAGAAAAAGAAGAAATAAGTAGTATATGAAAAGATAAAAAACTACTGCTATACTCTAGTCCAGCCTTGTTTAAGGATCCTTTAAGCTTGAACAGTGAATTAACCTCCAGCAAGACATTTCATGTGTGATTTATTAGGCACCTCACTTTGGTTTTAGTGAACTTTCCTGTGAGGGAGCACAATATAATCAACTTTGGAACACAGAGATAGTCACAACTTCTAACTATGGACACACAAGCACCCCTTCATAATATTTGCTTACTGGCTTCTTTATTTGCAATTCTCAAGGCAGTAAATTAATAAGCTCCCACGAGGCCACTGAAAGTGATAACATCCTTTCACTAGCATCACTAAATCATGAAATATTTAACTATAAAATTTTAAAAACCTAGAAATCGCAAAGATCAAAGATGAAAGCTAAGAAGTACATATTAGAAATAACAACAGATGACTCCAGAATGCAAACAAATGAAAACACAAGGAGTATATAGTTTATTTAAGATAGCCCTCCCAGAGAAGTAAAATCATGTATTCATAATGCAGTCATCATTTGTACAAAATTCTTTACATAAATTATATTAAATTCTAATAGTAAAAAATATTTGAAAATGTATTTGTTGAAATTTAAGATGTAGTTACTAGCAGCTATTCCATATTCCATAATTCTCTGCTATGTGGTTTGTCAGCCATGGATCTGTAAAACAGCATTCACCTCATAATATAATAACATATGTACCAATAAACAATCACAAATGCAGTGGTGACATCTAAGCTGTACAGTACTCCTCCTTATCAGGTCCAGACAAGCCTGTTGCATCCTTCCCAGCAGAGGTGAAATAAGAAATGAAGAATGGATGACAATATGGCTTACCTCAACTGTCTATGGTCTTTTCTCGTTCCCTTTGTAATTGAACAAGTAAAACCAAAAATCAGCAAAAACAGTACAGCTGATCACATTATTTTCTTTTCAGCATTACATGATGTTCCTTTAGGTTTTTTGGGGAGCTCTGCTCTGGTTCTAGAGAGGATTGGGTTGGAACATTATGCCACAAAGAAAGGTATTGGCTCACTGAGCACCTATGACTAGAAGTTATCTCCTGTAAACTTCAAGAATTTCCAAGACTTGTTCATCATGGCAGTATATTTCCAGATGATGTCTGGAAAGTTGATATCTCCTATAAGGACAAAAGCTACTGATTCAGAATTTTTTCCTTATTGTCTATAGAATCATCAGCACTTTCTTTCTGAGTGACCTGTAGTAGGCACCCACCACATTTCCTTTATTTCCATCTCCATAATCCTCATACAGAGCCCCTTCACTACATCATCACTAACTGTAAGGACTGTGCAATCAAACCTCTTACATGTAGTGCAAAAGTTACTTGCCCTGCCTATTACTCCTGAACAACCTGTAGCACTCCTTCCCAGCATTCCAGTCACAGAACTCATTCCACCAAGTGATATCACTAACACCAGTGATATCACAACTCAGGAAGTCAACAAATGCTTCCATATCATCCTCTTTGTTCCTAAAATGCACTTCTAAAAATTCATATCATGCTTTTTCACATATTTTTGACTGATGAATAAATATTTTAAATATTCAAAAACCTCAAATGGTAGCAAAGCCGATGTGGACAATATATAATTATTGTGGAAGAACTGATTGATTCTATCAATCTGCCCTTCAGTCTATAAACAATAAGAGTGAGGCTGCTGAATCTGCTAATCATATGCTAAGTATTCACATTTTCTCTTCTCTTGTTTTCATGGGATTTTTCCCCCAGTCGTTACCTGAAATCAATAGGGTTTTTCCACTGACAATTGAAAAGACTCCCTAAAATGCCCTGAGCTGCTATGCAGAAATTTCTTGCTATAGAGAAAGAGGAGAAACGCCAAGCTGAGTAAAGAAGCTCATTTTGTTCAGACAAGAAACAAAGTACACTTTTTATTTCCCTAAACAAAGCATTTTTAAGAGCAGAATGGAGAACGCTTAAATCAATAACCATTAAGAAGCACAAAGCTGCGAAAAGAATATATCTCTGGAGAAAGAAATTATCAGACTAGGCACAGAAATTACTGGGTGAAATTCTATTAATGCAGGAGGGATCCAAATTAGATGATCCTAATAGGCTTTTTTGGCATTGCAGTCTGAAAAACTATGAAACATGAGAACAAAATAAATATTTCTCATCCCTGTCACAAGTTTTATAGAAGGCTTCCCCAGTTACAAAAACACTTCACTCATTCACTGACTGCATTGAATTTATTGTTTTTCTACATATAGTTTATTAGATTCTGTTTTTCAAATTCTTGAACTCATGTTTTTGATGACCTAAATTCCAAATCCTCCTCTTCTTTTCAAAGTGAAATATAGAAGAAAGTAAACACAACAGCTGACAAACCAACTGACAGCTTTGTCAAGAGCCTGAGACTAAGAGGATATAGGGGCAGGATGGGTAAGTAACACTACCAGGATGCAAGGATGCTCAATAGACATTAGAGGAACCACAAGACCCCAGAAGCTCCCTCACAGGCAAAGAAGACTCACAATCAGCTGAGAGTACCCAAAGCCCAGGAGGCAATAACCTGATCCTACAGATGCCCTTGGGAGTTTTGCTGTTCATTGAGGTGAGCTTTATACTACTAAATACTGAATGACTACTTTAATTGCCACATGAAAAGCATTAAATCATGGAACTAGATCCTGCCTAGGTCAATACTAAAAGACTTATATAGTCAAGCAAATATGCAGTCTCAAACCTCTGGAAATCTCACTCTCCGTCCATTAATGACTAGATTTCCAAGGTCTTCATAAAAATCCTATTTTTCTGCAAAAGATGGAGGGAGCACCCCTTGCTATCCCTCTGTGGTAAGGCAGCATTTCTCTTCCTGCCTGATGTGGGTGCTCCAGAGCTGCTACAAGAAAATGGGCTGTGATATCCTATAGCATGGCCTGCAGAAGAAGGTAAAATATAAACGGCCTCTGTGGTGGCTGTAAACAGTTCATTCCTCCCCCAGTTCCCACCCTAGTGGGTCACCATGCACCTGCCTCCAGAGCTAAGCAAATACTTGCAGGCCTACCTCAGGAAAAGTATCCCCAGAGGATGCACTCCATATTTCCACTGTAACAGTTCAGGAGAGTTAAGCTTTCCAGGAAATGTCCTCAGTGCTGTGCTTCTGTGCAGCTGACCAAGCATCAGGAGACTTATATCAATGTACAGATATCAGTTTAGCTTCCCTGAGTGCCTCTGCATCTTAAGGTTAAGAGCAGTATGACATAAGCCTCACATTTCTTCTAAAATTCCATAAAGGATATCTAAATACATGTAATCCCTCTGGAACATGATGCCACAAAAGATATTGCTGTGCTCAGGATCTAAGAATATATTGCCTCTCTTCACTGGAAATACATCAAAATCTTTAGAATTAGAAATAAATGCCCACAATTTTTTTTTTCCCCCTTCTTATTTTAGGCAATGGCTTGCTTGCAAAACAAAAAACATGTATTGACCATTTGGATAGGGGGAGTGCACTCTTCTGGGACATAGCATTTTCAAGCCATAAATTGCATTCCAAAGCAAATGAAGATTGAGATTTCCTTACAAGTAAGAGCACTGTGATATGAATAAGTTCATCACAGACAGGGGCTAGTTCAAGAACTTGAAGGAGTAATTTTTAGTGTAAAATTGACTACTGAAGTTTTATTAAGCCTAAAATTAACATGATTTATTTCCAAATAGTATCAATCATAGTTACTATAGTTCTGTTTCTGATTGCTCTGATACATTCATCACTCATTTGGAACCTAAATAGAAGCTTAACATACAATTGCTTGTTGTCAATTGACAAAGATATTACTGAAACAAAACAAAAATTAAGCTGCAGCTTGAAATTATTAAAACAATTTCAGCCATGGTTAAAAAATCTGATTAGATAAAGGTATATTATCAGGGTGGAAGTAGAGGCATGGGGAGAGAAACAGCATATAGTCCCTCTGTGAAGCAGCTTCAATAAACTTCACTGTAGTTATACCACTGCCAGGATTAAGACACAAACTTTGAGTTAAAGTATGAACCATGCTTGACAACATTATTGTAATTTTTTTCATTTTAATCCTTGATGAGAGAAAGAAATTGTACAGACTCCAGGAGCACAAAAATAATTGTTACATTTATGATTCCTCAATTATGGCTTATGGGAACTGCTTCTTAGCCATCTCTTTGGTCTTATGAAGGTTTTATAACAAGGCTTTTGAATAAAACAAGTGTTTTCAATAGCACCAGTAAAATAATCACCTACTTTTGTAAAGGAGATATTTTCATTTTGCTTTGATTCATGTTACAACTTATAGAGCATCAACCTTCTATTTATTCAGATAGCTTAATCCTCACTTATGTTCTTAGTTTAAGTGGATACAAAGAAAAAACCCTCCTAGGACTGGTCTTTTCTATTTCCACTTCTCCCTATAGCATTGTTGGAAAGAGGACATACTTTAAAAGGAATGAAATCTTTAACAGAGAAGAAATGCAAATCCTGTTGTTTACTCTGCTCAGCCTGAACTATTCTTATAGGGGGTTCAGGCTAGGAAAACATCTTCTTTACATCCCAATGTAGGCTGAGACAGTCAACTCTGAACCCAGATACAAGCTACCATTTGTCAGCTATGGTCAGGTCAGCAGGAAGGGATGGCTGAGGGTTTCAACATCCATTTTCTTTACAGTTGAAGCTGACTCCTTTAGAAAAGCAGAAAAATTAGTCATTCACAAAGTTTCCCAAGGAATGTTGCTGATCTTCTGCCTGATCTAATAGATTATTCTGCATGAAGATTCTATACCCAAACACAGAAAAAAACAGGAATCAAAATGTAGAATTAGCCAAGATGACATAATTTATTCAAAATGTACATTATTAATAATAAATAACATATAATATACAATATTTTATATGATATATGATATATTATGTATGGTGTATGGTATATGATATATTATATATTATATATGATTTATATATGATATATGATATATGATATATGATATATGATATATGATATATGATATATGATATATGATATATGATATATGATATATGATATATGATGAGTTAATCTGACTTTTCCCCACAGAACTATAACAACAGATTCCTATATCAATTCTATAAAATTTCAGTGGGCTATAGCCTGTATTTGAGAAAAATATTTGCTACTGAATGAAAGAATCAGGCAATTTAAAATATCATATTCCAAGTTAAGTAGATTTGTGGATTATTTACCCTCAATATTAAAACCACACATCTTGTTTGTTAGTCATATCTTCTGACTATTGGATCCCATTATGCCTTTCCACTGCTTTAAAGACCTATCTCTACAAATATCTTCCTGACATAAATGTATATAATAATCAATTCACTCTTAATATCCTCTTTCAAGAATCAAAATACATGTAATTTCTTACATCTCAAAATTTATTTTTTATTTACAGACTTGAAACTTTTAGTTAAATCTCAATGAAAGATATGTCGCAAGACCCCTAAGATTTCCCTGGCTTTCAGTATCTTTCTTGAAGGTATTCCAACTTGATTTATTAGGAGTCCCATAAATATTCCCCCCCCCCCCCCCCAAAACTATGTGGGACATTAATTTCCATATTTGATATGTCTTCCTTAAACACCTAAGCATTGTTTTTGCCCTCTGTCCTTAGCATTTCCCAGCAAATTCCCCATTCAGTGTCTAAATATACCATTACCATTTTTTCAGCCACACATATTTTACAACATAATCCTTGATTTTATTTTTTTTAAACCACAATTGTCCCAAATTTGCTAACACATGAGTCGTTCTGATGAAACTCTGCTATTAAAGAGGCACCACTCAAAGAGCCAGACCCCAATCAGCATCAATGTACAGAGGTCCCCTTGCCAACTCATGGTGTGAAATCAGCTGACACAAATGAAAAATCTGGCCTCATGCATTCAGCATAATACATTCTTAAAGCCATTTTTCCTGCAATTCTTCACATCCTTTTGTACCAGATAGGACAGAAAGAGGGCAAGAGTTGCACTGGTTTCCATCCAAACACATCTGGAATGCAGGTAGATGACCGGCTTGCATGGTGACAGTAATCATGGAGACCTGACCTGATGACATGGAGGCTCAGTTAATTGCTAGGAAAGAAGAATACTGCAGATTTCTGTCCTTTAGTGGAGCAAAACTTATTGATTCTGCCTAGCACTTCATCCATCATGCAGAAAAAATACTAAGAAAAAAAATTTAAACTTATATAATATTTGTGCACCCCAATGCACAGTGACAGATTTTCTTTTTTTTATCGTGATAGTTACTTTAAGTTCTAACAAAACCACATTTTTGTAACATGCCCCTTTCTAACCTGATACATTTTTCAGCTCTAGAAATGCTTTTGGCTAATCAGGGTCATCAGCAGGGACTAAAGAGGGACAAAGAGGGATTTTAGTGTGAAATCAGAGACAGCAATGAGAAGCAAGACACTTGAGAAGTCTGCCAATGTTTGTGCCATAGAAAATAATGGACCTACATTTAAAAATTATAGGCCTATTAAAGCATGGAGATATTGCACTAAAGGTGTTAAAATAACTAATTAAACATCCAGTTTTACTCCTGCAAAAATACAGAGCATTTCTGTGGAAAAAAATACCACTGTCAAGAATTCGCCATGACTCCTAGAAATCAAAATAAATAAATAGCTTTAATTGGAAAAAGAATATTTGAAACCACAGTGCAAAGTTTTGTGGTCAAAGCAGATCTGTTAGACAGTCTTTTAATAAGTCCACATTGAACTGGATTCAATTTAGCTTTTCTGTAAACATGGATATAACCTGTTAATAATTTAACACACCTCTGGTAGAGCGGGAATGCAGTAAATAAAAGGTAAACTAATAAAACAAAAGCAGAACTTTGTTTTTGCAACTAGATGGGAAAATAATGGAAAAAATTGCTATCACAGCACAAATTCTGAAAATGTTATACACATAGAAATCATGAGATCAAAAATTTATGATTCCAAGAACAATATTAGCTTTATCATGTAGCATAATGCAAATGACATGCTTTTTTTCTGGAATGTTTTTTATGTAAAATGTGTGTTGTCAGTGCAGCTCAGCAGCATTGCTGTGGGAATTTCATTTTATGATTTTTTTTCCACTGCATTTCACTACAATCCTTTCTCTAATTTTTTTTTTCTCTAGACAGAAGCAACATATATACTATATATGTTCTGAACACATGACTGAAGAACATGAACACAAGGTCAAACCAGAGCTTTCATGCACTCTGCTGCAAGCATTGGATGTTAGTGCAACAAAATTTAATGTATTTACTTGAATGAAGAAGGAGCAATAGCTCATACTTGCATCAGGGGTAGAAAAGCGCTTTGCATTGGTTAATCCGCCTTGGTATGTTACACTTGCTGATTATTCCCAGCTTTGCACTGAGTGAAGGTGATGGAGGCTAAGGAGTGCCAGCCCACAGAGGCATGAACAGCCAGCTGCCAGCGCCACCGGCTGCTCCCCTGAACTTCTGTCCGAGCAGGCTCCTAGGGCTAGCCCAGGCCACAGCATATGATATATTATGTGAATGCACTTGCTGCATTAGCAAGAGCAGAGTAGCCCTGTCAGGCCGATGCCAGCTGGTAAGGGACACATTGTGTGTCTGCCGAGGCTGACTGAGCTGCATGTAGCTCCACACACCTTCCTTTCCTGTGTGGAGGCTCCTGGTGGGCTCTCCCTGAAGGCAGCAGGACACCAAATCTGCTCCCTCATGACCCCTCAGGGCACCAAGCCCCACCTGAGTCAGCCCAATGAGCCTAGACACTGACTGGCTCCTTTCCTGGAGATGGGACAGCCTCCCTGGACTTCATCAGTTCCCAGCATTCAGTGTCCAGACATCCTAGGCACCTTCGTCACCTGAAGTTGCCCCCACATTATTTCCTCTACCCTTCAATCCCACTCTTCTGTGTCTAGAAGCAGCTCACAGGCCCAAGGAGGTTCCAGCTGCCAGCACATTTCTGGCTGCATTTGTCACACTCCCACAGCACTGTGGGTCTGCAGACAGACCCCTTTTGAACAACCCCGGAGGCCAGTGCTGCTTCAGCTCAAAGGAAAGGCAGTCTGAGGAGCACAGCCATCCTCTATGGGATAATTCCCCTATTTGTCAAGCTCTCGTTACCTTCCTTCTATAAATCTTTCCAGTTTCCTTTCCACACACAGTGGAAACTTTAAACTGGGCCTGACTCCACAGTTAAACTTCCACTAAAGGCAAAGCTTTGAGTTTATTATATTCTGCCACTTGAGAAAAGTAAGGATTTGAATACTAACTAGAGCTCCATAATCCATAGCCATGTAATTGTATGTTATGCCAGTAACTTCTGTTAACAACGGAATTCAGGCAGAGGCACCAAGCTGACACGGAGACAGAGGCTGCTGCTGGGAAAATCAGGGGGGAAAAGGATGTTTATAAGGAAAGGGGGAGGGAGGAGAGAGGAATGTCACTGAGAAATATGCGAATCCTGTAAAAGCAGTAATGGAGAGCTGCTGGGAAAGTAAGAGGTGAAGACAGACTGGTCAAGGAATCTTTGTGGCAATATTGCGATGGGAATCCTGGAAGAGCCTGCTGGAGTAGGTGGCTGATGGCACCCAGAAAGACATCAGTATCAAAGACTGGAGTAGTGTTTTGGTAGTGTATTCCCCTGAAATGCTTACCTACACTCAGACAGAATCTGCGAAGTTGAAAAAATCTCTCAAGTGTATCATACCTTTTTTGTGTGATGCACATCTCTAGCAAATGTGGAAGAGTTTTAGACAACTGGTAGTGCAGGGGCACATGGTAGGAGAAAGGCAGATGAAGTCCCTGGTGAGGAACTTGAGCAGAGGCAGAAATAACCTTGAGAGCTGCTTCCTTCTGACCTGTCCAGCATGGAGTAGCCACAAAGAGCTGTGATGCGTTCACTTATACCAGGATGAAGGTGCTGTGGGAAGATGGTGGGGCCAGATTTGAAGACCTAGCAAAAAAGGGAGGATTTTCTGGCAGAGTTGAGAGCCTTGACTTGTATTTGGGCTGAGCTTTGCTACAGGGCTGCAGATTCTGAGTTTCCTCTATGGTGATAAGCTCACACAAGCAGCAGTGAAGGCACTGGAATATGTCTGCTTTTCTCATTTCCTTTATACTATATGTCCCTTCTCATTAAACATGAGAGGATCACATTTCCAGTTTAGGATGCATGAGTGAGAACAAGGACAGAAAGATAAGAGAATTGTGCAAAGCTTCATCCCTCTGCTTTTTATTACCCTTGTCATCTATCAAAAGACTGACTGCTTCTCTTGCTTTTGCTTTTTTTTTTTTTTTTCCCTCCAGCATATTTGTAAATGTTATTTACTTATTGTCACTAGCTCCTCCAGGCTGTCTACTTTAATTTTATATCACAAATTGTGACCGGCAGCATTTTGTTGCTGCTTCTTTCTTTATTAATTTGTATCTTACTACTCCAGGAACAATAAACAGTCTTCTGCCCTCCCATAATTTGTGCTCCATTTTGGACCAAAATCTCACAGGAATATTGATAGAATTCTAAGCATAGCAGGGCTAGGAAGGCACTGTAGGCATTGCTGTGGCATACCCACACTTCTGATTCAAGTCCTGGGTCCTTTTACACAGAGGAAAAGATTATGCAACAGTATAATTATCAGCAATATCACATTTCTCTTCACATCAGTAAGCATCATCATTGGCATATTCCAAAAAATTTTGCCGGCATTTAGAGTTTCCATAGTTTAAGTATGTTATACAGACCTAAAAATAATGCTTTACCCTTCAAGCACTTTGGACAGAATTTTTTTTTCTGAGTCATGAGCAGTTCAGATAATCTTCCTTGAGCCAATTTACCATGCAGGGTTTATGCCATTAGAATTATTATTCTACTCATGTGACTGGCCTTGCCAAGTTTCTCTAGAGTCAATATGTCCATGTTTATGTACCACTGAATTGACTATCTTTTATCTGTGAATACAGTAATGAGATCAGAGGGTTGACTCTTTCCCTGTTTAATGCTCTTTTCCTGACAGTTCTTATTCCTAATTCTCTTAATCTGAACCATCATATTATCTACAACTAGCCTGTAAACATGAATGTGATGGTCTGATTATTAAAAATTATTGAAGTTGTCTTCTCTTTCCACACATGATCTTTAAATACCCCGATCTTGCCGCAAATAAAATTTGTAAGAGCATTTCTTAGTCCTGTCTTTGTGCAGTAGTGCTAATAAAAGCAGTAAAAAACATAGCTTTTGTCATTAAAAACTTGTTTTTTTGTGCAGACTAGGTATTTATATTATGGGATATTTATTCATGTCTCTTACTAGTAATAATGAACAAGGGAAGTTCTTCAGACACATTTGGCTACAGGGATCCCCAGAAGGCACACAGTATTGCAGTAGCTCTGGATTTCTATTCTTTTTCACTAGCAGGAATTGAAACTACAACCTCTCCAGTACAATATATTACATTAAAACATAAAACAGATATAGCTGAGGGGAATAAGAGGAAGGAAGAAAGGCCAGAAATCTGTTATATTAACCCAAAAGAATTAACTTGTTTTCAAACATATTTAATTCCTATAGGCTTGAGTGACCATGTTTTAAAGCACTACTGTTTTCTTAAAGGTATTAGTCAAGGTACAGGAGCTGTGAGATAAAAATAAGATTGGATAAATGCGCCTGTGGCTCAGATCAACACCCATTAAGCAAAAATCTGCCTGTCATTATGCCTGCTTTGTATGCCATCACTGTTGATCCCTGAGTGCAAGGATTCATGGCATTATCACAGCTTCCTTCTCTAGACCTAAATGCTGGCTTCACCACCATTTGTTTTTTTTATTATTATATAGTAGGAAAATTGAATGACTCACACTGCCCACACACACTGGCTGATGCATTTGTACTCAGCAGTCAGAGCCAAAGGTTGTCTAAATGATACAGAGCGATGCTTTGAAAATTCACGATAAAATGAGATCCCCCTCTCATTTCTAAATTACTGCTCTTCCTACTTGAAAATGTGTATGAAGCATCCACACCAGGAAACAAGCTTTTTTGCTATGCCAGGGCTGACCATTCAAATCAGGACTTTTTTTTTTCCCATCACATCATTAAATAAAAAGGAAAAAACTCCTCTCTATAGGATTAGTTGCACTAGAACAAATAGTCAAAACATCATAAAAAGGCTATTAATGACTATTAATTCATAGTGGTTTAAAAGTAATTTCTGTAAAACATTATTACATTTTTATTGAACTTGTTCAAGTTTTTTAATAGATTAAAAGGCTAGAAGGGAATACCAAATCATTTATTCTGACCTCCTGTATTACTCATAAAACAGCATCCAGTTAGTCCTGTCTTGAGCCCATAGCATTTGTCTGAGTCACACACACCTTTCAGTTTCAGCTCATTCATTCTGAGGAATCCCTAGGTAGAATTGCCTTTTCAAAATATGGATGGAAGTCACATGTGGAAAGAAAGGAATCCTGTCACTGCTTTTTTCTAGAGAAAAAAAAAAAAGGACAGAAATTATAAGAAATTCAATTCCTGTAAAGCATTTGAAAGCATGGAAATATTGATTACCAGGATTTCTCTTAGCAAGTAAAGCTATAAATTATTATCTGTTGTCCCCTAAGTCTAAACAGTCTGTCTGTCCCATGGCCTGAACTAATTATAGTGATCTAATTAAGTCACAATTTTTGAAACTAGCAAGTCATAAGACCTCTTGTATTTTTGAGGCATCTTCTCTGATATGAAACAAATGGCATCCCAGAAGTGCCTAGTTTTCTTCATTAATTAATGAAGAAAGTAAATTAGCTCAGTTACAAACAGCTGTACTTGGGCAGATGAGTATTTTTCACAATGACTTGGTATTTACTGTCAAAAGGAACAAAAATTAGAAGACCAATACATAGCATTTCTTTATTTTACATAAAGTTCAGAGGATCTTCAATACATTGAATATGAGAACCTGGGATAAACTGCAAATTTAACCTGTTAAAAAGTCTGACTGACAGGTACTGCTGTCCAGCCTAGAAAAAAAAAGTCACAAGGAACAGGCTAAAACATCAGTTATTCATGGCTAGAAGCACCGAACAAGAACCAATGAGAAAAGTTCTTATCCTTCAACTGAATTCTTAAAAGACAGGGCTCTGCAGAAAATCATTCTCTCTCAAGACTTTGCTAGCATCTATGTGCAGTCATGAAATGGTTGGACCAGACAATACAGGCAATAATCCAGCAGCACAGTGCAGCCTTCGCTATCCTCCACTCTTGCCCAAATCGTGGCTGCACCGCTGTGGTGGCTGAGCCCCCTGACAACAACCATGGGTCATGCACCATGGTAAAGCAGAAAAGATGCCACAAGTGGCCACACCTCTGCTATTGTTAAGGAAAATGCTGGGGAATGGGGGAAACCAAATATACTTTCACCCCCACAATATATTCTCGCCCCCACAAGGCAAAAATAGCTTGTATTTGAAAAGTGACCAGACAACCTGAAACCTGTGAGACACAGATTGGAGGCTCTGCAGCAAACCTCAAAAAGTTTCAGTTACTATGCAATAACCTTTCTTTGACACTGCATGTCCACAGGATTTAGGTTAGGTTTGAATTTCCCACTCACATCAAGCTCTGAAGGAGCCATATCCATCAATAGTGCTTTCTTTTATCTCTGATTGGTTTAAAAACTCCACCCTAAGCAAGTCCAGCTTAGTTATATATGCCATCATCAATTCCCATCTGGATTGTACCAGTGCATTTTATTTGAACATGAAGTAATCAGACCTTCAGAGATACCTACTAGCTGATTACAGTGAACAAATTATATTACTTTCTCCACTGACTCCATAAAATATTGAATTAAGCTCAAGATTGCACTTTTTATATTCAAAGAACTCCCAGGACCTCACAAAGTTCTGTCACAAAGAAGTCTTTTTACCTTTTGGTGTAAGAAGAAAAGTTATTTGCCTGAAAAAGAGCTGCTTTGTGTTCTAATTTGCAGCTCCTGAATTCCACCAAGCATCCCACCCTTTCCTCCGAAGTGTATTTTATACTTACCTACCTAAAAAAATAAAAATTCTACAAAAAACTAAGCGCATGAACATTCACCCCTTTTCCCCAGGGGTGAACTGGGAAAACAAATGTTATTTGTGGAGTAAATACTTCAGGATTTTGATGACAGTAAAACTGTTACCACAGTGAATACATTCTAGATGTTGCCATCTCTGACAAAAATTGTCATCTTCAGATGGATTAATAATATTAATAACAATAGAAATTACAGTAATTCTTCTTTCTTTGCTACTTATTATTCAGCTATTCTTTTCCTAACTTTTACTGCAGTTAGAGCTCTAACTCTAATTCTAAGAAAAGACCGGAGAAAGTATATGCAAATAATCTCTTCTCTTCAAAATGAAATAAAATGGCAATATACTGTGAATAACTGGCTTCTATCAGAAGTCACAGTTTCTCAGGCAGACACATGAAGGATAGATTTTCCCCAGTTTACTTTTGCTTAGGAAAGACTCACTTGTACCCCATCTCCACCAGACCACTCCTGAGGTTTATTACTAACCAAAAGATTATATCTGTAATAATATTATTTTCCTACAAGGTAGTGCCCACCAGGAATAACAGATTAAATCGTGTTCGAGTTTAGACAACTGTTAGCACACACCACAAGAATTCCTTCCTGCCAGTTTTAATGATTCTGTCTGAGTGTTTACAGAGCCTGTTTCACAAAAGTGCTAACCTGCTTCGCAAATCTTTCGTACATAAGAAATTGGGGAATAGGGAAAAGAGAGAGAGAAAAAAAACCAATATTCCACACAGAGAACAAAGACACAAAAATTTTACTGTCTATAAGTGAAATACTGGAACTAGTTGTGCACAGGGATTTTGGGGAATTTCCAAGGATCATCTCCCCCAAAATAGAGTCCATGCTCTTGTTTTTCAATCACCTTTTAGGAGTGTTAGCTGGAAAGGCTGGATTTCAAATTATCCAGTGATGAGGGGCAAAGTAGAATGACTCTCTCGTGGGGAGGACTGTAAGAGAGGGACCTGGCAGCCATCAGAGCACAACAGCTATTAACAGCTCTTCCCGAAGAGCCAAGGCAGGGAAAGAGCAAGCAATGCTCCTGAAACCAAATTCATCAATGTCAGTGTCGTCCTTGCTAGCTCACATGTACAGCTTTCAGCTGGCATATTTATTATTAATTATTATTAAATTTATTTATTTAAGTGTGCTTTGCATAGATAGACACATTGTCAGTCACCAAGGACTTAATATCTAAATTAGTTAGGACAAACAAACAGGAGATGAAACAACACTGTAACAAAGAGAATGTGAGGGGATTGCTAATGAAGAGAGAAAGAGAGAAGTAATTGTTTGAAGTGGTGAGTTGAGTCTTTAAAGAAGAATCCACAGATTTTAAAACCAGTGATTATAGCTATTAAAATAATCTAGGAGAACCATTTTATATGATGCCAAAACCAGTCTGTAATGTCAAAATGGACATTCACTGAAATATTTCAACCTAGGTCTTGAACCCACCTCACAGATGCAATTCAATTCCATGTCTATTCACTTCTTCCTGGGATTATTTTGCTTCCTGAAGAATAGAAAAATAATACTCTGAAGATGAGGAAAAAAAGGTTTTCCTAATATTGGGAAAAGAATCCAAATTCTAAAGAGCAACAATAAGAGAAAAAGAAGGCAATAGAATAAATGGAGCAAGTGGATTTTGAGGGAACCAGAGTATGCCTGCTCAGGTGAGAAACACACAGAGTGATCATAGGGTAATCAACTTTATAAAAGGGCTGGAGTTAGAAAGACAGTGCAGAATTAATATGATATGTTTAGACTAGCTGAGAAAGATAATAACAATATTAGCAAAGCTCCACTAGATAAAACAACAAGGAATGAGTAGGGCAGGAAGGCCAAATGAGATCTAAAGTGTCCTTTAATAAAGAGAGGCTTTTATCTGAGGTCTTTTCCAGATAGAAGAGACCAGCAATTTCTATCATTTACTAGATAAACCAGAATCCATTCTTCAGTGGCTGACTAGATATATGTTTGAATTCTTCCCAAAAATGATAAAAGCAGAAGAGGAAAGTACAAGGATTCCCAAGCTTTGAAGGTCAGCTACTTCACCCTGGATCATCCTGTAGACTTGGTTAAAGCAACTGACAAAGAAATTACAGGAGAATAAGAGACTTTCCAAAGGTCATTTTATTAGATCTGTTCCCTCTTAAGCACATTATTAATATATTTCTTTTCATCTTGATCCTGCTGTGCCCTTTGGTGGCCATCTCCAATTGGCAACCCTTCAATTTCTTTCCATAATACAAAAGCTGTGCTTTAGTAGAGGTTCTCTAAAGCCCAAAATGGCTCATAAAACATGGGGTTTCTGGTTGCTTTACATCAGAGTCTGCAGATGTTTCAGAGTGCATGTGAGCTGAGTCTGGCTTGTGCAGGTGTGAGTCCAACTTAATAGTTTTCTTAGGCTTCAGAAAAGGACCATTTAGGAATAGAAACCAAAACTGCAAGCCAGAGGGCAAATATTTTCAACATCTGCTACTCTTTCTGTGCTATTCCTCTGCTTTCAGAAGTAGGATTCTTAAAATTGTTTTCTATGGCTTTGATTCAATCTCTGAAGTGCATTTCTATAACAAAGAAATACTGTTACTGGGATCTAGTGTCATGGGAAACAAGATTCTCAGATTATAGGGCATAGGCACACCTCCCTTTCCTCCTTGTAGCTATGTAGCTCACTTTTCCCCCTGCAAAGATGACTTGTGGCACTGACAGCAAATTCTGACATAGAAAAATGATGTCAGAGAAGCATTTAATCTCTTTTCACCTGTTCTTTATGAACTCTAAGTCCTGGAAACAAGAACCATAGCCATGTTATTAAATATCCCTACCAGCAATTCTATCTATGTACAACCAACGAACCACTTCAGTGTGATTCCTTCAAGCGAATTTCTCCCATCCTGCAATCTCAAGAGCCTGGCTAAAACACATGCTTATTCATGTTAGATCTCATTCAAGCACATTTGAGACATTGCTCCTAGGTCCAGAACACTTTTCCCAGAGCACTGGATATATTTTTTGCTCATGAAGAATTAATATTATTATCTCCATCAAGTAAAAAATGGAAATCTAAAAAAAGCCCACAGAAAGCGTTATTTTAAGCACACATATTTGCAGAAAAGTCCCAGAATTCAGGGAATTTCTTTGTGATAAGGGAAAATAGTAGGAAGAAAGAAGCCTTTATCAACATTAATAGATGGAGATTGTTCAAAGGCAGAGCCAAAAGCTGAAAATGCTGATAGGTCATTTTCCAAGTAGTGTGTACAGACATTTAATAGAGCATAACTTCATGCTTTGAGAAGATATAATCATAGAGAAATTCTTTGCTTGGGATCTGATACCTAAAGAAAGCATGCCCATTTGTAAATGTACAGAATGTCTAAGCAGAAGGGCCTTGTGTACCTCTTCCCATCCTGCTCTCACGTTACCTCTGGCACAAAAATATGACCATAATACTGGTAATAGACCCCACGGGTCTGCTCTGTAAGCACTGCTTGCCAGGAGATCAAGGTCCCTTTAGTTCTTTTTGCCTTGTCTGTTATTCCTGTGCCTCCCACACCCTCATCTGAGTGTTGGAAAGCCACATATTCCAAAAAGAGGAGAATTTCCTGTCCTGTTTTCACCTTAGCAGAACCAGTTCTACCCTCTGACCTAGAGGTCATGAAGAGCAAGCTGTGAATATGGACAAGTCCTGCTTGTGGATTCAAAGCATTCATTCTGCTTCCATAGAGACTGTATGGTGCCACATGGTTTCACATCCTTAATTTGGGATTTCCTTCGGGTCTCTCACTTACTTGATCCACGTTGCTGTCCCTGGCCTGCCATGGAGCACAAGAACTTCGAGTGGGATGCTGTTTGAAAGGAAGATATGAAAGGTAATTGCCACATTCAGCTCTCCAATACATTTCTTCCATTCATGAAGAATACATAGAAAACCTGGAGAAAAATAAATAACTTATTCTTAGAAATCTCTAAATATCACTAAATAAGGCATAAACCATTGAACATTCTTTTTAATAATAACTGTGATCTTCCATATGTATTAATTTTCTTCTTATTATTTTATATAACTAGAGCCCATTTTGATGTTTCTTCCTGCTTTTAAGTAGAGATTGTTCATGATACTTGAAAACTTGTACAACCACCAACTGTAGAGCAGCTTTATCAAGGTGTCTATGGTATATCCAGGCACAGGGGCTAGAGAGAAGCAGCCACACAGAGAAACACAATGGACAAAATGGCTGGGCCATAAAAACAGCAGTTTGTGTTTCTAAAATTGAGCCAAAATCTACCTGAGTCCATCCTTAGCTGTAAGCACAAGGATTACTCGCTGGATCCCAGTGGCTACATTGATACTGATGAATGCTATGGACCAAGGCCTGTCCTGCTCTTGAGACCAATAATCCCTGCACAGCACACAGCAATACAGCTGAACTCTCTTCCATGTAAAGTACAGGCTACAGCCAAACCCTGATAAACTCTGTCTGTGGAGTCCTTAGCCCTGCCAAGGACTATACTGACCATTTAGGAGCATGCACACCCCCAGACCAGGGCCAGGGCTCAGGTCTCCCCTAGACTTATTCCACTTTCTAATGCAAACTATAAATTACAAACTACAGTAGTATACAAGTACTGACAGTAGTAGATATGGCCACGGAAAAGTTATCAAATGCAATGGTGGGGTGCAAACACGTAGAGTTGTTCACAAGAGGTTCTACAGACCTCCTCAAGCAACTGGAAGAACCCTACGAACTGCCACAGAGATTGATTAAAAGGATTAATTATGTTTTGTTCCTGTGCTTGACAGTGGTTAGGTCTCTTTTTAGGAGGGAAAAAAACCCCCTGCATTCTCCTAAATACTTAATGTTTTTAATTTATTTTTACATCTGTAATTAATTGTAGGTACCTCTTTACTTACATGTAACTAAAGGGGGGAAAAAAAGATTAATTTCTGAACCAATTTACAACAGCTATTGTTTTAGTTAGAAAACAGAGGAGTCTGAAGGAGGTTTTTTTTAAACCAATAAAAGGTGGAAAAGTCTAAACAGCAATAATGGAGATTTTCTGACAATCGCAACTTGCAATAAAATTTATTTTTAATGAAAAAAAGCTGGAAAAAAGCACATTAAAAATGAGTCTTAAGAACATTGTACAATGACATTTGACTTTAATACTGAAACTTTCTTTGCAAACAAAAATCTGTCTTTAAAACATGTGCAGGAAGGGGTACAGATATAAATCAACTACAGCTAAAACAAGAACTGTATAGTCAGTACCACAGTACCACCTTGTGGGGAAAGAAAAATGGCTGCAGTATAGACTTCCACTGCATAGTTTCAGGAAATACCCATCATACAAACATAAAATTATAACTAAGACAAACGAAACAGACTCAGACATCAGCAATGTATGTGATGCATGATTTCTTCCAGTGTCAAATTACTCTTTTTGAAAAATCCATGTTCCAGATGAAATCTTTCAAGAGTCTACTGTAAAAACTTCCTGGAAGAAAAATGTCTCCTTTTACACTTGTTTGCATTCATTACTTGACTTCCATTTGCTTCAAATTTATTTCTCTAGTTACGCTGAATCAAGAGAACAATTGCATCAGGCATGTCAAATTCCACCCACACAAAATGCTTCATAAAGTTAAAGGCTATGACACAAATAAGCTAATGCCAGGATCTTGGAGATGACTTTTTTTATTGCTTTTCTGCAACTGATGTAGATATTAGAGACAGTAATATTCCTGACTACATCTGAAGAAATAAGGTTATCAAATGCTCAAATCCCCAAAGGGAATTTTCATCTGCTTTTCTCCATTTCTTTCACATAGTGAAAGAAATTTGTATGATTAAGTAATTGCTGGTTGTCAGAAGAAATAGTTGCCCAGCCATCATATTTTAAAAGCTGTATTAAATGCAATTTTCACCATTTCAAATATAACTTCTCATAGGCATCTCTGAATTTAATGTCCCTAATAAAGTAGAGCCACCAGTACTTTCTTTCCCAAGTTGTCTGAATGTTGACCAGTGGGGTGGGCAGAGATGGGAAGGGGAGCATTTTTGTGGGGGCTTTTCTCGAGCTATTTTATATTTTCTTCCTATATAAAAACAAAGTTTAAATTTGCTTGTCTTCTTGCTGTAGAAAACCTGTGATTGATGGAAATAGTACAGGAACAAACTTAAAAGAAGACAAACATTTCAGGTTTACTTTTCACACAGAGTTAGGTTGTGACATTTTGACCTCTAGAGTTTGAGGGCTCATCCATGTACAGCTATTCTATTAAGACTTATACTGGCTTTAGCTGGGCTGGAGTCAGATCACAATAGTGTGATTCCCCTCACCTTACTTTAAGTAAGAAATTGGGTGAGCAGCCGAACCGCCCATACATACCTATCTAATATACCTATCTAACATCATCTCATATTCCCCTGCAATATGCTTCCTGGACCTTCAGCTCATGACCTGCATCACATCTACCAGCCCCATGCAGAGGCCACAGAATCTCTGGGGGGTCCCCAAAGCCACTAAATGGCTATTAGTAAGAAGCTGAACCAAGCCCTAGAAGTCTAACTGAAGTTTGTTACAGGAGCTTGCAGCAGAGAAAAAGACATCTCCAAAGAGTAAATTATCATATCCTAACATATTGGGATTAAATGCCCTCTGAAGATGCCTGTCTCTCCTTACTGATCAAAGAAGAAACTTTGAAACCATCTAACCTTTAGGGAATCACATTTTCATGAGATTATACTGAAAGCTAATGTATAACAGATTATAGGCTTCCTCCCTGTTTATGCATGCTGACAATATTAGCATTGCTGGTTGTTGCTTGGGTTGCACATTGAACATATGATTTGTATCATGTGATCTGGCTGATAATGCATACATTATTCCAGGATACCAGTCCGCTCAGATGCCATTAGTGGTGGCAGTAACAGCAACTGAGGTCTGATTGCAAGGGACAGTTTATACCCATGAACAGTGTCTCTGCACCCAGCTGCTCTTTTAGGATCACATGCTTTCCTTCCCAGTGAAGGCACCACCTCTCTTCTCCAAACATGCATTTAATTTGCCAGAAAGACAGAAAAAAGCTATGCCTCCCTCTCAACATATTCTCCACCTCCACAAACCAACACCCTAAAGTCATGGCACTACACAAATTCCCCAAGTTCAATCTCCACATGCCCAGTCTCCATCACAGTGGATCCGGCACACATCCCAGAAGTAAATGTCTTTGTAGAAGATGCCACCACCAGGCACACTGAACCTGGAGGACCTGCCGTGCCACTAGCCACGTATGCCCCACAGTCTGGGAGACGTACAGACATTCTCAGATAAAAAAATAAGTAAGTCCTGAAGTTACCATTTCAGGCTAGCTTTGAAGCAACATTTTGAGTTTTCCACCACAAAACCATGAGATATATGTATTTATATTTTTTTACAAAAGTTTTTTTCCTTCCTCTTCATGAATACGGACCAATGTACACAGATTGAGATTGCCAAGAGGACACATGCCTCCAAGTCTCATCAAGGTAAATGAATCAGGCAACAAAATGCTGAGGTTATGCCAAAAGTTAGATCTTAGCAAGTTAACTGGATCATCACATCTATTACATTGATCTGTTGAAGCAACAGCTATAGTAACAGCCCGAAGAAGGCTGCCTTTATGAAACAGGACTAGAAGCTTTCTGAGGAAACACAAAAAATTTTTGGTGATTTGTCACTTCCATATTTACTGTGACTTTTGCTCCTATACGGTCTCATTAATTGGGACCACCATGTATAAAACAGATTGTATTTCATTACCAAACAAATGATACAATTATATAAACTGTTCACTTCCTTCTCCTATAATTTTATTTGCTTTATTCTTCCAGAATAAATGTGTAATATTCTTCCAGGCAGAAATGTGTTGCCTTGATTACAGAAGTTTTTGATTGATCATTTCGCAAAAGATACCTTCCAAAAAGAAATACCGTCCTAATGATGCATGGCAAAGCATGATAACAAATACCTCTTTAGAAGAACCAGATCTTTTTGATTTTGATTTTACCGACTTTCAGCACACACAATATGTGACTCACATATCAACTAGAAATATTACTATATTGTGGCATCTTTGGGTCCTCCGTGGGCATTCATAGGCTGTTTTCCAAACAGATCCACAAGCAACAAGAAAGCAGAGCCACACAGAGAACATGCCGTGCACCCAACCAGGCTGGAGCTGCAGGTCCATGCACCACACTCGTGCCATTGGTTCGTGTAAACCACACAAGAATCAGGGTGCCTGCTGTGAGATGTTTCCAGCCTGCTAACATATTCCTAGGAACATAGTACAGCCAAGGTTGGAAGGAGCCTTGAAAGATTACCTGGTCCAGCCTTGTGTAGGAAAGGCAGTCTAGATGAGATGTGTCCTGTCCAGTTGTGTCTTGAAAATGTCCTATCAAGGGAACTTCACCATGAATCTGGATATGTTGTTCTGGGCAATGGTTATTCTCACTGTAAAAAATCTCACTCGTATCAGGATGAAACCTGGCACAAATAGTACCCATTGCACCTTTTCAACCCTACAAAGAGAGAGATTCCATCCTCTCTAGAGAAGTCCTTTAAGTACTAGAATACTTGTGATGAGATTCTCTCTTGAGCCTTCTCAGGGAGAAAAGGACTGTTTCAGACTTTCCTCATAGGCAAGTTCCCCATTTGACTGAGAGCTCTAATATGTTCCTTGTTTCTGTCAGTTCCAGCTGGTATGAAACAAGAAAATAAGCTCACAGAGCATCTATTCCTGTTTCTCATTTAAATAGCAGAACAGATACTCTAGAAGAAAAGCCTTGAAGGTAAGTTCCTCGTATACAGGAGCCTTAGTGTATGTGTTCTCAGACTACATGTCTTTATCCCCATTATGTGATGATAATCTTGAACAGTTTCCCCTAATTTTCAGTCCACTGTTCCCAAGCTTTGCAATATGCCACCCACTTATGTGTCTTGTATAAAATATACAAGGCTGTAAACTCCCTTTCCCAATATTGTTTGAAAATCACACCTGTCGTAATCCCCTTCATGTGCTCTGATTAATGAGTTAGAAGCTTTAAAATATGAAAGATAAAGATATTACTTTTTTTCAATAAATAAAATAACATTTTCTCCTACTTCCAATTTCACTTCCTTCTTTAGAACACTGCCTTACACAATTCAATGCAATTCTTACTTAATCTTAAGAACATACAGTTCGTTTCCATCTATACTCAGATAAAGAAATATCAAAATAAGAATTTGTTACATTATTTACACTTTTAATAGCACATTTTTATTCAACATGTGATTGGAAGATACATCTTGGAAGATACATTGGGAAATTAATACCATACTTTGCTTTCACAAATAGTTATGACAAATAAATTATTTCAGTATCAGGACCATCCAGTGAAGTGACACGCCCCAGTTGCAAGTCTCAAATTTACAGGTCTCCAATCTGCATGCATTAATGGGGTTCTTGTGCAAAAAGGAGTTTCCTTTTACTTCAATATCACTTTCCATCAGTACTGTTTACTTCCACAATATCTTTATCTTTCCAATCTCTTTAAACAGAGGCAACATATATCCTCTCTGTCTTTGTTTCGCAAGATTAAACATGCCAAGTTGTTTTATATTCCCTTCTGTGGTAAGCCCTCTCTTATCTTGACTATCTTTGTAGCTTTTCTCTGCAACTAGTTAGGCCTCAACTCATTTTTCTTGGAAAGCAGGCAACAACACAGTAGAGCCTTTCAGATTAAGTCTGCATAAACTTTTATAGCTTTATTGGTGTATCATATGGGATACATAAGCTTGCACATTTTCTAGGGGCATTACCAACAAGACTCACAGTCCTCCTAAAACCAGTTAAAACATACAAGTTGTAATCTTCTTCACCTCTTCTTCATAAGTCTTTCACAGGATAACAAGATGTTATGAGTTCTCAAATTAATTAATGAATATGCACTCTAACATTTTAAATATAAGCTACTTTATTTCTCTTATCCTTAGTCATCTAATCTTCCCATTTGATACTCTTACCCTTCTCTTCATTAACTATGCTGTCTAAACTTGTGTCTTCAGAATCACTGTCATACTCCTAATTGTCTTAACACTGTTAATGAAATTACTAAAAAGCTTTCTCCCAAAATTCAATCCTGAAAAAAAGATATTAGCAACTTCATTACAATACTTCCTTTTTGGTAGTCTCTACTGTCTCCTAACCACTCCCCTACTTTCTTTACCCACTTTCAGTTCTTCTAATGATTCTTATCATGTCCAGCTTAATTAACAGTTTCCCACAAGACAATATATCAAATACATTCAAGATTGAATAGTTCTACCCATTCTCCATGCCTAAAAATATCACTCAATATATCAAAAATGATCTTTTGTTAATCTGAGATAATCTACCTTTGATTAAAAAGATGTGACATTTCATTCCATTTACCTCCATGCTCTTTATTATTATCTCCATTACATTTTATTTTAAAGCCTACTGAGAGCAGAGCAAAAGACACTTTGATGTCTGGATCCATTTTTGCATCTTTCTAAAATACCTTTGCTACTTTATAGCTACCTACATTTATGTCTCTCTCTAACACATCTTCTATTATCAATTTCATGTGCCATATCTTTCAGACCTCTTAGTTCAAGATCAGCCAGTCTACAGACATCTGTCTCCTTCTTTTCCGTGCTAAATTTGTTACTATCTTTTTCCCCCAGCCACTTAGCCAGGCCCAGCTGCTGACAGCTGCAACAGAGAAAATGTGGTTTGTTGCCTACAGGACTGAATCTAGACAGTCTCTCACCTTTACTTTGCCCTTACTGCATTACTTGTTTTTCCTGGCTCTCTTGGTGGTTCAGACGGCTGGAAAGCTCCAGGAGACCTAACACGCCTCAAATTAGAAAATAAAATAGGGTTCAGAAACCATTGTAATAATTTGATCTTCTGTAATAGTCATACAATAGAACTTTTCCTTTTACCAAAGTGAACACAACTGAGTTTGCTATTTAGCAAAGCAGATCATGCATTTGTTTTGCAAGGGTTTTTATAGGGTTGTTTTTTTTGGTTGGTTTTTATTTTTTTAATATATGCATTTTATATAGAAATAATAGGGAATACCACCACTGAAGGAATTAATAGCTATTTAGAAGATTTTACATACTGTGGGGAAGTTTTCCCAGAAAGCAAAAGAAGCAACAAAAATACATTAAGCATGCTGGGACCTCTATCTCAGTGTATTTGGCAAACACACCCTTGTGCTGTTTTCCAGGACTTTGCAAACCATTAATGTAGGACATAATTGAAGAAATCATTGAGATTCAAAGTGGAATCTGACACACACAATATTGCAACCTGCTCTTGGGAAACATTAACGTATAAGCCAAAGGCGTTGCATGAGGAGAGTGGATTAGGCAACAACTCAGCAATGCTGAGAAACAGAAATCTCAACAATATCATCACAATGATTTGTCCTTATAAGATATTTCCACTGTACCTGCCCTGGAACAAGCAACAGGCTCCTCTGGGGTGCCTCCCAGCTGGGAAATGAATTTGTGGGGCACGTGTCTTTCATAGTGTTCTCAATACTGTCACCAGAAACCTGCTCTTTAATCACAGAGGGTTCCCACAAACTGAAACATAACTTCAAACAATACAAGCCAAAGTTTTTCAAAATAAGAAATCACTTAGCTTTGTTCCTAAATTAAGTTAGTGGAAAATAATACTTGTTCAGACCTCTTAAAGAATTTTAAGAGTAATTTTAAGGGAGCTGGAAGAACGGTAGCCAGGATAATGTATTTGTGCCTTTGTCTGTATTCATGAAAATGTATCCAAATTCTAAGCTGTACAGCTCCATACTATATTGGATAAATTTTCATTAGGATATGCAGATATTAGGGCTAAATCTCAGGTCTGTTAAGCTGTCCAGGTGGACTTTGTTTATATTTTGCATCAGACTTACTGCTGTCTCTGCTGAAAAAACAGAGCCCTATACTCTAGGACAGGTGCGACAAAGAGCTCCACAGCAGCTGCCTCAAGTTTGAGTGTTTGTGCACACTCTGGCCACAGCACCCAGATGTTTCCAACAATCTGTAAGTGATCACTTTCCAGGCAGTGTAACCATTTTCCCATGATGGAGAGAGGTTACTGAGACCCAGACTGTAGACTTCACAGGTTCTAGGTTTTTCTTCTAAACACAAGAGCAGTTCTTCTCCAAAATAAGCACAACAGGTGCAGCTTTTCTTTCCCCTTTTCTCCTTTGGATTTTGAATCTATTTGAATTAATTTGTTGAATGAGTATTTTGTGATTGCACAGCACCAAACACCAGTCCACTAATTAAGACTGTCAGTCAGGAAAGAAGAAAAAAAATGTAATATCAAAATTACGACATCCTTAAAACCCCTTTCTGATCTTCACAGTAGTAACATTTTGATAATGATGATGACTCTGCCTTCACAAAGAAAGACCTCATTATTTTTGAGATACATATTTCCACATCAATTCCTGAAAGGAAATGAACCTTACAAGCAACTATAATTGGAATGCTCTTCTCTGCTGTCTTAATATCCATCAACAAAATATAACAGAGGTAACAGAAAAATCTCTCCACTTAAAAATAGAAGACTGTAACTGCCATTTGCTTGATACACACCCTCAAGAGAGGTCTGTGAAACATAATAAAAAGCCAAATACTCAGGTATATTTACCAGAGATCACCAACTGCCACCCCCTAAAGCACAACCACCCACTTGGCCATCTTTCTAAAAAAGTACTGACGTAGTTCACCTCTCCCAATGCATATGTGTCCAAAAAAACCACCAAAATTTCAAGTTTTTGGCCGGAGACCATGCTCATGATTGCAACTAGGTATCAAGACTATCAGCAATACATTTTCACACCTCCTTTTCTTTTCATTCACACCTTTTCCTTGGCTTCAGTTGACTTCAGGAGTTCCTTGTCTCGATCTGCAAGTGTTTAGAGACCTGAAGCAATTCATCCTGCAATATGAAGCCAGTATGAACCAGTTTGAATATGTATGAATGAGACTGAAAAGAGTCTGGTTTTCATTGGACTTGTAGTCTTCTCAATACCTCAGAAACCCATATTCTTCATCTTCCAATAATAAATATTGGAAGTGGAATCACACTCAGCAGCTGAGAAAGTAGCAGCTGCTTACACAAGTGATACACTTTCCTGTAAGAAGTTGTGAGATCCAGGTATAAACACAGTTCTTTATGACTCTTTCACAGCATGACCAAGATATGCTCTAATAGTGGCTTTTGAGAAAATGAAAATCAAATTCTTCACTGGGTATGAGGGGGTGCCAGAGTCAGTATGAACATTCAAACCTACAAACCTGAGAAAGTAGAGGGTCTGAATAACTTCCGCTGCTGGAAGCAGATATTAGCCAGATTTTATGGTACCTGGAAACTTTCCCTGTCTCACAGAAGACTCTTTAAGACCTTTTCAGACCAAATCATATCAGAAACTCAAAAAGCAGCAGAAACACAGCACATTCAGCATACAAGTCTGCTCCCCATACACACAGATTGCTTGGGCAATGTAATTGCACCAACCCAACCAGCCCTGCATACGAGTTTCATCTTGCATGCCACAGTCAACATGTACTGTGACTGCTTGGCTGGGATTTCTGGATTGGTGTACATCTAAAAATCCGTGACAAATTACAAAAGCTGACAGAAAAATACAAGAGGGGAGCGAACAACCCATAATGGCAGCCTGTCACAAAGTGCTGCAGCTCTGATAGAGGTACTTTCAGTTTGGCTTTTTAAACAACAGCTGAGCCACCATAAGATTAGGTCACTGCCCATATTCATCCTTGATTTTTTTTTTCCTAGTTAACTGTTTAAGTGTCTTTCTCAGGCTAGCTTTGTAAACCATATCTAGCTGCATTTATGACACTTCCTTGTGAGGTACAGACAATTGCAAGCATGCTAGCAGAGAAAGATCTAGGAAAGCTTACTAGATCTACTAAAATTACACACTATTAATAGTATTGTACAATACCATAACTTTTTATATATAGCCTGAAGGCTAAACATATCAAAATGAAGCACAGCTGTTTCAGGGGGACACAGCAGCTCTATTCACTCATCTCAACACTGATTTCACACCACAGACTGCCCTGAAGTGTCAGTCTGAGACGTTCACCACCAAAACACTAATGTGGTGGCTGCTCCAGCTAAAAGCAGAAGCAAAAGAAGAAGACAGCCCTGGCAAAGAGTGGGTTAAGCCTCCCTTGGATTGAGAGCGGGTAATTCCCGAGTCCTATCCCTTTATTACTATGTTGACATCAACTGCTGCGTTACCCTCCACTGCACAGCCACCCTCCTACACACAGGTTTCCCCTGAGAAAGCACCGCTGAAGAGCACAAGGGCTGCCCTCGTCCCAAGACCCAGTAAAATACCTCCAGCCCTGGATAAATATATGCACATACACAGGGAAAAGGCATGTATGTGTATATATATAAGTACACTCGTAGGGAAAAGGCATGTATGTGTGTATATATACGTATATTCCTAGGGAAAAGGCCTGCGGCCCCACACTCGCATGGCGGTAACATGCCCCGTGCCCGGCAGCCGCCCAGACCCGAGGAGCCCCGCAGCCCTGCAGCTCCCACGGAGCGGCGGTCACCGCCCCGGGCCGGCGGCCGGAACAGGAAGCGGGGCCGGAGCGGGGCAGCTCCTGCTCC
>VWZN01021128.1:20907-34726 GCA_013396955.1 Regulus satrapa | reverse complement strand
GATAAATGTCAAATTGTATCGATCTCACACAGATTCTATGAGCATATTACACCTCAATACATCTACTGAATTTGTTCCAGTATGTTAAACTTGCCTCTTTACAAATATTCTACTGCTTGGTAGATGATGACAAGATGATCAAGTAGTAAAGGAAAGTGGTACTCTTTAGGCTTTTTATAGAAAAAAAAAGAAATGGTAGAGAATAAATAAAATAAGAGAGTCTCTCAAGATCTGTCTTTCTTCCACTATCTTAGAGGTGGGGAAAGACTAGAAAATAAAGATGTGAAAAGCAATTAATTTTCTATGTAAAGTGATAATTCAACCCTTAATTGCACAACACTTTCTCACCTCATGAAAACGACTTGCAGCAGACCACTCTGTTCCCAGGTCTTTTTCAATATAACTAGTATCAAAGACAATTTTTGGAAATGTTCTTCTATATTAATACCTTGTTTAATATTCTTGTGCATAAATCTTCTGCAGGACTCACAGTTTTTCATATTTCACAAACATTGTATTAAGCTTTTAGAAATGTGTTCTACTTTTTACTGTAGCTTCTTTTGCAATAAATGTTTTAAATCAATGGATTGTGCTTTTGCAGACCAAAGTTCTTGAATAGTTATGGCNTATGTGATTCATGGTTGATATGAAAGCATGAAAAAAATCAGCAGTAATAAAGATAATGGCTTGCATTGTATGCAATTTTAGCTTCAAAATATTTTAAAAGCTGACACCTTTATTACATTGAAAATGAAAAAGCGCAGCCTGAAGCCAAACTTTGGTAATCTAAAACTACTTTCCTACATCCAGATTNGATTTTTTTCTCTCTGGGGCATAACAGTAGCCTTAGATTAGAATGTCCATCTCTAGGTCATCCATACTCTGTCAGACACAAAAAAATTACTTTTCCATCCAGAGCCTTCTATTCAGAGTGTTCAGGACATTGATTCTTCCCTCTACTCTTGTCTTTTCACAAATCCTCTGTTGCTTGGGTTTTTTTCCCACTTCATGTACAAAGCTGAGTGCAATATTGCGAATTTTAGCCATTTGGAGCTATGTGCATATAAGGGAAAGATTACTTGGTGACATGAAAATAATGGTATTTTATTCTTTGCAAGTGTCATCATTTCACGGGGTTTGATTTCATGGCAGCAGCCAAGCAGTGCTCTGTAATCACATACAGCAATTAGGAAGAGAATATGAAGTTGTTGGTGAAATGGGTGTGTGACTTCCATGACTCTGCTCCACTTTGGTATGAGGGGAAAGTGGTCCCAAACAATCTCAAATGCTATTTCTTTAGAAGTGGTAATGATTCCTGGACCTCTTGTGAACATTCCTTCAGTTGCCTAAAATATGTACTCAAGCCTAACTATTATGTGTTTTTTTCACAACTTCCCTAGTGGGTAGAGCCTGCAGTGACTTTGTCCCAGATTTGGTCTCTCTCTCTGTCCTTTCCATTATGCTTAGTTCGTGGAGGACAAACTCTCCTGTGTCAACAGCATTGCCTCATGAAGCATAATAATGGCAGTTTAAATGTCAGCAGTTAGTCATTAATGATTGTCTTAGGGTTTAAATAGAAAGTTCTTACTTTTTAGCCACTCTGTTCAGAGGGAATGTTTACCAGCAGCAACATATAATTGTAAAGCTTTGATCTTTGCTTTGAAATGTCTTTATGAGTGTAAAGAAAAAGCATCTATGCTGAGAACAACATTAGAAGCTATTTCTGGAGTTAGACCAGGATTCTGAAGGTGAAAGGACACTTCTCCAGCTCTCTCAACAAGTCCTTGGGAAAGTTAAAAATAAGTCCTGCTGAAAAAAAAAAAATTGGCACTTGTTATTTGAGAAAATTTCTTTATTCCAGGAACTGCCTCATGTAGCAGAAATTTATTTACCATCTGTGTAGACTTGAAAAATTTTCCATCTTACCAGATACACAACTGAAATAGCAACAGATTTTCCGTCCCAATGGTTTCTACCAACCTCTGTATTAAGGGAGTGTTGCAAAAACTTATGAAATTTTTGTGCTCTCCAAAGAGGGGTAGCTCAGTTAATAGACCATCTGTCAAACTCTTGAGTTTGTATTGTGGCTTCACCTCACTGTTGCTAAAGCATGTCACTTGGGGGGAGGGTAAGGAGAAACTCGCAGACCTAATAGATGAAAATTTATTAGGTTTTTAAATTATAGTTCCATTTTTCATTAATGTTGCAGCACTGACTTTTTTTAAAGTAGTCACTTGAGAAATTTATTTACTTTGACTACAGATGTACTTCCTCAGTATCAAAGTTCTACAACTCGAGGAGGAGAAAAAGAAGTTCGAGAAAAATAAAAGATGCCACGATCAAAAATATCACCACTGATTCTTGGAGTAACTCTAGTCTTTTAAAATATGAAGCAACCTGTCTGTAAATCTGAATATCATTTCTGGGTATTCATATGAATACACAAGTCGGAAATCAATGCAAACAATTCCTGGGAGACAGAAAAAAGAAAAGAATTCAGTAACAGATGTCAGAGTACATAAGCTTAACTTTTGCTTGTTGCTTCTGTATTGATTTCTTTCTCTCATATATCTGATAGATACATTTTATTTTTGTTTTTAATGCACATCAAGAATCCCCAAGAACTATGGGGGCTGATTCTTAGCTGATGCTTAGATGGATTTTTTGATCCCATCTACCAAAATAATATTCATGTGATTAGCAAACTTGGTGTTCAAGGGAGTGGTCAAAAGTTGTCTCTCAATTCAAATGTCTGATTTGCTGAAAAATTTTTAAAACCCCATCTACCATTCTTGTTATAACTGAAGGGCTTTTCTGCCTTATCTTTTTTTCCCTGCCACTCTGTTCAGGGTGTTTGACTGAAGGTGCTTAATCCTAAACAGGCTTATCAAAAAAGCTTTTGCTTTCCTATATCTGAGTTTCTGAACTAGCAAAATTTTACAATATGTGATTTCTTTTTAACTAAAAGTCTTCCTGAATCCTTTAATCTGGCAATTCAAATCTCTATTTTAAATTTATTCTATCTATTTTAGATATCTCTATAACTTTTCTATTTGACTGCATGTGGTAAATTACTCTTGTTTCACCAAAATTTTATAATTGTGAAAATGAACAGGTCTAAGATTTAAGATGTTCTATATTCTTCCTTGCTGCTGCTAAATGACCTACAATTCCAAAAAGAGGAAATTACAGTTTTAGTTGGGGCCAGGAGCATTCTTTTGTAGGGACTTTGCTGAGTGACATGGTATAAAGCTTGAGAGGTGAATGATATCAGATGGTGAGATTAAGTGTGGGCTCTCTGATTCAATAGCTGCAGGGCAAATTTGATAAATCTAATGCATTGATTCACAAAGAAAAAAAAATGTATTTTGGAATTATGAGTAGCTGGGGAAATTGTTTCAGATATTAGGAAAAAAATGTACCTAGGAGAGTAGCAGATTCATATCTGCACAGTGCAAGAAGTATGAACTGAAAGACATATAGTAATAGGATTTTACACTCCCATCACTTGCAATGTAAAAATGTCAATTCTGTCTTCCACCCCAAATGAACTAGTTTCAAGATACATTATTTTTGTGACTTTGAGAGGAACGACTACAAAAATAATATTCTGAAGACAGATTTTTAAAATAGATCATTACATCACAGTTTCCTTTAGATGCATTTGATAAATATTCCCTGCTAGAAGAATATAGATTTCTATCTATAGAATATAGATTTAGCCCCTAAACAAACTAGGCAGTCTCTTGAGATTTTAATAGATTTTTCTTTATCTGTCTGTAATATATCAGAAGCAATATAAAACTTGTAAAGAATATTTTCATCCTGTACTTGTGCTTTCTAGTTCTCTTGCTAATTCCCAGTAGTCTTGTGGTAATGTGTTCATTCTGTTGGCCAGCTGTTTAACTCTCCATGAATGCATCCTCCTGATGTGCATTTCCTAGCATTTTACAAGTCAATGTCCTTTTCCACTTCAACATAAAACTTTTTTAAAGCAAAACTGCGCCACTGGGAATCTAGACAGGGAATCTAATGTAAACTTCATCAAACTCAGTGAGGAGTGAAGAAATAGATATTACACAGTATAAGCACTAAAATGTTTTTAACGTACATTTGAAATAGAAGTAATGAGAAGACTGTTTTGTACTAGGATTTTGGGTTGTTTTGTTTTGGGGGGATTAGGGTGGGTTTTTTGTTTTGGTGGGGTTTTTGTCTCTGACAAAATTACCTTTATTTTGCTCTTACTGCCTATAGTAGAAAGGAACTCTTTGGTTCCTTTCTCTAGGCTCTTAGTAGTAGGACCCAATAGTAAAACAAATAATAACCCCCACCATTGCCATTGATATTAATTTCAATCTTTGGTAATAACAGAGTTATGAGCATAAAAGGTAAAGTTTGTCTGTACAGGGGGAATAGAAAGTGTAAAAGCAGACTAAAACAGAATTAACTGATTTTTTCCCTTTTGGAATATGTTCTTCACCAAAAATGGCTTGCTGTATTCTTAAAGACCAAGTGTCAAGAGAGCTGAAAGTAGGGATAGTTTTCTCCCTGGTACTGTCCCTTATTTTTCAAGACAAAAGAGAAATTAGCAGCTAGAAATCATTGTACTCCCTGGTCATCCCCAGGCAGCTGGGGTGGGTTGAGTGGGGCTGTGCTATTCAAAAATGCAAAAGAGATGTTTGTGTACAATGCATTTTAGGAATCTTTATTTGTTTATTGTGGTGAAGCCTAACATTTCATTCATGGGTATATAGCTCTTGGATTCAATTTGAAATTTAATTCTGTACAGACAGGAAAAAAGCTGTTGTGCATAGGACTCTGTAATAGTGTAGTGTAGTTTATAGTGGGTATTTTGAATTTTGGCCTTTTGTCTAATTTGAATTTCTCTTTCTTATTGAACATCAACTGGGATTTACACTCAGGCCACAGTTTCAGAAGGCAGAGAAAATGTGGAGTGTGACTTAGCTCAGTAATGCATGAGGAGATTGTGTCAAAAGGAATCTATGGCATCTACTTGATAACATTGTTGTTCATTCTCTACTGGAGTGATTCCCATTACTCCATGACAAATAGCAAGATTTGTCTTTCCTACCATGACAAAAGCATAAAATTTTGCCTTTTTCTGTAATTCCCCATGTTGCATGCACACGTATTATGTGGCAGTGGTTTTCTGATAATTTTTGGCAGTATGTGGAACAGTTGTTTTGTGATTTTTTTCACTTCACATGTTCTGTAGGGAAATAAGATAAGTACTCACTTGTTCTTTTTTTTTTCTCTCCTGTGTAAATGATCTCCATCTGTGTATTATTTGTGTTTTAAAAGGCAGCATAAGTATCACAAGAAATGATCTTTGTAGAAGTTATTTTTTTAAAAAACAGTATATAGTATTTATCACAATCTCCAGTAAACACCCTGTTTTTTTAAAATTGTTTTTTAGGGAATATAAGCAATATTTAGCAGTCTTGGATAACAATGTCAGTGTAAGCATGAATAAATAAAACCAGAAGAATTTCATATTCTCAGTCAAAGGCAGAGCTGGTATTAGGACTTGGCAGTTCCTCGAATTCCAATATTCAATAGGCTTTGAGAACATAGCATTCAGACAAAATAATTATTTTATTATGATGATGCATATTTTAAATAGTAGAACAATATTAAATATATAATTTATAAAAGGAATACCTCTGTTAAAATAATATCATGTACAGAAAATATCAGAAAGGCAGTAGAAAGATAGTTTGGATGTGTTCTGGAGATTTTTTTACAAGCTTCAAGCTATTGACTGGCCTTTTGTAGCCAGAAATTTAGATCCCAAACCTGGGTCAAGGCAATCACAAGCCCAAATACAGGCTGCGCACAGAATGGACCAAGGCTAGCCCTGAGGAGGAGTTAGGAGTGCTGGAGGATAGGAAGCTCAACATGAGCCAGCAATGAGTACTTGCAGTCCAGAAAGCCAACTGTGTCCTGGGCTGTATCAGAAAGAGTGATCAGAAGGTCAAGAGAGGAGATTCTCCTTCTCTCCACTCCACTCCAATGAGATATCCACCTGGAACTGCATCCAGTTCTGGATGCAACATAAATGCTACCCACCTAAGAAGGGCATGGAACCACTGGAGCATGCCAAGAGGAAGCCAAGAGAATTCTCAGAGGGCCAAAACAGCTGTTGTGAGGACAGGCTGAGAGAACTGGGGTTGTTGGGCCTGGAGAAGAGAAGGCACCATGGAGACCCTGTAGCGCCCTTCCAGTACTTGAAGGGGATGTACAGGGAAGATGGAGGGAGATATTTTAAAAGTACATGTAGTGATAGTACAAGGGGAGTGATTCAAATTGAAACCATGTAGGTTTAGATTTGATATGAGGAAGAAATTATTTAATATAAGGGTGATGAGGCACTGGCACAGGTTGCCCAGAGAGGCTGTGGACTCCCCATCCCTGGAGGTGTTCGAGTTCAGGTTGGATGTGGCTTTGAGCAGCCTCTTCTAGCCAAAGGTGTTCTTAACCATGGCAAGGGAGTTGGAGTTAGATGATCCTTAAGATCCCTTCCAACCCAAACCATTCTATTATTCTATGATATGCTCTTTTAAGAGTTCTTTGATTACTTCCACTTTTGCCAGATATTTAAAGAGTTGTCTTGGCAATTGCTGTCTTGGAATTTCCTTTCACAGAAAGGTAGAAAATATGCTTTCTAGGTAATGATAGAGATATTTCATTTAGGTTGTGTCAAATGAACCACGTCACCAGGGACAGAAAATGGCTACTTGCCATCACAGCACAAAAACTCTGTGTATTGGTGAAGAGGATATGGACAAAAAAGTACAAATCTGGAATGGTGCTCATTTATTGTCTACTACTGTACCTTGACCATTCACATCAACATAAGTCATACAGAAGAATCCTAATCTTTGTCACTTGGTGGATTCATTGGGTATGAAAACTGCTCCACAATCTGTTTTTAAACAGTAAAAGAGTTTTGTGACTATGACAATATATACTGATAGAAGGACAGAGGAAAATTTATTAAGGAACAGGTCTCCAATGTTAACAAGCAAAAGCTTTTATGACAATATGTATTGATAAAAGGTCACATAAAAATTATTTAGAATGATAGTACCATTTTATTTAAATGAACTGCCTTGTGTAAGCCAGAGTTCTTACATTTAGACAGTCTTTGCTAAAGTACACTGCAATGGAATTTACTAACCAGAAAGATAACACTTGTTCCTTGAAAGAAAATCTCAAAAGATTTGATAATTAGGTCTCAGAGGACTCCACTGGTTATTTTACAGCTGTGGAAAAAACAGTAGAGACCTATTTATTGGCTTGGCTATCTGATAAATCAGAAAGAAATCAGTGTCATGGAATCTTTTTGAACAGACCACCTCCTGACACTGAGAAAGATGCAGATGAGGTCAAAACCCTCAGCTTCCTGTCCCAGAGAGGAAAAGGAGGAAAAAAAATCTGATAAACATAAAGCTAAACAGAGTTGCTTTGAAAATATCTAGAGATAAAGGGAGCAGGGGAAAACATTTTTTTTAAAAAAGTCTCACGATAAATGTAGCAAGACAATACAAGCATTCAATAAATACAAAAAAAAAAAATGCCAGAACCCTTCTGATTCACATTTTTTCCAATTTGATTACACTGTCAGAACTGAGCGTGAAACATGAAAAGCAGTAATGAAACATCCCCAGCAGTCAAAATCATAGCAAACACAGTCATTACCCTACTGACCAAAGCATTAAACTCTCAAATGTTACCCCACTCCATGGGTGGATCAGTGAAACAGGGTTCAAAACAGAGGGATACTCAGCATTGTTACTTAAGTCAGGTTATTCTTTTGCCTTGGTAAAATACTTATCTTGCCTGTCATTTTCACATCTTTAAAACAGAACAATATTTTCCCTCATCCTTGTAATGTGAGTATAGTTGTATTAAAGATCCACACAAATGTTGCAATAAGATCTCTGCAATTACCTGAGATGTAGGTGAAAGTTTCCCAGGAGCCTTAAAATCATTTAGAGCTGCAATATAACTCCTCCTTGTTCCTTCCTTCTATTCTGTATTAAACCTCATGGCTTTTTCCTGGTGAGGACAAGTCTCCTGTTTTTTACATGGCCTGTACTTTAAAATCAGATTTAGATGTAACTAAACAGTTCCATGTAAAATATCTTGTAGGTGTGCCCTTACTCATTCACATGTGCTTTCTGTCTCTCTGAGGTCTTCACACAGTAACTTGAGGAAACTGCATTTTCCAATGCCATTTTCTGCCATTTCCTGTATGAGCAGTTCCTTTCAGCTCTCTATTTCTCTCTCTTATTTTCAGGAATAATATAAATACTCAACCTCTTTTGAGGTAGTTTCAATATAACAATTCAACGTAATTGCACAGTTATTATCTTCTTAAGCATAAACTTCTGTAGAGCAACTGTACCCTGGACATGAGAAAAATAAAGTTGTAGAGGGAAAAGGTTTCTGCTGTTGGCCCTGGGTGAAAAACATAGCAGAAGGATGCAAATCAGGTTGGTGAAATCCTAAATTTGTTGCTAGCAAAGCATGGGTTATTTCATAGAGCCCCTGATTTTACCAACAGTCATCAAGTTGTCTCGGCCTGATAATAAAATCTATTATGTCATATTTTAAACAAAGAAGAGCCCAATGGCATTTTGCTCCTTTTAATAAACTTACTGACTTAGTGAAACAGCCATATTGTCATTTATGTCTCATAATGTTATGAGTCAGAGGAAGCAGGATTAAACTAAAGCAGTGATAGAACTGCAGTTTTTATTTTATTGGAAATTCTATAACAATTATGCATTTTTTCTTTCTCCCCTATGCAGAAGGATGTGTTTGATAATAGTGACATTTATTTCAACATTGAGTTCCTGTACAGGAAGAAATACTTGTAGATTACAAATATTCTATTCTTTAGCAGTCACCAGTCCCACACCACTCACCATCAGATGCTTTGAATGCATTTTAATTCCACAGTGTTCTCAGTGCAGTTCTTCCTTGGGGAGGCCAGCTGGTGGTGACTAGAAATTTTCTACAGCTGGTTCAGTGCTGGCTGTGGCCTGTGTCAGGTCCTTTCTCCAGACATGGATTTCTGTTATGTGATTCTGAGTCTACAGTTTCAATCTTTTGGCCTTAATAGTGAATCAGTAGCCAGAGTTTTCATGCATTTCCTTCTTCCCTTGAGCTGATTTTGTCATGGTGTGTTAAGTCAGTAAAAGTTGGTATATGCCACAGATAAAAATCAAACCAAATAACCTGATATTAAATATATATATTTAACAGTGTAGGGTTGGTAATTCTTCAATTCCACTGGGATAATGCAGTCATACCTCATGAGATAATGCTTGATTAAATTTGGAAAAAAAAATACTGGAGTATACTTAAACACTCTCAAGCTGGTTATCTCAAGTTCTCTAATAGAAACATTTTGATTGTATGAGGACATAGGCTAATCTGTGCCAGCTGTTCTGTAGTTAACTATTCCAAAAGTCTCATTCTCCCTTCTCAAGCAATTTTTTTCTCTGCAGACATATTTCATGCAAAAGCTATGCTGACCTTTAAAGATGTTTTATGTTTTTGTCACAAAATATGGTGACAGTGCTTATTTCTTTTCTTATTAGGAAACCTCACATCTGAAAATTTCTTTTTACCCCTAGCTTTGGGAAGGGTAAATAACCAAAACAGTTCTATGATTATTTTATATAGGGGAATATAAGGGAAGTATTAAGCTAGTAATGTTAGTGTTTCATCATACAGAAAAGAAGTACTATTTTAAAGAAGTTAGTAATGCTTCAATCAAAAATGTATCCACTTCTTTAATTCCTCACCACACTTACTGGAGATGATGGGTGTTGTTTACCTTATGGACATACATAGAAATAATAGGTATAGAAAGTGTTGCCCTGCTGACTTAGGCAATTTTTAAATATCTGACCAGTAAATCATCTTTTCACAAAAATGTAGTGTTGCTTTTTCACTTTTAAGTATGGAGTATGAGATATTTGTGCATATATGTTTGAGGGAAAAACAAATCTGTTCAAGAAATATCCCATTACCAAGGGTCAATATGTTGCACTGGAAGTCTTTTAATATTCATTTTTCTGAGGTGTAAATCATTATAAGATCAGTCATATTTTAATCCAGAAAAGTAAGGGATTGAGTCTAAAACTGAGAGGCATTTCAACTTGTTATCAACAAAACATTATTTTATGATAAAGGAAAATTAAGATAAAAATTACATAACTGCTTCCATTGAGGGAATATTTTTAAACAAATGTGTATACACCATTCTTTGGTGGCTTTATAACTTTTGGTGAGGATGTGTTCTCTTTACTGCACCATGTCTTCTTTCCTGTACATGAAAGCAGACAGAAAGCAGAAAGTGATGTACCCTACTCTGTCTATGTGTAGACATAGACATTCAAAGACATAGACATTCCCTTCAAAAGGGAATGAGTCACCTGGAGAAATCCAGCTGAAATGAAAGTGTGCAAGCTTCATTTTGCTTTATAAGATGCTTAATAATTACAGTAGCATGTGCTTATGCATGTTAAGATACATGAAAAACAGAAACAATCAGAAATTTCCATGCAAATATAATTATAAATTAAAAATATTCTCAAGACTTTGACATTTATGGATATATGAGCATAAAACTTTGCTTAAAATATTTAATATTTGAAATATACTTTGCTGCAGTCTACCTAAACTGGAATATGCAGACATGCAGATAGGAAATCTTATGTATAAAGGCTGCTTCCTACCCTATGGTAATTCTTCATTATTCTTTAGTAATTCAGTTTACCAACACTCACTGCATCATTTCTACAGATAGCTATTGGTATTCATCTGACTGTGATAGTGATCAGTACCTAGATTCTACCAATCTGAATTTAATTCACCAGATCAGATTTAGAGACTAGTCTCACTGATTTCAATAGCACTAATTGGGAGAAAATGGCAAGTAAATTATTTTATTCTGTTAACTTGAAGGGTTGAACCACTGAAAATGCAATTCAAACAAAAGCTGAGGATTTGTGAAAATCAGACCAGGTTAACCGCTGGACTTTTAAATCTCACTTCATAGTTACAGTAAAAATGTGAACATTCTTATCTTCTGCAGATCCTTACTCTTTAATCTTATAAGATCAATTACTCTTGACTTAAATAGTTAAGGGTGAGGAGACATAGTCCTTAATATTCCTGCTAAGCACAGAATTACAATAGTTTCACCACTTTTGCTTAGCACCAGTCTCTAAATGCATTGAATCTCGATAGTGCCATAATTTTTATTTAATAGTAACACCATACAGGCCCTAAAGACCATATAGGCCCACTAAAGATCCAAAACTGTAACATTATGAATCCTTGAAAGCTATGTATTTGGATATCAAAGAGTTGTTAGGGGCTTTCCCATGATGTTCATAAACAGTAGAGAAAATAGTTTTAGATCCTTTACTTCCATCAGTTCTAATATCTACTATAATTTGTCCCATCTTTTTGTAGTTATGGATTACAGTAACTTTTTGCACTGTTTGAAATGTAATTAATATTGCAGAGGCCTAAATTTTTCATTAAATATCCTGGTCACTGAGCTAACCAGTAATATGCCTTTCTACTGCTTTACTCACTGATTTTGCACTCAGTTTTTAATTAGCTGAGGTTTAAATCAGACACTAACTTCAGAACAAAAGAGATATGACTGACTCAGTAGGTCCAACAGGCACATTGGACCTGCAAGAGTTTTCCTCCCGTGCCCACAGTGCCCATGTTCATACCCAGTCTAGCTGACTCGCCTATGGACAGTGCTGACCAATCTAACCTTCTCAGTCTCCATGCTTCCCTGATTCCCATGGTTGCCTTGGATATCTGGCAGCTCTTCTCAGAACAACCCAATTTTTTCTGCTTAAATCTTTCTGCAGTTAAATACTGAAATTATTATACCATGAATGTCAGTAGTACTCTCAAAGACACAATACAGACTTTTCCTAGAGGATATAACTCAAAGATTCAAGGAGGCAAAGTCAAAATAGACTTAGAAAAAAGATTTTCATTCAGCACTCTTGAAAAACAATGCTCTCCAAAATTTTGAGACTTTGATAGTAATATGCTTCATGAGAAACATTTATTTTGCAGAAACCCTCTTTTGTATTTCAAACTGAGGAACTGAAATTTGTTGTGCAATTCTCCTTAAATTTGGGATCTCTTCCTTAAAAATAAGAACACTACTGTGGAATTCACTTGAGGGTAGGAAGGTTGAATTAGACTCCAATTCATGATCATTTGTCTTAGAGCTTTTGCAGTCTGTGTTACTCCTAGCCCAATTGGCCCTCCAAAAAGACCATGTGGGTCATTAAGGATCTGTTTAGTCAGATGGGCTTATTTCAGTAGGAGATGGTTAAGGTTTTTTTCTATTGGCCTGAAGCATGGATGAATTATGCAATGGGGTAGCTAGAATTTCTGAAAATGCTTGAAAAAATGTGCACTTTTATTTATTTATTTCTCTTTATTTGAACTGTTGATATGGCTTTCATGCCAGAAAGAATGGCAATCACACCATGCTGAGATTCCCACACAGATACTACTAAATCCAGAAGAATAAATTTCCCCTGCAATGTATTCAAGTTAACAATCTTATTGGATACCTACTCAAAATAGTAATGTTTACTATTTTTAAAATATCCCTTGCTATTTGATGCTCATATCTGGACATTTTAACACTTCATTGATCACTGAAAACATCAGGCAACTTGTATAGTATAACAGAAAGCCCAAAATTATGAATTTTATGTTAGTTTTTTATCTTCCTATCTTGAATGCTACTTTCTATTAGGCCTTCTAAAATTATGTTTATCCCAATAACTGTTTTGGTGAAGTGTTTGGAATTGAATCCAAGTTTGTTGAACACTAGTTAAAATATGGGATTTAATTCTGGCTGAGATACTTTTGTCTTTTTTATTCTGTCACCTCTTTGTGATAACTCTTGAACTCAAACTTCCTATTTGACTTTGCAAAGACACACTTGGAAATAACATTGACTTCTGAATCTATTTTCTCAACTTTTATATGCCTGTATCAGTAATGTTTGTATATATGTTTGTGTGCATGTTCTGCAGCACTGTGGGCATATTTTTAATACAAATATGCTGACTGCTAGTCAAAACTAGAACATGCAAACAACTTCACCTCCCATTCAAGTTGCCCAGCTCCTAATCACGGTCTGTTGCGACCCTTGTGGACAGACACACTGACACAGACTGACCGACTGAACCCAATTTGAGCAGCATGTCCTTCCTGAGCTGCAGGCGCTTCTGCTGCTCTGTTCCTGGGAGACAGCCACTGTGAAAGGAAGCTGTCAGTCATCAGCTCACCGAAACAGAGGAGGGATGTGCAGGCATGTAGAGCTGCTGTAGGCTGAGCTGGGAGGCAAGAACTCGCCTCCCATCTGGGTCCAGAGCAGGGCACAATGCTCTTCCTTCCTCAGGCTGACAGAGCTGAGCACCTGCTGCAGCCTGGCTGAAACTTTCAGGGAAAAGAAGAAAAAGGAAAATGCTGTGGCCACAACCAAGTCTCAGCTGGACTCATGTACAGCTAGGGCATCGCTAGTTAGCTTCTCCCTAGGGGTAGGGGCTCAGGTTTCAGCTCAGGCTGTCATTTACTGCTCAGTTACTCCTTATTACTCTCTTGATTGACAGTGCAAACACAACTTATGTTTTTTAGATAAAGGTTAAGAACTTAGGTATGATACACAATAATCTGTCACATCAATATTACTTATGGGGGGGGGGGGGGGGCCCTTAATTTTTTT
>VWZN01021123.1:244217-261125 GCA_013396955.1 Regulus satrapa | reverse complement strand
CTCAAATCTATTCCTGCCTCGTGTCCCCGTTTTATAGGGAGTGAAAAGGAGATGCGGGGCGGCGGCACCATCTCCCCAGCTCCACCGCAGGGCTGGGAACAGCTCCTGCTCCTGCAGCCCGGGCGGGCGCCGCGTTACTCATTAACGCCCGGTTACTCGTTAACAGCCCGCGCCCCGCACGGGGGTCCTGCTCTCCCAAACCTTGCACAACCCGCACGCCGCTGCCCCGCCGGTTTTATCTCCTAGCTGAAACCTTGCTTCCTGGCATCCTTTTGCATCTTAGCGAGTGGCCGGAGCCAATGTGGTAAAATACTGCTCACACGGCCATTTGCCTTCCCAGAACCCGGGGAGGGGGGGGAACCGGGGAGGAATTGGAGAAGCCCATCCCTGGTGAGGATGTCCCCCCACCCATGGGTCAGGTTCTTAAGCGGTGCTTCCGCCCTTCCAGAAATTTCCAGAGCGTTCAGCAGCCTTTTACCGGGCCCGGCTCAGAGTGGCTGACCCAGCGATGGCAGGGAAAGAAAAGGTCAAGGTGTGCTGTGGTGGGGCACGGGGAAAACCCAGCTCTGCCAGAGAATGACCCTGTGCTACGGCCGGGCAGATGGGTGCTGCCTGAGGCCACAGAAGTTGCTCCCTGCTCAGGGCAAAGGGGCCCAAAGTTGGTTGCAAAAAGGCACCCAGGGGGTGCTGGAGGACTGCAGTGGCAGGAAGGGTCTGGACCTCCCTGCCACAGCAGTGGGGTGAAGCTGGCACCCAGTGTCAGGCACCCTGCCCTTCACACAGCTCCCTCCCTGAACTTCCAGATTTCAGTAGCCTTCTCACATCTCTTTGGAGCAGGGAAGTGAACGGGGGTGACAGTTGACAGTGGTTTTGACAAGGTGAACGTGGCAGCAGCCCCACCAAATAGGCATGTGTGCTGTCCCCAGCGAAATACAGCAGCCCAGTGATTCTGGATATAGTGCTACATCACTTGCAAAATTCAGGATTTGTCCAAAGCATGCCACTCTTTTTATATAGATAATATCACTAATATATAATAGCTATTATTGTTATAATTAACCTTAAGGAACTTTGTTATTCCATAAACATAAATAAAGTGTAGTTATCCTTAATCTGATTTCAAATGACCTGAAAAGAGGATCAAAAAAGTGCAAGAGAGCTGTACAACAAGGGAGAAAATGGCGAGTGGGGGAAGGGGGGTAAGGGTGTTGACTATAAAAGAAAGAAAATTATCCCAATTCTAGCACTGCTGGAAAAACGTGAAAGTTATTGCCGCACAAAGAACCTCTTGAACTGCTCTGCCTTCCAAAATTTCTACTGCACTCTCTGCAGTTACTTGTGTATGGCAGAAGCAGCATCTTTGTATTATATGAACAGTCTGCTTCATAATCAAATACCATCTGTCGCTACATCTGAACTTGTTTTCAACATCTGTGCGTTCTGGTCTTAACAAAGCTTTAAAAACTAATTCAAAAACTTTCACAGATCACTGACTAAATATGTACATTTACCATCTTTCATATTGGTTTAAAATATTTCTTCTATAGCTGCATCCCCTTGGCTGGGAATAGTTAAGATGTATACACTGAGTTGCTTTATTAAGCTTATTTTCTAATGGCCTTGGGTAGCCAAGTGCAAAAGAGGGACACTTGCTCAGGCACCGAGAGGACCCATCATATTCTTTCTTGGTGCCAATACAGTCCCTTTCTGCCAATGAGAAACCTGAAAGTTGATCAGCTACCATACCCCAATTACTCAAAATGACACTACAGATAAAACTGCAACCAAGGGGAGAATCAACTGTATGGCTTATATGCTGCTAAAGTGTGTCTGAACAAATGGTGAAGTAAAATCATGAGAGCCCTCAGGAGGATAAGTACGTTGTTACTTTGCACATGCTTCAGAAATGTGAAGTACATCTTTACAGAACTTTTGGCCAACCCCCTGGCAGATGTTGACCAGTTTTGCTTATGTATACATCAGTTGCAGAACACTAAAACAGAGATTGGAAATTTTAATTTAGTCAAGGCAGTTGGGCTAAAATGATGGCTTTTGTTGAAACCATTAAATAGAGCTGCCTAATGAAGTACAGTACAGCACTGGCAAACCGAGCCCTGATGAGATGCAGCAGCTTCCAAACTGCAGCCCTGCAAAAGGGAAGAAGGAAGCTTGCAAGTCTTTAACTAAAGTGGAATGGCGACAGCCCTTGTAAAGCTGCATTTGATTTTGTGTTTGAGGGCAGATGCACTTGTACATTATTGCCCTGACATTTTAACCATTAGTTGGAAATGTGCCGTTGCAGTTCCTGCCATATATTTCTCAATCCTATTTGTTAGAAAGTGAGCTAATAGACAGTGTGATGAAGTGATCATAAATTCACTTTCAAAGGGCATTTGGGTTCAGAGCCTAAAGATTGAATATGGCAAATTCTTAGGCATGGGGAAGAAGGTGGGGGCCAGGAGGGTCATTCTCACTGATGGGTTCAGTGATTGATTCCACTACAGAACTATATTTGCCCTTTACTTGGCTGTTTAGCACAGAATAGCTATAATAGATTCCCGATCCATTATTTCTCTTCTTCCTAGGGTCACTATGAAGTGAAAGAAAATATAACCTTGGCTATGATAAAATAAACTTTAGCATTATCAGGTGTTTGGAAATTGGAAGGTGTCTGATTGCTTTATATAGGGTAGACACAAACACACACACACACACACACACACACACACACACAAAGGGTTATAATATAATCCTCTGTGCCGTATCTGACAAATGGTTATTGCCATTCAGTATTAGTTTTTTGCTCTTGCAATAATATGGTGTCATGCAAGTCCACACAGTCTTGTAATTCTTCTTATTATACACAGCCTTCCAAAAATCACATGCAGAATGCTGCTCTTTTAATGGTGATTAACAGCATTTTTTTTAAAGATAGGTGGCTTAGAACAAAATTTGCTTTGAGACAGAAAAAAATTATCTGAAAGGCGAGATGAAAATGAGTGTTTTAGCACAAGGCAGCCCCAAAATATTTTCAATAATTAGAAGAGACTTATGTTCCATTTCACTGTTTTATGTGTTATATAGTATAGAGCAAGTGCCACTGTAGTTAAGTGTTTGTCAGCATTTCCCTTGTAAATCCTGGTTTTCCAGAGGGTTGCTATAACTTGCCAATTTCAAATCGCACTGGGCTAACACTCACTATCCACATTGTCAGCCCAGATGCAAATTTCTGTTGTTGTTATTACCAAAAATGAAATCAAGTGAAGCTGCTGGGTTTTAGTTCGTGGCAAAAGATGATGGTTGGAAGTGGGGGATGGTGGTGGCTTGTGTGCTTTTTTATTTTTTTTCCCTGTTGCTCCTTGTTGGGATTTTGTTGCTGCAATGGTCTGATTCAAATGGGTTTGTTTTGAAAAGGATGTGAAAGGATATTTTTTTGTACACCCCAAAAGTAAGTGACACATAGAGGGATCAGGGAGAGAAGAGGGCATTGTTCTTATCTGGTACAACTTAATCCCAGCCAGGAAGTTGGTATCCACCTGCTGATCCCATTCCAGGCTCGGGTTCTGCATCATAAAGACCTTAACATGCTAATGAATCTCCATTAAGCAGATGAATCCTGCAGGAAAAAAACTAAATTGTTTGACTCAGCTGGAGCACAGGAGTAAAACCATGTCTCTTCTTCCCAGCCTTTGGGGCCAGCTTTTGAAGTCCCTACAGGACCTTATAAATGAAACCACAAAGAAGGGACCAATCCTTCTTCAACATCCTCAAAACCTAGATGATCCCACAATAAGCACAGAGAGCACAGTCCTTCAGAGCTGCAGCCTCAAATGTTCTCTGCTTGGCAATGGAGCAGAGGGTTGTCTCCTTCACTTTTAGGTAATTTAAATTAATTTTCCAAGTTAAAAAAATTATTCTGAAGCATTGCTGTCCTCTTATTGATTGTGTCTTTTACTATTTAACTCCTGATTAGTTTTTTATGCTGGAGAAGGCTGTACTGAGATGTTCTAGGCTGCTTTCCTCTGTGAGTGTAGCCCTCCACTCCTGTGAGGCATAAGCATGTGAATCCAGACTAAAATCAAATTTACACCGGTGCAGGAGTACAGGCCTAAAGTCAAAGGTTTGCATTGAGGCGATGTACATTTGTAGATGTTTGCAAATCTAGATGTTTTCTGCAAGTAAGGAAATGGGGAGTCCCTGGGTGAGCAGTTGTTACCAGCTCAAGGGAAGCTAAGAACTGGTAACACCACATTTCAGCTTCCCAGAGAAAGACCCATTAGAGAATATGTTTATATCACTTGGAAGATACCCACAAATCTTGCGGTACTTTAAAATCAGCTGATGTGACTCGCAGAGCTAGCAGCTGGGGAGTTTATCTTGCTGGGTGGGTTGGGGTGTGGCTGGTGATATTTTTGGTGGTCTGGACTGAGAGATCAAGGTCAGCAGAAGAGACTATGACATTAATAGTGTTACATCAGCTTACATCAGGTGAGGTTTCTCTGCACAGTAGCAGAAGGTTATCCATACAAGCCATTGCTCAGGTGCCTCCTCCAAGATCTGCACTTATCAGAGCTACCCCATATACCACTTAGGCATAGAAAACAAGGCCTGTATTAATCACACACTGTTTTCCCCACCTGGAAAAATTTTTAGGTGGATTCCGCTTGAAAACAAAGAGCAATTCTCTGAATATTAAGTCAGAATGCCAGTTTTATTCTATAGCCAAGCCCCAAATTTCCATATATTGATGCATTCCACCACAAAATTCAAGCTTCAAGATCAGAGGATCCCAGCTAAATGTCAAGATTTTTCCACACAAAAGAAAAACTGGATTTGCCCTCTATGTAAGGCACACAGCAGATAAAACCAATAATGCCTTATCTCCTCCCATGACTTCCTGGCCAGGAGCAGCAGCAATATATATTAAGATATCAATTGACTGTTTATAGGATTAAGTAAGGAATAGCTGAAATCAGTCCTTGCTTTTATTTGAGTTTAATTCATCCAGTCAGAGATCTGTGTGGTAACCACCTATAATAGAGTAATAATAGCAATAATAATAGAGCTTTGCACTTTTACAGCATTGTCTACTGAAAGTTATCTGTGTGCTTCATAAACATTACTCTTGCATCCATTCCTTCAATTCCTCCACTTTCTCCTCATCTTTATCTGTAGAATCTGCAGTAATATGATAGCATGGATGGCCTTAAAAATAAACTAAGGCAAGTTGTTTCTTCAATGAAATATAGAAAAAGCAAGGTAAAGTTATGTGGAAAATACTAGGGAAACTCAGTAGGCTAGAGACAGTATATATTCATTTTGCTAACATATTATATGCTCAGTTAAGGATAAAAGAAAATCTATACATTCTGCTAGGTTCGCTGATATCCTTGCATTAAAGGAGCATAAATCAACATGCACCACTCAGCATGTCAGGTTTCTGAGACATAAAATGAAGAAAAATATCAGTGAAGAAAGTTTGGAAAGACACAGGTTTTGTTTCTTTAGAACAGATAATATTTTCTAAAATGTCATTTTCATGAACACGTATTTCTCGTGTGAGTAAGTCACAGCATTGAAAGGTGTCAGGAGATGTAGGCATGGGGCAGTAATTTGAAACTCTCCAGAACAGCAAGGTTCCCTTCGTCTAGGGTTATAGGGCAACTAGCTCACTAAACACAGCTGTGAGAAAAATAAGAAATATTAGCAAATACTAACTCAGGTATTGCATTCAGTGTCTTGAACTGATTTCAGAACAAGAAAAGAAGATGTCATTTTATCCAGGAAATTCATCCTTGGAATCTTAGCCTGTCTCCAGTGGAAAACTTCCTAGAGTGAAATTCTCTCCAAGTGAACAGCATCACAAAGCCCATATAGCACTAAGCTTGGGGTAATGGCTTCTTCTATTTCACTGCTTTAATGTAAAGCGAAAGGTAAACAAAATTTAAAAGAGAAGGACAACACCTGAGAATGCATAAAATTATGCAAGCTGGCAGATTTGGGAGAAAAATGCACAGCAAAGAGGAGTTTTGTAAATGGAAAGGGTTTCTAAGCAGGAAAATTCCAATGCTCCACCAGTATCACAGGCCTTTCTGCTCTTGCACTAAGATTTTCTCCACAAAGAATCTGGTCCCTCTGTGACTAAGTTACCACTTCCTTTGCTGGGCAAATCCAGGTTTTAATTGAGCATGGTGAAATACTGGGAGCGGCATGGATAGCAGAGGGAAAGGAAAGAGGCAGTAGACTGCGATAGAAGACCAGGACAAATAAAATAAGTATGGTCCATGCCTCAACTTCTCCATCCATAAAATACCGGCAGTAGGAAGTATCTTCCTGTGCTGAGTGTATTGAGAGGGGCTCTGTATGTAAATATCAAAACTACTTCCAGTGATTCCCCCTCAGTAATTTCATTCTGCCCTTCCCCTTTTCTCAGTACGACAGCGACAGTAGCACTAGCCTAGTAATTGGATATTTTCGTGCTTCAAATTCACTGGTATTTAATTTTTATATCATTCTCAGAACCTATCACATATTTGTTTTGATTTATTCAATATTGATCCTTTCTCTGACTTTCGAGCAGCTATCACCTTCCCCGCCCGTTCCCAGGGAATCTGCCAAGCCAGCAGTTTGTGATTTTGTCATAATACATGTGTTTCATTTGCTGAGTGGCTGTCACAAGCATCTCACAAATGTTACATCCCCTCTTTTTATTCACACATTCTGTATATTCAGTGTTCCCAGAGATGGGCTTTTCTTGTGTGGAGAAGCAAGGCTTTTTGTATCAGTTTGCAGGGTACAAATCTAAACCTGTTTTAGCAGAGAAAGAGGAGCTTTATTTTTGTTGGATTTGAATATAAATGCTCTTATCTGTCTTTCTACAATACACTATGCACACGAGAGCAGAAAAAAGAGAGCTGACTGAGGCGAACCCGGGGCCACATTTTCTGAAGTGTCGAGGTGGCTTCAGCAGGTTTCATTTAGTTAGCAGTCACTTGCATTTTGCTTGCTCATGGTACACAAGCACATCCCCATTTCAGAAAATCATTCAGCATAAAACATTCTAACCTGCTTGCTCCAAATCTGTTCTTTTTTAGTTCTGTTTCTCACTGCTGGGAGTCTTCTACACCACGGCCATAAGAAGAAGGCTTAATATCACTGGTCTAAACATTTCACTTTTAGGAGTTACCATCTTCCAAGGAAACATAAAGCAAAGCCCATACCAAGCTATGTTAAGAGCACAACCAGAAGACCAAGGGAAGTTTATATCCCCTTCTATTTAGGCCCATCTGGAGTATCACCTCTCTCAGCTCTGGAAGTCAAAGAGGATATGAGAAACTGGAAAGGTCTCAGTAGAAGGAGACCAGGATCATCAATGCAGGAGTGCTGAAGAAAGATTGAAGCAACTAGTCTTATTTAGGAAGGTGAAGAGGAGGCTGGGAAGTGAGGTCTGTAGTCAATATTTGAAGGGTAGTCACAAAGTCAGTGTTAGAAGGGTAGTCAGAAGCACAAGTGAGCTGCTCTTCTTGGGAGTGACAGACATTAAAACAAGGAGCAATAACTTGATGCCTTCAAGTTGTTCAAGAGCAATAACTCTGCCAAAAGATATTTTGCTTTATATATATATATTTGTAGCTTTGTAGATTTTCAACATATATATGTATAGTTTCTATACATAGCATTTACTTGTACTTTAGAATAGTAGATTACCCTTTCAAACACATTATGTCACATTCTTGAAATTCTATTTAGTCTTATTTCCAAGAAAAGAATTTCTGACAAGGACATCTTGTTTTACACCAGCACTTGAGAGACATAACAAACTATAGGGCGAAGAACCCCTTGGAGTCTCTCCAACAGGGCAGGTCCCAGGGTGCGTTCTCAGGATAACTGGTCTCCAATTAGATGTACTTGCTAGATATACTGATTAATAAAACTTATAAAATGGTGATAATCTGATGCCACGAGTGAGCATAACTATATTTTGTGCACCTGAAAGATTCATTAAGGAACTGTTCTTTATATCAATCGCTTTAATGTTTGGAAAGATTTTCTTTTGATTCCAGGCAATATAACCACAAGCCACTTCTGTGGTTCAGAAGATTCAGAATAGACAGTAAAGAAAACTTACTCACTAGAGCAGTAAGTTTCTAGTGCAAGAACAAGCTACTCAAGAGCTGATATCTCAGTCTGTGGAGGCTTTCAAGACTCATCAAGGAAAAAAGAAAAACAACCAAAAAAAACCAGATGTGACATTATCTGGCCAGTTAGTAATAGCTGTGCACTGAGCCGGAGGCTGAACAAGATGACCTCCAGAAGGTCCTTTACATTTCATACTTCTATGGTCAAAAAGTGCTATGAAAGTTCAAAGGAACTTTTCAAGGAGCCCTCTGAGAGCATTCACATATCCACACTAACAGAGGGAGAAATCAAACAGGGCTTCCAATACAAACAGCTTCTCAAGATATTCTGCCATCGAAGTTAAGCTCCTGTGATCTCCACAGGCATTTGAGACATGAAGAAGTGTAGAATATAGAAGTCTGAGAAAAACAGTCCCTGTGTTGTTTACACTCAAGTTTCTAGTCTTATCTCCCTATAAAATTCTTGTGCCACTTGGGAAACCCCCAGCTTTCTGCAGAAGCAACTGCTAGCTTGCCCCTAGTTCTTCCCTAAACCATTTATTTTCTTTAAACCATTTTCCCTTCTTTTGAACTCCCATTCTTTCTAATTCCACATCCTGACATTATTTGGGTTTCGCATCTATTCTCTCAGGAACATGCCATCTTGTGTAAACCCGAGATCTGGCTCCTTATCTCCAGTAATTTCCACCCTCAGCAGCTTCAGAAATAAGTGGTTAATTAGAGGCATATGCTTGGGGGTTGTGTCCATTTCCACAGTTTGTGCTGTATCACCCAGGGGAAGCAATGGTGGAAAAATCTATTCTTTTCTATGGAGAAGTACCTTTTATTTGTCATACTACCCCAGGCAGCTTGCAAAGTAAAAGACAGTTTTGCACAGGGAAATTCAGAGATGGAGCAGACTTTTGCATGGATTCTTTTCAGTAAGCATTTCTCTGCATTACCATTTCTGCTATCACGTCCAGTGTCACCAGGGAACGGTTCAGCATAAACACCTCCTGAGGAACTGTTCCAGAGCCTAATGCCAACCTGAGACAGCTGCTGATGCTGAACAACATCATCAAGGGCCCACTGTCCCTTCCTGCCACTCCTCCTCCTTCACTACCAGTGAAAGAACTATGAAAAGACCAAGAGCTGGTGTACAGCCAACAAGAACTAAAGATCTTGCAGCTGGTTGTACCACCTGTGCCTTGTGAAATTCCAGCCAAAACAACGTCCCCTCCCTCCCCTCAGATAACCCCTTTATTAGAGAGAAGGGCATCCCATTTGATAACTTTATGAGCGGGAGGGGCACGTGCACAGCAGCAGGTAGGGAAGGCAGTGGCTCCTGCTGTCGCCGGCGGCTGTGGGCGACCGCTTGCCTGTCTTTTGTGGGTGTGCTGGGCCTCTCGGGGTGAGCTGCCGCATACGTTCAAATCCACACGCAGCGTGCAAGCCACATTGTGCCAGATATATATAGCTGTTCAATGCCACCCTGCTGAGCCAGTGCCAGGACAGATCACATGGTGCCGGCTTTATTTGGGCTGGTTTGAGGGAGATGTACAGAATCCATGAGTGAAAGCGCTGATACATGCGGCTCTGACACAAAAGGAAGAATCCTTCACTTAGGGCCATAGAGCAAATCCAGTGTTCTGGATTCCCCCATTAATATCAAAGGGCATTATACATGTGTAGTCAGAGCACATTGTCCCAGGGCACGTTCTGCCACACAGCTCTGAGGGGGAAATTTTGCTTGAAGAATGCTAGAAATGGCTCTATAGCCATTAGCTGATTACATTCTTCAAGCATCAAAATATTAGACCTATTTGGTTTTGTCTTTTACTAGCAAACTAATGTATTGATTAATCATGTTTATTTTAACGGGACTAGAAATGGCAGAGGAACAGTTAAGATGGAAATTTATGCATCTTCAGTCCATCTCAGTCACGTATCTATTTCAATTTTTTTGCTTTCACATGTGGCATGAGCTTACATTCTTGTCCTGCTTGTGTCCATATCTTTGTTCAGGTTCAGTACTGGTGGATGATAGAGAGAAAAATACCCTAAATAAGCATGTCTGGATACAACCAGAGGATTAGTTGCTGATTACAGTGCACACCCTGGTGACTAATGAGAGAGGTGAGACCTTACTTTTCGTGAGTGCCTGGTCTAAAGGGAGACTCCTGATGCCAGCAGTAGCCCTTCCTTCAAACACAAAACTGACCAGCTTTGACTCTATTCGGTGAAGGGCAGCAGCATTCATATATAGTGGCTCATTACAAAAATATCAGCATTTCAGCTTTTTTACCCAATTAAAAACATCTGGCACTAGGGTGATCCAGCTGGCAGCCCATGGCTCCATACCTAAGTTGTGGAATGGCTGCACCCGTGGTTGCCTCAGCAAACACCAAGAGCAGCTGCTAGAGCAATTCTGAAGGCTGAGCACCTCTGCTGCACCCCTGCAGCAATCCCTTCCCAGCTGACGGTTTCTAGACATCCCCTCGAGGCAAAACTGCTCCCCTAGGCACAGCTGGAGGTTCAGAGGGTGAGCATATCTTCCTCCTGACCTACAGCAGGGAAATGTGGGCTACAGACAGAAGCACCAGCTCCTCTACACAGAAGTTTGGAGTTTTTCCTGTATGGAGTTCTGTATGGAAATCTATTATGTCAGTCTCCCATTGAGGGTCACCCAACATTGTACTGGAAGCAGTGGGAACATTTTAGAACAGCCCTTCAAGACAGAAACTCCTTGGCAGGAGGATTTCCTTTTGCACACTTAGTTCTCTCTAGCAACTTCTGCCACAAAATTTGTACTCTTCCCTATTGACTCCTCAGGATTGTATTGAGAGGAAATACACCATGACCTTCATAAAAATAAGAAGTACCATTAATACAAGACTTATTCTTTTTCTGCTTTCCTCACAGAGTTAAGCAAGGCACAGGAATCATCAAATTAAATGGCTGGGTCAGCTTAATGTAATAAATCTATTAGTTCATATCATCATATATTTGATTTATACTACCCCAGACAATTACTAGCATGTCATTTCTTTGTTTAGGGATTTTTAATTTGAAAGTGTTCTAATCCTTAGTGTCAGCTGTTCCTGGTGGGTGATGACATATCTACTGTGAGTTGAACATTCTGATGACATATAGAGTGTAGGAATCAAATGTCATAAGCATAAATATTTAAGCAATAAGACATGACAGGTAGAGCATTTCTTGGCGATTATCACACACCTCGGGTGGTGTTATGATGAGGCATTTGTCCAAAGGCCAACTGACTTTAACACACTAAAAGTAGCATGATTGGCTGGAAACGTGCTACTTGAAGTGTCTTATTGACATTTTTCCCTTCTCTTGATGATTTCTTCATTTTCCAGTGAGAGCCCCAAGGATTTACCATCTCCTTCCTTCAAGACAGGGAAAGATTACACCTTTGAAAGATCTGAGCACCCGAAGCTACATGGAAAGGGAATCTGAGAGAAGATGGACCTAAACCTTAATAGATGACATTCACAGTCTGAATGTGGCTTTGAAAGAGTAGGTCTGTCATTTCCTACCATAATAAGTGCTTTCTGGTCCAAGGAGACACAGTCAGCAGGGCAAGAAGGAGCCGAGTAATTTCTTTAGCCATGTTCAAGCTATAGGCAGCTTTCGAGGAGAAAACACCACAACGTCTTCACTTAGAAAATGCTTTCTGCAGTTCCTTGCTCTGGTTTAATAGCATTACTTTTTCTATGAGTTATGTAGGGCTATGCTGTAAAAAATTGAGGGATTTAGTCTTGACTGAAAGACTAAATAAATTAAAATAAATTAAATACATATTAATACATGTTAATACATATTAAATACATATAAATACAATAATAAATTAATTAAATTAAATACATATTTAATCCTCAAAGTTATAGTTTCAGTTCAATCACCCAATACAGCCAAAAGCCATACTGAGATAAACCAGCCTAGCGTCACTACAAGCAACTAGACCATTCACATCTCTGGCGCTCAAGTCTCAGGACTTGTTTCATTCCTGTCTGACCTGGACGATGTTTAAAAAAAACCATTATACACAGAAATAAATGTTGTGAACCTTCAATGCCACTAGTAATTTTTACCTATTTGCTTGCTGTGAAAGACAGGAAACATATGGAGGAATTTGCCAATTTGGCCTGATCTGCACCATCCATGGTGATTTCTGCTGTGATCACAATACCTCGCCTTTTTGCATAAATACTTGGCTGGGCTTAATACAAATAGGTGGAAGAATATATGTACACATCGAGTGCACCTCACTGAGGAAAACAATGGGCACATTCATAGTATGAAATTAGGAGTTGCAATGCAAATTTTAGGCATAACTGACTCCCTCAGCAACTCAGTTCCTTGGCAATGTGCAAGCAGAGCCTGGTTTTAATTTCACAGATATCTAAATCAAGCTTAACTTTTGCTTTTTGATTGGGAAGAAAATGCCACATCTTTTTCTTTTACCTCTACCAACCAGAGAGCTCACTGAAATAATAAAGAGTAATAGCAGTAGCCATGACAGTATTTTCTGGCTCCAGATGAGACTGATGTTTCTATGGATGACTTTCTGCCAAATGCTAAGGTGGACCCCTTTTTTTCTGTGATGGAATAACCATTCTCTCTGCTCTGGCTGCATATCTCCCACTCTTCCTTCCTCGGCTGTAGCTCCACAGAAGTTTCAGCACCAAGGTTCAGGTTTGCTCCTCAGCCTACAGAACCCACCAGTAGCACTCAGCCTTAGTAGCATTTAACATTTATGTCACAGGGAGGCCAACAGGACCATCTCATGCAATAAAGCAACAGGAAAAAAATTCAGAGATGGAAAAGACACCGGCAAAGTTTTCTTTGTGATCATTGTTTAACACTGTAAGTAATGAAATATTAATGAAAGTATGCTACTTTCATTTTGAGAGCAATTTAATTCAATTAAAAATAAATGTATCTCCTTGGCTCAGCGGATATACTGATATTCAGCACTGCCCTTAACTTAGTTTCAACAGCATTTAAACCCAGCACAGCACAAAGTACAGCGACGGAAACATAGCCCCCAGCTAGCATCGTTAAGTCTTGAAGTCCCAGTGGCACGATTCTGTCACCCTGCTGAACCAACACGGCCTCTCCCAGGGAGTATTGGCTGTGCAGTTTAACTTGCAGGAGCAGTCATTTATACCCAGTGTGTTAGCAAAGATATCTTGCACTGGGGCACTGTTTTCTTGAAAGGAAGTAATTTCAGAAAGACTTAGCAGGCCTGCATGGGCCTGAATCTGCTAGCATGCCGTGATCTGGTTAAGTAATATATCTGGGAACTTCATGTCACATAATGTAGAACTATTCTTTTATTGCACTGAAAGAGCTGTTTTAGATTCCCTCTGAGCCCATAGGCCATGTCTTTCTGATAATAAGAGTGTTATCAATGCTTTAATATTGAACTCAAATCTCTGCATGAGAGAGCATCTAAGAGCTATTACTCAGTGCTGAAAGCAAAACCCAACTGTTCTGAATGGGGAGGAAAATGCCAATCTGTTGACAAAAAGTTAAACAGAGGTGAAATCTAAACTCTGGCCAACATTTTACAGCCTTAGCGCATTGTTAACTTTTCAACTTATCTGTCAGGAATAGGAAACTAATGTTTAAAAACAATGTATTGCTTTTACGAACAAGGTCAGCATTTGTTAGATTTCAGGGTTATGCTGAGCACAGTCAGCCAGGGATACACAGAAAGAATTGCTTCAGCACCCATGTCCTGACGTTTTCCAAAAGTTAAAATGTAAAAACTGTTTTCATTCCTTTTTTTTTTTTTTTTTCCCAAGCAACCAACAGGAGCTCTGCTCTGACATTTTTGTTCAGCTTCTGTTTTCACGTGTGGTAGTACAAGCTGGAGGTTAACGTCCCTCAGAAGGGGCTGTGGAACAAACCCTAGGTCAGAGAAATGGCTGCTGCATTTTGCTTTTGGGGGAGCTCGGGTTCAGGGTCACTCTGCTCTCTTCCAGGGGCGAGGTCCAGATTTGTGCGTCTGCCCCTTGGACAATGCCAGGCTTTGTTCGAGCAGCAAAGCATCCTTGCTCAGCCATGCAGTTCCCAAGGAGCTGTGTAGGTAAGATAATACAGGGGAAGTGGAACAGAGAGTCATTCTCTGTGAGAGAGAGAGAGAGAGAGAGACAGAGATCTTGTTCAGAAAACGTGGCTCAAGGGTGTTTTCCCTATATGCTTTTATATTAAATAATCCCACCCTGTAAGCTCAGAAAGGATTTCATCCATAAGCAACTGTATGGACTAGCAGATCATGGTGTCATTAGACAATCTGCGTGCAACATCCATTGCACAGTAAACTGGCCAAAGAGAGAGGAAAAAAATTAGTTTAATGCAAAACAAAGAGCTTTTAAACATGTGCAGTGTGTGCTGCCACATTCACGGATTTGCTGTCCTGACAAATACATCCCCTCTCTTTCCTTAGCAGTGAACAGGTGGGCAAGACTTACCCTCTGTTTGCAAGCAGTAAAAAACACCACAAATGCAAGTTTAGGGGAATTTGGGTGGAAATGCCAGTAACAGAGGGGTATTTTTTATCATTCACATTGAAATGAAATTTATTTCTCATAGAATTAAGAATATTTGTGGGTTATATGCAAATAGGTAAAAATCGTTTCTGTGAAAAAAAAAAGCCACAACACAGTATGTATGATCAGCCCCATAAAAGAGATAAATTGCAAATACTCAAAAATGGCCAGCTTTTGAACAAGTTGTAGACCCAAGTTTGCTTACAAAACATAATACTTAAATACAAGTATAAAAGCCACAACAGGTCTCACAAACAATCTGGAAGGAATTATTTGACTGGTTCTAGTTAAAGTATATTTTGTACCCTCTGCCCCATGTGCTTGGAGACTTCCCAGCTTGTTTTAAGCTCTCTAAGCAAATGAGAGCCCTCAAGACTCATTACGGCTATTTACACAGTTCTTAACTGGAAAAAAAAAACCAACAAAGAAAACCCCCCAAAAAAACCACAACAAAACAAACAAAAAAAACCCCACCTATAAATAAATAAATAAATAAACTTATGTGGGGTATGAATGGGAAATTATGTTTAAAATCAATTTCCAACATGCTACCAACATGGACTTCCCTGGATCTACTTCAAAAATAAAGCTATGGGGAGAAAAAGAAAGAAATGGTGAAAATTAAAAGAATTTTTTTTTAAAAAAAGGAAAAACTATAAGACTAGTGTTCATGATAAATCAGAGGTAACAGAGTCTGTAAAAAAACCATAAATATAACTCAAAGAAGAAGGGAATCTCAAGAGCTGTGATTTAGTCTTGACTCGCCATGGGTAGCCATTTTTCTGAACTTCTCATTATTTGCAAAAGAAATGTAATGGCACCTTCATTTCCCCCCAGGTTATTAGTTCTATTTCTCTAGGTATGGGATATCTCTTCCTGTGGATGTACACTTCTGTGGTTATTAAGGGAGAGAGACAGGGACTCTTGTTACATGGGACTCGAGGAGCATTTACAATCATATCGATCTCCCAGACATGCAGGTGCAACTACTCATGGCCAGCCAGTTCCTGCCATCCATATACACATGTTCCTTTGAATGGCAGATTGTACCTACCCACCCACCCCAAAATAACATCTATCTGATTAGCATAGCACCTGGGCTATCCACATTTTCTAGTGCTGAGCCACTTCTTGGAAAGCAGGGCCTTGCTTCTAGAAAGGGGAGGGGGAAAAAATGGATATTGCAATAGAGGTTATAAATTGCCAAGCGACCAATTCAAGTGATGCACGTGAAAGGAGAGGATCGTCTCATCATATTTCTTCCTAGACCCTGTGACTCTGTCAGCAGAAAATGGGGTCCTTCTCAGCCCGAAGCAGGTTTCAAACATTCCTGTTGTATGTTTCCTTATAAGCATGTTGCTCTGAAAAAGAGAGCTCTAAACTGATCCCTTTACATCTTGGAAGGCCAAGGAGGAAGTATTCTGTGGTCAGTGACACCCCAGCTGAGGTTCTCGGCTCTGGTGGTCTCAGATGCACGATCAGCTCCAGCTAAATCAAGAGGAATCAGGCATGCAAACCCAAATGAAAAGTCAGCCTTGCATCCATGGTGTGCACTCTGCATTGCAGCCAAGATACATATTTCTGAGCAAGACAAAAGTTAAAACAGACTTTGAAATTATAATCCCATCAAGTAGAGCTGACTAACTGAACAACATTTGCTTGGGGCATTCAAGATTATACACAAATATTCTCCAGAGCTGCAAAATGTCGGCTAAGCAATCAGAAGCTCTATCTTGAGGTTTCATCCAGTCTTTAACAGTGAATATTTTAAAAATTCACAAATTTCCGATAGCGTGTGAATAACAGGATACAAATATAACATTGTTCAGCATTAACTATTAAACATGGCCTGCAGCTGTACCACCTGGGGCTCTGATCTTGACAGCTCCCTCAAGTAACAAAAAACTTGACTCTGGCCAGAACTTGGACAAAAGTCCTCTAAGGAAAATATAAATGCTACAGATTTTTGCAATTCAGTTGGAGTTTGTAGTGTTTGCAGTGTGTTGTAACTGATGGCTTTTAAAGGCTCTTTCACTTCTTCGGGCAAGGGTGTTACCTGCCACATTCCTCCTCAGTTATGAAACTACTTCCCACTTCTCTGAACTCTCCACTATGATTTCCACATGACACTGAAATGTCCAAGGCTAAATTATCAGATACTGTGTCTGTGTGATCTCAAACAGTTGCTGCTTTTCACTCCAAAGGTAACT
>VWZN01021123.1:218886-243225 GCA_013396955.1 Regulus satrapa | reverse complement strand
GCGGGCGCTAACCCAGAGGCTCACTGACACCCAGCGGCTGCGGCGGAGAGCGCAGCGCCCGCCGGGCCCGCCGCGACCCGCCCGCCAGCCCAAGGAGAGCCTTCCACCCCGCCGCAGGGACCTCTGCCCTCCGCTCTTCGCGGCCTCTGCCGCTGCGGGATGGCCGCTTCTTCAAAGGCGCNAAGGCTCTTCACTTCTTCGGGCAAGGGTGTTACCTGCCACATTCCTCCTCAGTTATGAAACTACTTCCCACTTCTCTGAACTCTCCACTATGATTTCCACATGACACTGAAATGTCCAAGGCTAAATTATCAGATACTGTGTCTGTGTGATCTCAAACAGTTGCTGCTTTTCACTCCAAAGGTAACTCCAGAGGCTAAATCACTTCCTATGGGTGTAAAGTCTCTAATAAATTGCTCGGGATCCTTTGAGATTACATATGCATGAAACATTGCTTTTAATACAGTACTAGAATTCAAATAACAATTACGTTAATCCAAGACGGCAATAAGAAAAATGTCTGGTTTTTGCTGTCTGTTTCTCTGTCTTACTGCTTTCCACAAAAAACACAATTTGGACACATCTGCAGAGTTACATGCAGGGCTTCACCTTCATATAATCTGGCAGCTGGCAGTGGTTCTCCTCCAAATAGCCCCTTCAAAAGCTTTTGAGCTTCACATATTTTTCTCAAAGAGTCTTCAGTGGGAGAAGCAACACTCAAAGCCTTTCCTTCATTGGCAGTGATTGTTTCTCCTGCTTCTCTTCCCTTACCTGGCCTTGTGGTGAAAACTCCCTGCGACTGCTCTAAGGAAATTCTGTTATGTGCTGACATTTACCAGGTGACAACAAGGTCGGGTCAGGTGTTTGATACCCAGGTCTTTGCATGTAATTATCAGGTAGTATTACAGGTAGCTGAGGCTCAGCACATTTTGAAGGGTTATGATGAAGCAGCTCCTTTACTTGTCTAAGCTTTTTCTCAGTAAGATTTTTAAAGAGGCAGATGGAATTTTATTCCTAATTCTATGCCTCTCATGGTCAAACTTGGAGGTTACTTTTTGCACAACTAAAAATTGTGAATAAGCAATGAGTGGGTTTGTCAACCCAGAAAGGTGACAGTCAATAATATCTGTCAGTGGTAAAGTATTCTATGAAGTTTTGATATTTGCCACCAGATTTCTTCTCTGATGTTAACAGATCAATCCCCATTCTCTAAATCTTCTTAAAACCTCAAACAAGTGCTGCTTTCAACTCTTGAAAGAAAAAGCTATCCACTTTCTGGTTTTTTTTTCTTCTGTGTCCAGAAAGCAGTCCAACAGAAGCTTCTTAAATCAACGAGAACCTTCACTTGGGATTAGAGTATCAGTCGGTCGGATCTGACCAGACCGGAGCTAAATTACATTTCAAACCAACATTTTAAATACTACAATCACCATTTCTGAGTCTGCTTGCGCGCGTTTCGGTCTGTTTGACTGTCTTTCAAGCTCAAAACCCTGCCCGCTGCTCCAAAGTTGCCGTCTTAAGTGTAAACCTAATCTCAGTAATTTCNGCCGCTTCTTCAAAGGCGCTGTGTGTGTGTGTCTCTCTCTCTCTCCCGGCTCCGGTGTCTCTCAGGTGCTCTCAAAGTCAGAGTCCAAGTCCTCCTTTCACGGCCGACGGGGAAAATTATATGCTCGCCACACTGCGGTATATTCCTTCCTAAAGTCTTTGTTTTAAAAAGGTTTGATGCCCCAATTTGCGCAAATACCGGTTACACGTGGCCCGGAAGAATAAACCCACCAGCTTCTCATCACCTGGGGGAGGGGGCTGTCCCCATGGTTAGGAGGGCTAAGGCATTTAATGGAAATAACTACTTATAATCTGAGAAAAATACGAGGGTAAGAATTGGTAATAGAGTACGAAAACCACAGGAGGCAGAGGCCGAGAGAAAAAAAGTACTTAAAGCATTCAACGTCCATCTCTCTGAATATTATAAAAATGGAGCAAAATAATTGCACGTAGAACAGCTGAAGCAGTCACAGAGGACAAGTATCCAGCACCTTAAAAGAAGCCCATATAAACTGACCTTAGCTTTTAGTGTATAATACCTGAGCTGCTCCACTGAACATCCTCTAACTCTGAGGATATTCCTGGTTGAAGGATTGTGTCTGTAGCAACACCAGTTGCTTTTGGTTTTTTGGGGGGTTTTTTGTTTGTTTTTCGGTTTTGTTTTTGTTTTCAAAAAAGGCTGTAGGCTCCTGGAGCTGCAGGACTGGGTGTCCAACCAAGCATTTGTTGGTACATTTCCAGCATTCCATGCTCCAAAGACAAAAAAGCATATCCACTGTGAAGATGGGTGTAACTATGCTTATGTCCAAGATTAACAGCCCCTCTTTACACAGGGCATGTAGCTCATAGAGGCAACAAGCAAGAGCTTTGCTTCTTTTGATATCAAGATTCTTGCCATGCTCAGCACCACAATCTCTGGATGCTTGATGAACTTTAAAGGGAAAGTGAAAAATCAGTCTCACCACACAGACTGTTAGTTCTCACCTACAAATTATGAAATCTGTATTATTTTACTGGAACAGTACAAGGAGGAATTTCCTACCTTGTTTGAAGCTTGGGAGTGTTGTGTAGAAAAGATGCAGTTGTCATTTCCCCTGCAGTTTTTGTGTATGAAACAAAACAGTAGGAATGTGAATTTCTGGTTTAAAAACCAGAATTATAAATTTAAACCAGAACTGTACAATCCTGACTAGCAAGAGGTCTGTGGCCAATTACATCTCTTCAATTGCCCAGATGCTGAGCCCCCAGCAGCTGCTGGGCACTTCACAGCACACACTAGAGTATCCTCAGAGTAAAGGGAAATGACCCATAAGCAGCTAGAGGTGGAAAGTGTCTTAGAACAGGGCTGGGCTGGTCCAAGGCAGCCCAAAAGACTGCAGAAACATGCACTGGTCACAGTGTGCATTTGCTTTCCTTGCATGGGTTTTCTGGCTTCTCTTCAGATGTTACTGTCAACTTTTGCAATCATCCAGGGAGGAGGTTTGTTCCTCCCACAGGATCTGGAGTGACAACCCCATGTGTGACACTAATCTTTTGACAGAAAATTCCTTCATTCTTTCTCCAATAAGCATCCCAGCAGACCAAGAGAATCTGGAGACAGTGCAATCTAGAAATTTTGACAGAAAAATAATCTAAAAAATGTGGGATGTAGTCCTAACTTTAAAATAATTAATTATTTTGTTGGTGTTTTGTAGAGAAAATAATTCCCTTGTTTTCTTCTTTAGCAATTTGCATTTGAATAGGTGGATCTGTTCTTTACATTACTTTTGAGAGCCTGCATTTCCCAAATTCCTATCACACTACTGGGCTTTCAAGGACAGGAGGAAAGCCAAAACATTTCCATCTAATGCAAACATGTATTACTGGAAGGATGTTCTCATTTTTTAAAAATGTACTGGGAGCAAGAGCCAGGTTTGCTAGTACCTTCCCTGCAAGCCATCGCTTCCTTGGCTTGCTGCATGCAGGGGAAGAAAACCTCACCAAAAGGAAAGAAGTTCCTGGAACGCCACATAATGCAGAGAGAGATGAGAAAAGTGCTACCAGGCAGGCAAGCACACCCACAGCAGCTGCAAGGAGAGTGAGCACGCTGATGGCTGCAGCCTTTTCCCATCAATCTCCACGGAGTCAGCGTCCTATTCTATCTGGGGAAGACCACCTCCAAGGTAAAAGATACAGTGCAAGGAGAGAAGATATTTAATACCTCATATGGCAGCAGAGTTGAAATTTCAGCTGTGACTATCCCCAGGCAAATCCAAGTTTCCAAATGTCCCAGGTGTGGTTCCAGGAGGCATCTTCAGTTCCAGGAAGCAGACTTCTGTGTTAGCAAAACCAGCATCCAAAGCACATCTTGCTTAGAGTCTAGATGGAAACTTCATGTCAATTTGAACCATTCTCGCAGCCAATGGATACAACAAAGTCCTGAGAAATGCTGGTGAGCTGAATGTTGTCAGTGTGTGTGTGTATATGTTTGTATTTTTTAAATGTGTATATACATAGATATATATATAAAGGTATTGCCTCCTCCACTTGGCTCTTCCTCTGCTCCCAAAAGTTTGGGGTATCTGGGGATCTAGTCAAGCACAAAGGGAGAAATCTCAGTGTGCTGCTGATACTCCATCTCTGCAGAACTCATTACATGCCAGTTGCTCTACTTAGGGTGGATTGGGAGGGGGATCTATTAGAGAGAAAAAGTACAGACTAGAGTTAAGAAGCAATTTTTTTTCCTTCTAACTGCTGTCCTTTCATCTGCTCTCCTTCTCATGTTTCTGGGCTTTTTTTTCTTCTTCTTCCTTCTCCTTCATCCTATGGAAGTGGCACTGAATGCTGATGAGATAATAAATGGTCCAACCCCAGGCAATCATTTGCTGGTAATTAGTTCAGCTAGTGAACTTCCAAGAGTCTTTTTTTTTTTCCACCTGCCCAGCCAGAAAACTTGGGTGGTTAGTCACCCCATCACTTCCCTTTGGGGAAGGGGCACTCAGAAGCTCAAGTACCTGAGCTCCTGGATACACTCTGCAATCCTTAATTAAGCCTAGCCCTAACCTAGACATTTAGTATTTTCTTTACTTTTTATGGCATTCCTTACTTAGGCCAAGGGCCAAATTTTGCATCCCAGTAGGACCAAATCTGAGGTTTGTTGTAGCTTCTGTGCACAATCACACCCAAGATCACAGGTTCAAAGCTATTGGAATAGCACCACTTTAGGGAACTGGGATGGGGGGGTGAGGATGCTCTTTCTCTCTTTCAGAATAGACATTTCAAAAATCTGCCTTAAAAAGGAGGTTTGGAGAGGGAAATCATGGCACTTAGTTTAATGGGCCCGACAAGAAAGGTTCCCCTTTCCCAGGATAGATACCCAGACTCCTCACCCCCCTGATTCCTGCAGCTCCCAGCCTTGTAATGAGGAGCCTGTAGGCTTTGGGCTGTTGAACCTGAAGCCAGCACCCTTGGAGCTGAGGGTCAGGAGGGATCTAGCTCTGGAGTGGTCCAAGGGATGGAGAAGCCCTGGATCTGTGGCCCCTGGAAGCCCACCAAGTGAAGTGAGTGAAAGGATACTGGCATGCAGGAAGACTTTCAGGGGAACCTTTGCCTGCGTTCTGCTGGCAGGGCCCCAAACCCGCCTATTTTCAAGAAACACTCTGGTTCCAACAATTTGGCTTTTTCTGACAATGATCTCTTCCACCTGAGAATTCCTGTCTGGCTCTGGTGTAAAGTCTGATGAACTGAGGGGAGATTTGGGGGTTTGGGTGTATAATTAGCTTCTTCATGGTGTAACAGGAGATAACCATGTCTTGCAGGTAAGGAAAAGGACTTCCATGCGGGAAAATTATGGGGGGTTTGTGCCCTCCCTTCTGATGGTGATCAAAATCAAACACAGAGCATAAGAGTAAATAAACCAACCATTTGTCTGCTTTGGTATTGGCAATTCATGTTTACTACTTATTAGATTCAAAAATATAGCACCCTGAAAACACACAGAATTTATCAGGCAACGTTGCAGTTTCTGAATCACTGAAGGAAGAGCATACCCACATTTCTTCCTCCACACAGATTATGTCCAGAAAGTTTTGGTTTAAGTCTTCATTTTTTAGTCCCAGATTTTATTTTTTTTTTCAGTTTTTCCTTTTTCTCCTCTTAAAGTCACCTTGGGTAACAGATGTCACTAGACTTCAAAAGGGCTGCTTGGATAAATAGGTAAATAATATTCATTAAATAGTACGTGGCAGCATATCCCACTTTTCTTTTTATCCATTCTAACAATACCAAATTCCTCATCCCTGAGACTCACATAAAGCCCATGACAGAGGGTTCACATTCAAACTCCAATCAGCAATTCACAAACTAACAGAGAATGATCTAGCTGATTTCACTAGGGACCTCCATATGGTGATGAAATTTATTCTGAGCCATGTTTAGGTTTTGTAGCTGTGGGCACCATACACAAGCCCTGAGAGAAACCGAGATTTTTAAAGCTGAGCTGGGAATTTACTAATACGGTTCTCACTTAAATAAATGGATGCTTTTTGCCCTCAGAATCTCAGTCACCCTAGAAGTCAGACAGAGTCCTCTGTACTGCATGTTTGTTTTTCAATCAAAATCAGGATAATCTCTTTCTGCTTTTAAAGTTTACAACAATTTCCCAAGGTACACCTTCTTAGGCAGTACTTGTGCTGTTATATCCTGGAGGTGGATGCATCTTCTCCAGTTTTAATGCTTTTAACCTATAAATTGTTCAGTTAGATTCAGTTTTCAAAAATGTATAGTAAGAAGCTTATATTATACAATTTTTTGAAGCAGGTAAATATACATTTTTATAGTATGGTATAGGTCACAAGTTGGTGTAGCTAGTTTTCAAAATAAAGTTACATTCCAGGTATATTTTCTTTTTTTCTCCCTACATCTTGAAAAAAATTGATTGATTTTTTCCTTTAATTTTTGCCTGTTTAAGTACAGGACTTGGGTTGTTTTTTTCTGTATTTTTCCCTTCAGACAGCATATTTTCCTGATGGAACTCCCCTCCCCCCAATACACAATGTGCTTTTCTGATTTACCAGCTCTAGCATTTTCTCAACAATCATGTGAGCAAGAGCAAGGACTGAATATTTTTAGACACTGGAACTAAGCAGATGGCGAAGGATGTAGAAGATCAATAACTAGTTTCTGTAAAGTTTGCATTTCTGCTTATTTCAGTATATTTCAAAATGCAACAGGAAGAATATAAAACTTCATGGAATGAAATGTGAGGAAACGGCTCTGGCCTGTGTGCCTGGTATGAGAACATTTTTCCAGCCATTCTTTGAAAGCAAGCCATGCACTCGCTCCAACTTTAATTGTGAACTCTCCTTTTGTTAATTTAATTGTACTCATGTTGCTGTTTGGTAAAAGGTCTTGGACAGATGTGTACTCATCTGACATTCTTCCAAGCATGTCTGCATGGTCAAACTTGAAAGGTTTTTGGGAGCTGAAAGTCATCCCATCAGGAACCTGAAACAACACCATCTGCTTTAGGTGACTAAGCACATGTCAAGAATAGCCATCTCCCTCCTTCTGGAGTCCAGCCTCCATGCTCCCTTGGGCTTTTGCTGTGGAGCAGCTGCCCTTCAGAGGTGCAGAGGAAGGGGAAATCATAAAACAAGTCATGGCCACAACAGAGTTTTCACAAATACTTCAGGAGCCTGAGGTCTTAACTGAAGACAGGGTGGAATCAGGCAGATGCTCCAAAGCTGGCAGCACAGTGCTGGAAACGGGCGCTCCTGACCCAAAGTAGGGGCACTTAGCAGGAGAAATCAGTGCCTTGTTTTTTCACCTTGAGTAAGTGTGTCCACCCTTCTGCACGGTCACTTCTCTGCCATAGAATGGGGCAGCACAGCCTCATTTTTGTTCGTCCTTTCTCTTACACACGGCAAGGCTCACAAGGGCCAGCTCTGGGTCTATGTCCCTGCAACATTAGCCCTCTAGCACTAAGAAGAATTAGGAAGGCCAGCAGTTGACAAAGGTTGACACAAGTCCCCCCAAAGTCATTAAAACAGACTTCACATTATCGAGAGTGTTCTCAGACCCTGGCTGTGGGGCTGCAGAGCAGGCACATCTCACCCTCCAGCAGGATCTGCTGCAAGCCTGGTGTGAGCAGCTAAATGCCAAGGACAAAAAGGCTGGGAGGCAAGCAGCTCCTGCTGCAGCTTTTCATCCCCAGCTGCTGACCTTTCCAGCCCCGCAGCTTCTGTTCATTAGTGGGAATGCCTGCCCCGTGCTGCCGAGGAGGAACCGACTGGGAGGGCTTTACACATTTCCCTGCACTTGAACCAGAGCTGTCCCTAAAACTGGGCAATGAGCATGGGGCCAAAGAAGGCTGGGACACATTTTGAAGCTTTCTTTTCAACAGAGGAAAGGTGGCTGAGGTTTGCATGGCAGCTTTAGGGCTTGCAACATCCTCGAGTTCTTAGTGCTTGGTACAGCCAGGCAAGTGTCCCACAGCTGCCATCGTATCCAGCAAGGGCTGGGGCACTGGGGGGATGGGACCAGCGAGGCTCCTTCTCTGCACGGGAGGTCAGGAGGAGATACATGGGGCAGGGTGGAGATGCTTCCTCGCACCAGCTTGAAAGAGCTGCTGTGGAGTTCTGAATTCCAGACAGATCCTCACCACCCAAAGGGGGCCCCACGAAGTGTGTCGGTGTTGTCTCCAGCAGCTGTCCCTTCTACCCGGGCAGTGTCAGCCTTGGAGCCAGGCCAGCAGCTACGTGTGGAAGCTGTTCCCTCCTCCAACCTTCTGGACCTTAGGCAAAAAAGCTACTAAATGAGCCATACTGACACCAATACTGCAATCAATTTGTTAATAAGGATCAGAGACAGACTCTGCTGCTGGGAGGAGGAGGCGAGGGGAAAGGAGATCATTATTTTTAATTTAAATAAATCAATATGTTAATAGGGAAAAGGATGGACCCTGCACAAGGATGGTGGAAGAGGGAAAGCAAATGAGTACACCTCTTTTTTTTTTTTTTTTTTTTGTTTTTTTTTTTTTTTGGAGAGAGGGAAGGGGTGTGAAGTTTATCATTAGGGTTTTGGTTTTTTCTAAAGAAAATTATTTAATATAAAAAAGTGGGAATAGACAATTTTTAAAGTCGTGTAACAGCAAATAACTAATTGTACTCGTCTGAGACTCAGAAGCATGCCTGGCTCTTTTCTTTCTTTAAAACAAATTAAAGAAAAAGGAATGCTTGACTCCCAGGAGGGCTTATCTAAGGCCTCTCATCTCTAATACATATCTAAAGGGAAAGGGAAAATATCTTTTATCACTTAAATCTCCCTGAAATTTAAGACCAGCTGGGAATTTTTTTATGTGGATATGATTCATTAAATTTATATCATTCCAAAGAAACCTTCCTGCCGGTTTACCTTTGCCACTGCAGTCATCTCTCCAGAAAAGCACAGTTTCCCAAATGTTGTCAACCCGGACAGCTCAATTTTTGGCTGAAGGTTAGATTTAATTCGGAAACTATGGAACCGGCCCCACATTTTTCTTTTCAGGGAACTGGTATTTGCAAATCATTCTTGAAGTCAACTTTTTCTCCTCTGCTGTGACAATAGGAAAATCCCGCTCCAACCGTACCGCTTCCATCAGGCTTCACAGTCCTGAGAGGTGAAGGGATTTTATTTTCACGCTCCATTTCAATATTTATACATTGTACTAGTGAGTTTAGAGTCTTTGATCAAACACAGGTACAGGAGCTCTGAAGGTTGGGCTCTGAGAACTGGCTCGGAGAGCAGCCGCATCCAGCTTCCGCTGGGATCAAATGCAGCCAGTTTGTGTCTCAGCAATCCTTAGAGCCCGCTCCGCGGTGCGGCGACGTACGAGGCTTTCGGCGTAGTTAATATTCCCACATAACGTGCAGCCGCCGGAACGCTCCGTGGAGTTTTGGCAGGGAGGAAAATGTATGTTTTACATAATGAGCTCCTTCACATGTAGCGCCACAAAAGTTACTAGGGAGACGGTCTGTCTTGGGCGCACGGAAAAACAAAGGGAACTTCACGTGGCACCGCCGCTGCTCCCCGGCTCCGTCTCGCAGCCAATGCGGAGGGTGGGGAGGCACTTCCAAGGGCGAGAGTTTTGAAAAGCGGAGCTGAGCCGGGGCGCCCGGGCAGCGGGGAGCGAGAGGCTTTGGGGAGAGGTCAGGCGGAGGGCAGGGTGGATCGAGTTCAGGGGCGGCCGCGGGAGAAAGGACGGCCGGCCCCGCCAGATGCCGCGGGCGCGGCTCGGGGGGCCCCGAGCGCCGCGGAGCCGGGCGCGCTCCCGCGGCTCGGACGGAGCATCCCCTGCCAGCCGCGCCGCCCCGCCGCCGCCTGTGCCGCCAAAAACAACAGCAAGCCGACGCACCCCGAACTCCCCGGCTTCACCCCGGGGTGCAAGAGAAAACCGTTTTTCCAGCCTGGGGTTTTTCTTTCCTCTCATTCACCGAGAAGAAACAGTTCTGCCTCTTGAAAACCTCGGCGGGACGTGGTCGGGAGTAGAAATTTCCCCGTTTTGAATCCTTCTTTTCTCCCAGCAAGTACCTGGGCGCATCAAGCTTTGGTGTTTCCCTGGGTGAAAGTACCATTTTTCCTGTTTTGCCCTGGTGGAATTGACTACTTCCCTGTATTTCAGTCGTACTTACTACTCGAAGATTTGGAGTTATATTTCTAAGGTTCAGAAAATTCAAGTAATACAAATACTCTCTGTTAGTAAAGGCTGTATTATCTGCTTTAGATATGAACACAGCCCTTAGATTCACATTAGGGCTTCTACCACATTTCCAAAATCCTCACAGACAACCACTACCTTGAACACAGTGAATGTGATTAAAAGTATCATCTCTTCAGAGTCCTGTGGGAGTATCAGATCTAAACTAGATTATTAGACTTAAACCCTGCTTTTCAATTCAATTCAACCCAAGTTAGCAGTTGGGATCCTCTGGTTACGATTTGGAGCAATCATCAGAATTTAGAGGCCAGACTCATACAGAAATCACCAGCAAGAGCTCAAACCACGGATTTACACTGGTTTTGCAGCTCCTACATGTGATACAGTTCTCTGTCAATCTGCAAATGCAGCCAGTAATATTAGTGAAAAACCTTCACTAAATATTAATAAATTAGCCGTTTTTAAAAGCCTAGAAAAACAAGAAAATTTTCCCTGGTAGAATAGTTCATATTTTAAAAAAAAATCTTTTTTTGTTCTAAAATTGTTTTTGCTTTAGCATTTCATGCCATCACCACAAGAACAGTTTTACCAGTGGGCAATGTTTTGCCGCTGCCTTCAGAGCAATTAGAACAACTAACAGACAGTTCAGACAATAGCCAATTTATCTGCAGAAAGGGAATTTGCATTTCTCTTTATATACCTTATGTTAAACATACACAGTATCATACAATAATTATCACTATATAAACAAATTGCAATCCTATGGTCTTCAGAGCAGTGACCCCTCGCTTTATTAGTGCACCTGCACAAAGGCTTTAAATCTGTTTATAATGTTTTGAGCCTCTTTTTCATAGCTTTTGAGTACTCCTATTACATAATTATCAAATGGTCACATATATAAAATACACAATGTATAATTAACATGTATAATGATTAGATACCCTAATAACAGGTACATTAAATATTGTTATTAAATATTCAATTATATATTGTATATTACACTTTATACATTATATTACAATATGAAATGATGTGTCATATATTGTATATGTCATGGGATTTTTTTGGGTATATCTCTAAACCAGTATTTCACATGTCTCCACACAAGATCACACCTAAAATAAGCACCTGTGTGCATTCTGCACACATAAGACAGCACCGTGTTATTAATTCATAGCTGTATTTGGGACGGCTGGTTTTTAAACGTATGGTTTGAAAGCATTTCCTAAAGATGTATTCAGTAATTACATAAATAAAATAGATTGTGAAAGTCTACGTTGGTATCAGGTGCTTTCTGTAAAGAAAAGTACTATGAAGAAAAGTATTAATATCTGAGCCTAATTGGTGCTGAAAGTCATTTCATTTTAAACATCCTATTAACTAAAGTCCATACACAGAAATTATTGGCTGCTTGCACCAATCCCCATTATAAAACCCGGTGAAATCCCTTTGCAAAAAAAGGGAAGACTACAGCTTAAACCTTAAGTACTTCGATAAAAATATAAGATCAGTTTCATCCCAAGGTACAAATCCCAATCTCCATCTAAAACTGCCTGACCCTAAAATATATTCAGAGCTTGTTCTAATCACAGGAGATGTATTCTGAATAGGACAGCCCTCTATCATCTGCTAAGTCTCTTTAAGTCATCGTTTTCACTGTATCTGAAAAATTAATTCCTTTTCAGAAATATTCTCATCTTCTACTAAAAGAAAAAAAAAAAAAAGCTTTTTGATGTAGAGTGACAGGATTATGAAGTGACCCTTCAGGTCAGAAGGAGACTTTTCCTTTTCTCATCAAGGAAATCAATTTCTAAGTCCAAGTCTCTTAAAATAATATATTCTTGTGGCACGCATACAGCTTTTTTTGATCTGCTATGAAAAGAATAAGAGGTAAAGAGGATCAGGGGTGGCGATGGAATATTATAATCTGCCACACTCACACATCAGCCTTTCACTAAGTAATTCCAGATAAATTGAGGATTTACATATTTAAGATTAAATGGGGAAAGAGTAGCGATGCATAAATAGAAGAATACAAAGATACAATTTAGGGAAGTTAACTCTTAAAAAAATTTTACCTGATGTTTGGTACCCTTCCACTGTCCCACCCCATATTTTTGAAAGCATATAATGTTTATAAGGAAATAACCAGGATAATCTCTTTGAGATCAACTGAGCACAAACACAGATGCCTTAGGGTTTCTCTCCTCCACCCCTCCCACCTTCACTACTGAAAAAACACCAATTACCATGACAAGAAACAGTTAAATGCCTCCAAAGACACACACACACAGCAGATGGAAAACAGGAGGAAACCAGCTGGAAGTGTGTTTCCCTTAGAACTGTTTTTAACAGCCTGTGCACAAATAATGTCTCACTAATATGCAGATAAAAATAAAACATAAATATTTAAAAGGTGACTGGTCAAAGCAACAAGATGGCATTCGATATGGGAACTTTCCCTTTTCTACCCCCTTCCCTGTCCATATTCGGGATAATTGTTCCAAGACATCCTGATCCAGGTCTCTGATTCAGGGAAGGTAACTTCAAGGCAAAAGCTCTGGTGATGGTCGTGACCCCTTGGGTTGCTGTTTGCAAGGCACGTGGCCTTGCCTTGTTTTTTTTTATTACTCACCTGCTCAGCCTTTGCCTTTATGGTGAGCTTCCTGTGTGGAGGGCATCCCGACACTGCCCAGCTGAGCTCCAGGAGCAGCTGTTCACACCAGCACAAGATAAGGAGGCCAGTCCTTTACAAAATTCCTTCTGCTCTTGGGTGCTTAAGCAGAAGCATTTTAAGGGAACTCCTTTTCCAGAAACTACTAAGCACTTTCTGATAATCTGGATATTTTTTAGATGTCTGACAGATCTTTGTAATCCATATTTACCACCAAACATCTTGACCTGACCCATCAGAGTCCAGACAGCATCAAAACTCCCTTGTACTCCTGTAGCTTTGCCATTAAGGAGAGCAAAATCAGTGGAGATGGGGAGAGATGAAAATGTCCATGCCTACTTCTAGCTGAAGAATGAAAGCAAGGACAGGAGCAAGCACAGGCGTTGCTTGTAAGAAATAAGAGAGACTTCCAGGAGTATAACTGGTGCAAAGACAGCTGCAGGGGGCAATGGAGAAGGGAAACCCACAATTCTTCCCAAGAATTCCCTAAGCCAGAAGCATTTGTGATGTATCCTGCTTGTCCTGTCTTTGCTCTTCAGGTAGAACAATTTTGAGTAGATGGGTTGTCTGTCATTTATTTAGATCCCTTCCTTCATAGTTCCTTCACTGATTCTCATTAGGCAGCCCTCTTGCACTCACCAGGAATTCAGCAAAGCAGATCCTTAGCTGGTGTTAATTGGTCTAAGTCCATTTGCTTCAAAGAAGCTGCTCAAACTTACAGTGCCCAGAAATCTGACCCAGTTTCACTTCTCTGCATAATGTGGTCTCTTGATGGAGGAATAAGTATATTCTTTCTGCTCTGCGTCAGAAGTGTTAAGTCATTGCACACATTTTTGAGAATCTAAGAAATCTGGTTTTTTTTTGGAGCGAATAAACCCTGAGTATGGTAACTTACTCAAGCTCTGGAACATAAGGCAGAAAAGGAACAGGGTATCATGCTGGTCCATGCAGAGGCAGAAAGAACCAGAAAATGCTGTCATGAGAGCACATCCAGATGACAGCAGAAGACAGGTGAACACCTGCAGAAATCTTGGCCTGAATGACCTGAGGCCATCAAGCACACTCTCTCGACAAGTGGTTAAACAAGAAATCAAGAGGTATTTGGCACAAATAAGGCTTTATGGATTTGGACCAATAACAGATGGATGTATGTAGTCTGATCACTCAAGGGAAAGCCTTTTTTTTCCCCTTAATATATTTTTACAGCTTTTTTTCACATGCCTTCAGAACCAAGCGAGTTGAGTGAGCCCTGGCCAATACCGCCCTCTCTTTAGGAACAGCCCTGGCTTGATTGCAGAGGGTGGCTACAGAGCAGCCAAGGCAGTGGGGGGTAAGCAAGAAGGACAAGTAATTGCTGATTTGTGAGGCAAAGATGGGAAGAGAATGGTCTTACTCCGGGGGCACCACAAGGTTCAGCAGGTAAGGAGGAGCACTTTTCAGAAGCTTTTCCTGTTAAAATTCTGGCAGCACATCCCTTGGCTTTACCAGAATATTAAACATGATTTTGAAGTTGTTGTTTTCTAGAGATCAATTTCCTTGTTGAAAATCTACAGAAAAAGAAAGGTCTGTTTCCTCTGATGTTTCTTTCCCTCCATAAATAAACTATGCCTTTGTCTGTTTTTATTTTCGTAATGCCACATTTATACCTAACACCTTCAAACACATATTATTTTAGAGATCTGATACCATCTAGTGTTATTGCTGGCTTTTCACATCTTACACTTATCAAGTAACCACAGTCAGCAGCATGTCAGAGTTCATCACTACATCACGTCAGTAGCAAAACAAAACCTGCTTCCCACCCAATATCTATATTTACACACCCCACAGGTGGGTGAAATTTGCAGTTCATCTAGGAAATTCACTCTCCTTTAATCTCTGGAAATTAGTTTGTCTGTGTGTATACATATCATTATCATCGAGTGCTTTGCCACTGATTTATTTCACCCTCTGTAGAAAATAGGCTGGGATTACTAATAACAAACACAAGTGTTTATAAATAGCCTTTATACAATCTTGGGCAGGCCAAAGTCAAGGGTACATTTTCTTCAAACCAACCAATGTTTCACTCAATTTTTCAGGGAATTAGATGAGATTTTAGTTTGCAAGTACTTGTGACTGATGCAAAGTCTTCTTAAATATCCATAGTTCCTGAAAGCTCGTGCTATCCAGGAGGGAGATGCTTATGTGATTTCATGTTATAAGAAGATGGGACCACCAAGAAAAACAGCCAATCTTTGCAGGACAACGAAGTAGGTTCATCTGTTTAGGTACACTAAAACACAACAAACTGAAAATATGCAGAAACACAGTACTCATAAAGGTAAAAAAGAAAGAAAAGAACAGTGTGGAGAGCCTGACAGAAGATGGTGGATTAGTATCCATGGAGACTTCTTTCTTCTCTATATTCACCCAATATGTACAGGATATTTGGTGATTTCTCCACATCTCACAAGTGCCTTGATCTGGACAGACAGCGAACATGTCTCTAGCTAAAAGGGTAATTGGACTCCATGTCCCTTAGCTCAAGGCCTCTCCTCCTGTGTTAACTGGGATAGATGTCAGTTACAACAGTAATTTCTGCAGTAGGGTCACTTCAGAACTGCCCTGGTAGCCATCGATACTTTTAAGTCACTCAGCAACCTGTATGTTAAAGATATTTATTGCTACACCTTACAAACAATTTCCTGCCTCTAAAAGAAATTATTCTTTAATGATTACATGGAATTCATTTGGAACAGAGGGAGGGGAGTTTATAATTTTGTATTTTTGTGGAACATATTATATTTTTTCAACAACAGGTTTCACTTGCTCACTTATGACTGTTGGCAGGGGGTATTAAATGCCTTTACATGCTAAAGGTGCGTAGACCCTAAAGGTGTGGATTTCTGTGATGTTTACACATGCTAAATGCCTGGGGCTAGGAAACAGATACCTGCCTTTTAGGAGCACTCTTCCAGGCAGACTTTTTCAATAGCCAGGCCATGTAAATGAGATCAATTTAGAGGGAAATGCCCTTGTGTGTCTCCAGTAAAGAAGGCAGAGAGCAAAGAAAAGAGGCAGAAAGCCCGTCTAGACAGGGCTGCCTCCATAGAAAGAGATGTTGGCATATGAATGTTATTAAATTATGACAGTGGGGAAACTATTCCGTGGATAGCAATTCCCACATGCCTCCGTTTTAAGATGTATGGTTAATTTATAAAACAACCACTAAACCACACTTAGCATGTTTCATAGGCCGCTGTCCACACTTGGAACAGAACTGTGTCGAGCACTGAGTTAGATGAAGGACACCAGCTACACGGCAGGTCCCCAGAGCAGACCCGGCCACACCCTCCATATAATTGCTGCCCTGTCAATCAACAACTTCACCAAATTGGAAAGAATTATAAGAGCACACTAACACGCACTCGGGTGTGGACACGCCCTTGTGGAAGGAGACGTGAACCGAAATAACATGCTGCTAGTTTTCGGGAGCTCAGCAAAGCAGGGGCAGACTCTTTTGGATACATCTGTGCTTTGGTGCTACTTATCCAGTAATCTTTAAGGGTTTATTCAAGGCAATTAAACTAGAGTGATGGAGAGATTCCAAGGACAAGAAAATGTTGATAACAGAGAGGGGCAGTGACAGCCTCAGGACCAGCTGCTAATGAGAATTAGCAATACACATCCCTATGCCCATTATCTAGAAACTGAATAACACTAGTAGGTGTGATATGACCCCAAATGTGGTTTTCCATTCCTCAGCTTCATCTCCATCTGATTTCCTTCTACTGTTCCAGTTACACCTTTTCAGTCTCTGAGTTGTGCATGTCTCTATGGCTGTTCTCATTCTCCCTGGAGAATGAGAGAGTGAGAGAATGTTGCATTTGCAACAGCTCTTTTGGAAAGTTTTCAAGAGGTAGGCTGTGAAGATAATTTTCTCTTTTTTCTTTTCTACAGTAACATTTTTCAAGGGCTGAGAACTGGCTTGGATATCATCTTTTCTCATTTCTCATAAAAAAAATTAAAATGTAGACATGCCTTTATTTTGAAACAATGATTTATCAAAGAAAAAAGGAAAGAGCAGCTGTTTCTCACCCTTTGGAGCCAATCTGACTAAAGTATCTCATATTTCTGGTTCGACTTTAAATGCTTAATTTTCACCTATATGGCAAGAGGACTTGAGCAACACCTCTTCTTTGTCCTAGCATTAGACACTTTTTAAAGTGTTATTTGTTCTGGCTGAAGTAGTGAGGAATTCCAAACCATGAAGTTCTCTCATGTGAGCACAAGACTTGGATGTCACCAGCACACAGAGAAACAAACATATGCACAAAAGTTTTGTGACTGGACAATCTATCTCATATGATGCCTGAAAGTCAACAACATATGTACATTTTACTTATAGTTGTCAACTACTTTCTGTATTTAAGTTAAATATATGATGCAGCTGTAAATTGAAATGTGTTTCTTGTGAAAGGTGCATTGATGGACTGCAGTAATTAATTTGTTTTTACATAATTTCAGAAGGTAACTGTAAAAGCCCCCTCAATTTGCACTGATACAACCTAGGTGCCTTTTATTAACAAAGCAAGGTCTTAAAGTATCCTTATTTTTACTGCTGCTACAATATTACCAGCTGAAATGTGATTATACCTTTGAGATCCATCATGTCACCTATAGTTATCTAAAATGCTGTTCTCAATTCATTATACACAGAAATAAAGATACAAATCCAGTCCTACAGTCTAATTTTATGTGACAGCTCTCAGTCATGTGGGAGATGTGTACCACAAAACTGCATTTATTATAAATCTATATTAAAAGCCTGTCCTATATGAGCATGTGGATTAGAAAACTTGTTTCCGGAAAATGTCTACAAATGCACAGTCCAATCCATATTCCTTGCCCTAATACAGATCTAATAAAAATGTTCACAAAATTCTTAAGGGTTAGCTGCCTTTCAATTTCTCCCCCTCAGGTGCTTCTTTCCCAAGGGACTGGTTGTTTTAAAAACAAATCTACCTATGAGTCTTGTTTTTCATAGAAAATCTCCAGATAAGCACAAGTTGAAACCGTTTTTGGTTTGGTTTGTTGTTTTGGTTTGTTGTTTTGTTTTGTTGGTTTTTTTCATCAAAGCTATTTCTTTATATCTTTGACATTGGTTTTGTTCTTTTAAATTAAAGGGGGAATCTGTAAAGCTCTGAAAATGCAAAGCACTGAATTGCAGATCCGTCTGGAAAGGACCATGGTTTAAGGCAAAGCTTACAGCTCTGGAATTGAACAGGGGGGCTCCAATCTCCCACCACATGTAAAGAGCTTTCCAACCCACAGCATCAACAGCTCGTTTGCTGTGCACAGGCGTGGCCACCCCAGCTCTGGAACAGTCTGGTAATATTAAATCCTATGTTGCATGGACGGGGTCAAGGGAGGAAAAGGGAAAATGTTCTATTTTCCATTGCTTCCCACCACTTCCAAATTTAGAAGTGAGGCTGGGTGTATGGAAAAAAGCCTTTGCCTCCCAGAGCACACCTTGACTCTGTTCTATCATGAGACCATCACGGTTTCAGCCATTTGACCGGTACAGGCTTAGAAGCAACAGGAAGAGTCTGAATACCCTGATACTCAGTGAGGGAGTCTTCTGGGTTGTTGCAGTGTGTTCAGAAAGAGCTGCTTTGAAATCATTTGAGCAATACACAGCATTCCCTGCGAGAGGCTCCCTGCTTTGCTGAATTGATGCAGACCCCTCTCTAAGGTAAGAAGCACATTTGCACGAGCTGCCAGAACCCACGTGAAAGCTCAGAGCTGCTAAGGGCTTTCTTGACATGTTTGCATAATTGTGGTTTTTCAGACTGAAAGAGGAAGGTAAACTTCATTCATGCCTGACCTGCTGGCCTTCACAGCTGGAACATGTTGGAATCACTTCTGGCACTGAAAAGGTTAATTGTCTCCTGCTGTGAGGTAGGAGTCTAGAAAAGGATACCACATTTGGTGGGAATTATACTAAATGAGGTTTTCTTTATAGCACTGCTCATTCTCAACATGTTGAAAGGGCATTAGTTCACAGTCACTTTCTCTGGAATTATCAAATCTGCTCAGGAAGCCTTCATTAGGATATTAAACAAGACTTAATAAGTGAAAGTGATTTGCATCGCTGATAATCGTGCGCATTAATCAAGCAAGCTTCTGTCTCTCCCTCTGCAATATGTTTCATGTTCCATTGTAAAGCCTCTTTAATTCTGTAGGGCTTCTTAAAAGGGAAATGTTACATTTAGAAAGCCATTTTAAAAATTATTTACTTAGCAAAGATCACTATAAATAATGTTCAACTCACTCCTCAGCTTTAACCATCAATATAATTAATACTGAGGGGTTTGTATCAGGGATATGGACCAGATGTGTTCCCATTTATCAGATATAGATTGCACTTACTCTAATAAATGTGTTTTCATTCTGAGTAAGTTTTGAAACCAAATAACTACATGTGACACTTTAATCTGAAGTCACAATTTTAGGCGAAGGCATTTATTTCTCATGCCATGGTGGACCATGCAAGCTTTCACTACATCATTCCACATACCAGAGTCACCCTCCCAGTTCTTAATGAAATTGTGCGGTAAATATCCCCTGCTCTTTAGTAATTCCAAGGTAACTTCGCATGATTTATTCTTAGGGGCTGATACCACTTCTGTAGAGCACATGGTGTAAGTAATGCTGGTGCATGGTGTAAGTAACTCTCACACTTCTGCAGCATCTCCCCCTCTCAGGATCCCACAAAGGTTTGTAAGCAGGTTGAATTTTCACAATACCTCACCAGACAAGTCTTTTGCACCAGGCAAATCAACACTCAGGGCACAAATATTTTTGCTTACGTCAGCAAATGCTTGAGAAAACAGAATTAGACCTTTAAAATTAGAATTAGACCCTTAAAATCAGAATTAGACCCTCTGCTGCCCTCGCCACTAGCCTGTACTATGCCAGTGTTGGCTACCCCCTCTAACATGGCCCTACAAACACCACGAGAGCTCTGCACACTCATCAGTGCCACCTGTATATTGCATAGCCATGAGAATTAAACAAAAACAAAAACAAAAAAAAAAAAAAAACCAAACAGAAAACCAATCTTTTTATTACTGTCCTTCACCAAATGTCTCACCAAGGATAGCCATAAGGAAAATTTTGTCGCATGTGAAAAATGCCACTGTGAAAAACGTGTAGATGTTGTTTACCAGGCAACAGGAGGGGGTTTGGCTCAAGTCTGTGAATATACAAAAGAGGCCAAAAATATGATCTAAGTAAGGAATAACACTGATGTCTGGATAAAGGAGCACATCATCTGAAGAAGCTCACCAATGGGTGTGACCTGTTATCCACCAAAATGAGCTAGAAACAAGGAGGTTTATACATGTTTTGAGGAGAGCTTGAGCTCTTGTCCATATGACAGCCTGAGCAGTTATGATCATGTTTGTCTATTTCTGATACAGCTATGATTCTGTTTCTAAAGCAGGGGTGGAAATAACTGGGGGGAGTCAAGGCCCACTCTTTTTGCAGGCATGATGATCTGGCCCACTCTCTGGAAGAGGCTGCCTTTGCTTTTTGTGTTGTCCTTACTGCATTTCATGCCATTTACATTCTCCCAAGACTCAAAAGCATAATTTAAGAAACCATCAGTAAAATTATGACCATGAAGGTATTTATTGCTTCTAAGAAAATGCTGTTTTCTGGAGCTCATGTTTGCATTCACTGAGGCTGAGCATGTAGCTTAAATGGAGCTAAAGAGATGATGTTTCTATAAAGTTGTGGGGACTCAATTCATTCTAATGGCCTGAAACATGAATTATGTGCCCTGCTTGACTAACTTAATGGTTCAGTAAGCTGCTATAGCTCAGATGGAACCATTTATCTGAAGAGAGAAAGGTATTATTCCCTGCTTACTGCTGATTTCCTTTTATTTGTGTCTATATATGTGTTTATGTGTGGTGTTTTCTAGCTAGCAGGTGTTAAACTTCATAGGTCTAACTGAACAGGTATTTTTTTTCTTTTCTAGAGTATATTTGAGAAGATCAACATGCAGCAATTCTTTCCTGTTTTCAATGTCAAATTTTATAGTTGGACCATTCACATGGGTGAGAAACTGTTCCTCTCACCTTTGAAATCAGTTATGTGGATTCCCTGTGATGATAACCAAATGGGAAAAACATTCCAGTGTCCACCAATAAGATCAAAAATGCAATCTTTTTTTTTTTTTCTTAACTGCTGCACAAAAGCTTTAAATTTGCAAAGCAGGAGCATGAAGTTTAAGCTCCCAAGTCAATGCTTTGGTGTTTAAATGGATTTGGCCATTTATTTTGGGAGTTGCACTGGAGGTCAGTGCAGCAGGCTTGCCTGAACATGGTCCATTACCCTCTGCAGCAGCAGCAAACATGGAACAAAGGGACCCCTTCATTATTCCACACAAGGAAAACTCTGGCAGAGGCTGAAAGAAGGTAATGAGTATATCTCGAGTGAACAAATAGAGTGCCACATGAAGATACCCAAACTAGCTCTAATTGACCAAAAAGCAGTTTCTCCACATGGCATTGCACTGTGCCATGCAAACATAGCTGTGTTTGTGGTGGTGCATTCCTGGTAGTTCTGGGTAAAGTTAGCTTTAGGGCCAAGACCCCCTCCCTATAGTTCTGACAACTAGAAGATCAGAGATAATGCTAATGAGATCCCTCTATTCTGAATTATTGCTGCCAACTGTATCAGTGTTAAAGCCCCTACTCCTGGGATCATATGATTTGCTGAGAATCTCTACTCTCATTTAATAATAAAAAGGTAATTTCCATCAATGATGCAGAGGAAAGCTTGGAAGCATGACCAGAATATATCCTAAAACCTCTGCTCTCCTGCCAAAATATCCCTCAGAGGTAATAAAAGGAGTCTAAAAGGTATTATTTTTAATCTTCCAATATTTAGGCCAATGACATAATTCTCTGTGCTGCAGCATCTTATGATTTTTGAGCACTCAGAAGTATTAATAATGCAGCCTAAAACAGATATTTGTGAAAATGCAGCCATAAATGGTGTAGGGGAGAGGCACACGAGGCCCTCAAAATAGCAGAGCAGGACTGGGAAGGGAGGGAGGGCGAATGGCCACACAGGCTATATCAGCGTGCCCAAATAAAACAGGTCCCTGGTGTCTCTCTGCTTAGAGGCCAAGTGGAATGAAACTGGTGCCCACATCCATCAATTTGCTTTCCCACAAAACAGGGTGGCTGTGTTCAAACGGCCCCCTGGAACTAAGTGGTCACCTACAACATTTATTTACTACCATAGTTCTGGGATTAAAAGAACTTGGAGGCTTGGGAATGTGGGGATGGGGTACATGCAGGATTTCTGATGCGGTGGGAGGAGGGAGGCAGCTTACAGGGTGGAAAGGGGAAGAGAAGCACAAAGGGAGCGAGTGTCTGCCAGGTGGGAAAAGGAAAGCATTGCAGAGCCAGAAGGCAGCAAAATACACAACTCTCTGAACACTAAAATAGAATTACTTCCTGGACAGAAAGGCGCAACTGCCCTTCTCTTTTTGTTGTAAAATTTTACTATGCAGCTGCAGTTTGCCACCAGCTCTCCATCTTAGCACTTTTGGAAGTTTCTTGATAAATAATAAGCTTTACTAAGCCAGACTGGCATATGACCCAGAAAGAATTCCATACCGAGTTTTAATTTAATCTTTACATGCCACATTGAAAAATCAGGCAAGATTATACCAACCAATTGCTTTCAGGAAAAAAAAAAAAGCCCACAAACACACAAGAACTCATCTAGAATGAGATTGTTGATTTAGGCTTAATTGGAGCAAATGTTGCTATAAATTGCATGTGAATATAATTTCTCAGACTGCTGAAATTTGTGAGTGATATTGGTGTCAAATAGAGTCTTGTACAATTTTGAAATAGGGGAATACATTAAAATATAGGGTCTGGCTATCTTCACTGCCTCTGACTTATTTTCACACCCTGAGAAAGATATTACACATTAGAGACAAATACTTACACCAATTTGGAGGAAAAAAATTGGATGGGAAATTTTTGAGCAGGCTCATCTCATGACCTGAGGTCAAGTCTGCAAAAAATTTTTATAACCGTAGTGTGCAAACACAGAGGGATATGGTCACAAGTATTTTTATTAGTGGAAAAAGCAAAGTAGAAAACTCTGGCCTTTGAGATGCAGGAGAAAGCAAGGAAGTTGATTGCACTAACATAATCAAAGCACTCAGACTCTGCCAGAAGCCTTGGACATCACCTGTTTTTACTGTGAAGGCCAAAAGGTCAGTTGTAAACAGCAATAATTGCTTTCAGAAATGATAACAAACATTAAGCAGTCCTTCTCATAGAATATCAGTCTGATTTTGGTGCTCCTGATGTGGAAATAATAAGAGGAAATCCTTTCAAGGTTTTGTGCAAGCATTGCTGTGGATTCTCCCAGCCACCAGCTTTCTCACTGTTATACATTAATTGATCGCTAATCTCTGTTTGATGGCCCAGTTTCAGTGGGGTCTGCTCTCACAAACTCAGGGACTCCTCTCAGAAACCCCACTCCTCTCCCCAGAGGCACCTTCTGAAACCTACAGTAGACAATAGCTCACTGGTAATTTCTCTAATGATGTGCCAGTGGTGCTAAGATACTTGCCTTCTTGCTAGAAGCACTTGGATAACCTGTCAGTGTCTGTTATGTTACCATGTCATATCATATTTTATGTGACACTGCCTACAGGGCTGCATACATGGAGTTTCATGAGCCCCTTCCCAGTGGTCATGGGGCATGTTTGGAGCAATATTATTTTTTACAACTTCTGGAGTAACGTAAAACCTTTCTGGAATTAAAATAATACAACTGACCTCAAACTGAGACTTTGCTGTTGGCCTGATGCATGGTGCATCATGAAAAAAACCCAAAAAGCATAAGGAGTGTGCCTTTTGTCCTTCAAGGTAAACTATCACAAGGATCCAGCAGCCACATAAAATTGGATTCTGGCAGAGTGATCAACTCATTTGTACTCATATTTCCTGTCATTTGCCTTGTGATCTGCTTAGCAATGTCCTCTTGGTGAACCTGACATTGCATCCTAAATCTACAGGTCTTTTTTTTTTCCCCCAGCAGTATTACCCTTCTCACATGCTGTAAACTTAGCCTTGTTGGTGGAAAGTACTGAAGTAAGAGAAAAACACAGATTAACCAATCAATATAAATTAGCACCCAACCAAAGTAACTTAATTAATAGCAATGAGGCTATTAATCAGTCCTTAAAAGTAGGTTTTATAGTGCCAGTATAGTACAGTAACATAGTAATACCAGTATAGCACAGTAACATAGTAATACCAGTATAGCACAGTAACAAGTGCATCTTTCTTCCGGTTGGAGATGGACTGTGTGCAGAGGGGAAGGAAGGAAGGAAGGAAGGAAGGAAGGACATCAGATG